>JAVIAB010000092.1:19492808-20040308 GCA_032433765.1 Megaustenia siamemsis | reverse complement strand
ACTTGATTATGAAAATAACTCAGAACAACAGAATATGGAATCCAATGGTCACTGACCAAGCAACTTAATGATTTAGACTTTGCTGATGACATAGCCCCACTTGCACACAACTATCAACAACTGCAAGATAAAATGAGCATACTTGATGAGAGATCACAAAAGCTAGGAGTGAAAATGAAAAGAGATAAGACCAAAATTATGAGAATTAATGCAGTGAGCAATAACCGAATAAAAATAGGAGAAATACCTCTACTTGACTTACAATCTTACATATATCTTGGAAGTAATATAGACAAAGAGTGAGGAACAGAGAATGATACAAAAGTAAGGGTATCTAAAGCAAGAGGAGCATTCGTTGCACTGGGAAACATATGGAGGTCGGAAGAAATTAGGTTAAATACAAAAGTAAAATGTTCTACTCCAATGTTAAGTCAGTATTATAATATGGCTGTGAAACATGGAGAACAACCAAAATGACAATTATGATGATACAGACCTTCCTTAATGGATGCTTACGCAAGATAAAAGGATGGAAATGGCAGGACAAAATCACTAACATAGAATTATGAAAATGTACCAGTCAAGTGGTAATTTTTTAAACGACAGAACACAATCAAAACTTATACTTAGCCTCTATTGACCAGGAAAAAGCATTCAACAGAGAACAACTGTAGGAGATACTAACAACATACGGAGTATGCCAACATCTAACCAACATTATTAAAAGCCTCTACGTCAACAGCAGCTCCAGGGTCAGAACAGCAGCAGGCTACACAGACCACTTCGAAGTTAGATCAGGCGTAAGACAGGGGTGCGTACTATCTCCCCTACTGTTTATAACATACATGGATCATATATGCAAGCTAGCCAACCTATCAGAGACAGAGGAGATCAACGAGCTTCTATTTGCAGACGATCAGGCACTAATACGCGAAACAATAGAAGACCTACAAGAACACTTAAACAAACTCAACATCTCAGGCACAAAATACAACATGAAAATCAACATCAACAAAACATAAGTCATGAACGTCGCCAAAAATAAACAGAACATCAACATAACTATAGAAGGCAAACAACTAAAACAAGTAGAGGAATTCAAATACCTAGGAAGTCTAATGACAAACGATAATTATCAAACAGCAGAGATAGAATCAAGATGCAACAAAGCTTGTCAAATCATTGGACAGTTATCACCACTATTGTCCAACAATTTTCATCCCAACGTTGTGCTACCAATGCCAGACCTGGACCCTAGATACAAGAACAATAAGAAAAATAATCTCTACAGAGATTAAATGTGTTAGACGAATGATAGGAAACAGTCTGAGAGATAAAATCAGAAATGAAGAACTGAGAAAAAAAACTAGGAATAGCCCCCGCCATAGAATATATAAGGAAACAACAGATCAAATGGTTTGGCCACGTGACAAGGCAGAAAGAACAAAACACAACACAACGAGCTTTCAACAAACGTTGTGAGAACACCAGACCCAAGGGTCGACCACGAAAAAGATGGGTCGATGGAATATTAGAAGCACTAGGAAACATAACAGCAGCAGAGGTGAGCAGAAGAGCAAAAGACGGCAAATTATATCTCCCATCGACGCTGAAAGGCAAATGAGGAAGGAAAGAAGAAGAAGAAGAAAAGTACCAGTCAAATACATGTGGATAAAGAGATACAGCGAATACGATGGCGCTGGATAGGACACACACTGCAGAAGACAACTGACAGATATTACACAACAGGCTTTTTTTTTTTTACTAATATAAGAATTATTGAATTGTTGACTTGAAAAATTATTGACTTGAATACAGAAAATTGAAACCTTTGAAATGTGGATTTATAGAAGAATATGTAGAATTGGATGGAAAGAAAAGATAACAAACGATGAAGTTTTAAAACAACTAAAAATGAAAAAAGAACTACTAAACACAATTAGAGCAAGACAAATGAAATTTTTTGGTCATGTTAAAAGACACAACAGTCTAATAAATGTAATATTAGAAGGGAAAATACAAGGTAAAAGAGGCAGAGGCAAACCAAGACTAACATGGACGAATAACATCAAAAGATAGACAAGTCAGCCTATGGCAATCTGCACCATCAAAGCAAGAGACAGAGTGGAATGGCGCTCCATGGTAGCCAACCTTCGATGCGGAGAGGGCACTCGATGATGATAATGAATATAAGAATCGCCCATTTAAGACCTCGACTTCCAAAAGTCGAGAGACGATTCTAAAGGGAGCCTGCTGAAGCTATTTCAGTGTTTGACATAAATGTATTGTACTATATGAGAGGTTGCTTTCTATTCATCAACGTGTTGATGTTGCTTTCTAACATGGCGACTCAAGGGTAACAACTGCTACAAATTGATTAATGGTTAGTTAATTGATGTATTGATAATTGATTGGTTGGTTAGTTGGTTAATTAGTTGATACATTGGTAGTTGGTTGGTTAGTTGGATAATTAATTGATAGTTGGTTTTGTTATATAACTGACTGAGTGTTTGACTGATCGTTAGTTGGTTAATTAGTTGATACATTGGTAGTTGGTTGGTTAGTTGGATAATTAATTGATAGTTGGTTTTGTTATATAACTGATTGAGTGTTTGACTGATCGTTAGTTGGTTGATTAATGAATTTATTGATTGATTGTTGTTTGATTGATTTAACCTGACACATGCCTCTTTCACTGCTTTCTCTTTCTCTCTCTCTCTCTCTCTCTCTCTCTCTCTCTCTCTCTCTCTCTCTCACTCACTCTTTCTTTTTCTAAGTCCACTCTTTCTCACTTTCTCTCTCACTTCACTTCTTTCTTTCTCTCTCTCTCTTTCTCTCTATCTTCCACAAACCAGAGTTTTCCACAAGCGCAAAGTAAAACAAAAACACGTATCGGTTTGTTAGTGCTTTAGTCTAACTCGCGTCTTTTATTTCTTGAAAACAGCGCTGACGGAGACTTCCAGATAACCCTGAAGACAAAAGCCATCATTTATCACTCGGGAAAAATTGTCTGGGAACCACCAGCCATCTACAAGAGTTACTGCCCTATAGACGTGGAGTACTTCCCCTTTGACATCCAGGAATGCTTTTTAAAGATAAGCTCGTGGACTTACCATGGCAATGAACTTGACCTTCAGCACTTGTGTAACGGAAGCGTCATCAACGGGCCCGCGGACAACGAACAGGCTGATGTGGTCATCCTTCGTGGCATTGACCTCACCGACTACTACTTCAACGTGGAGTGGGACATCTTAAATGTAACTGCCATGAAACGTGTGAAATACTACCCATGTTGCCCGGAGCCGTACCCGGATATCACCTTCAACATCACACTGCGACGTCGCACCCTCTTCTACACGCTGAACCTCATCATGCCATGTGTCTCCATCTCCTGTCTAACAGTCCTCGTTTTCTACCTTCCTTCCGACTCCGGTGAAAAGATTACTCTCTCCATTTCCATACTTCTTGCTTTGACCGTATTTTTCTTGTTACTCTCCGATTTGAACCCACCAACTTCGTTGGTGATTCCACTTATTGGGAAGTACCTACTTTTTATTATGATTGTAGTGACGTTATCAATAACATTAACTGTGTATACTTTACACATTAATTTTAAATCTCCGACAACACACAAAATGTCGCCTTGGGTGCGAAGAGTATTTATAGAAATTCTGCCAAGACTTTTATTCATGAAGAGACCAGAATTTCCCAGCAATCTCACAGTGAGAACCACAACTAATGGTGTGGATGCTCCAGAAACGTCATCTCCTGGTCATCAGCCATTACACATTAGCGCGAGCTGGCATGGGCAGAATGAGCCGACAGATCACGATCCTACGCCTTACTACTCACATGAAATCATGGAGGCCATCAAAGGAGTCACCTTCATAGCGAACCATCTCAAGAAGGGTGACAGGGATGTTGCGGTAAGTGATCAAACGTCCTCTGTAACATTCCATATTTTTTTATTGTGAAAATATATGTCAAGTTCTAGCAGATTTCTGTGTAAAACAAAAAAGTAAAGATCCCCCGTCACGCCAAGTGGCGTATAGAGAATATGACGTTAGTGACCATAAATTTTACAGACCTTCGGCACATGATTTTTGGGATAATGTAGTCGGTATTACGCCCATGCCGCTTTACTTTCCCAGAAAATAAATCCGGTATCCATTAAGGCTGGGTGAACCGGTAGCCGTCGGTTCGGATCGAACCGTACCTCTTGTCCTTTGTAGTCCAGTTCACTAACCACTGAGCTATCGCGGCTCCCACATTTCTGTGTGTATCTATATATTTGTGTTGTTATTGTTGCAGTAAAAGACCTACTGAGTCGAAACGTCGTTCTGCTTCTGCGCTGTTCTTCACCCACGTAAAGCTGTAACCAAACTCCTTTTTCGTTCTTTTCATCAGCTTTATAGCAGTTTCCTATTATTGTACCTTGACCCTTCCACTAGAAACATGTCGGCTTTATTTTACTGTGTCTTCTTATTGACTCAGCCAAAAAACAAGAATATATCACAATTACATACTTCCATTTAGTGTATTCGGATTTCAGTGTGAAGATTGTTGTTGATGCTGTAAGGGTCATCATCACTGCACACCGGACGAATCCATAGGTGCTCCGATATTCCCCTCCAGAATCTCAAGAAAATTCGTGGAGAATCCTGGCCGATGTGCACAAACTCCAAAAAACACCGCCTCGAATCCACGGTGTGGGTAGGTTTCTACCGATAATTTTGCCCGGACAGTGGCCATATTTATGGCCTACTCTTTTCGATTTTAACTACCAAGGGATCTTTAACGTGCGCGACTGCAAATGGGACCCCCTCTTTATTGCCGCTTTTCAAGAGGACTAAGCATTGGATCTCACTATCAGGCACACAACCAGATGCACCAGTTACATACCATCAGATGAAACAGGTAATCAAATCATTCAGAAGACCAGCGTCTTCAAATCAGGATGCCTTTCATAAAATGAATAGATGGGAACAAGTTATCATTATACGTCTTTTTGAACAGGGCACAATCGACTCCACAGTACACAATTCAAGATCTATTTTTCGCTCGTCTGAAGTATTGTCTATATCTGCAATCAACACACTTAACCTAACAGCTGACTTCATGTGAGAGTCTGGAATCCACTGCAAGACGACCCTGTTATGCTTGCAGAGTTCAGTCAATAAGGTCTACAAATGTGGCAGTTTTCATCATTGTAGCGTCTGGAGTGTTGATCTTGCATCAGTAACAAACACTACAGGCTGTGGGCTAATATTACTGTTCAGCAGTTTTTTTTCTATTCACAACGTAATTGCTTAGATGTCTACATCGTAATTGTGACAATATTTTCCTGTTACTATTTTATTCATATCATTAGTGTTATTTGGGTACTCTATGCATGCTTCTGCTCTCCCATTCTTTACTGCATTCTGTGTTGATCCATCTGTGTACACACGACTCATAGATCTTGTGGGTATTCTACATCAAAGAAACTCAGAGTGATGATTTTACGCTATAGACTATTCTGTCGCTCCTTGTCAAGTAATCCTTTCACTTCTGTCCCTATTTGTATTGGCAATCCGGATTCCTCTGTTCTGGTATGGGCAGTGGGGGGCTGACAACTCATGTTATGTCTGGTGTTTGTCTACAAAATCGTTTGGCTTGGTGGATAAAACTGCTTCTCTTAAGTCGCCCCAATGAAAGAATTTGGAATCGGTCCTTCATTGGATGTCGCGGCATGCATGATCATTCTTCTGCCTGTATCAGCACCTTTGTGTCCCTCCGTTTTCTCAGTGCTGGTATCCTCCACAATTTCTGCATCTCCAATATTGGTGTTGATTTCATTGCTCCTGTGATGACCCTAAGTGACTGGTTTTGTAGTTTATCCAGCTCTTGCAGTGTGGTGTTTGATGCTGAGCACCATGCGGATGATCCACATTCTAAATTTGGTTATGTTGTTATGGAAGGCCCCGGTATCACTGCAAACGAATTAAAATCCATAATTGCTCAACCGCTCGTGCCAGCGTAATCATCCGAATCTCATCTCCCAAACAACGAAAGGTAACTGTAGTCCCCATCGTAGCAGTCTCAGCACATGCCAAAAGACATAAGGCGAAACCGCGCAGAAAGTGAACACAGCCAACTGTTCCCTATCATACGATATCATCATTCATCGTAAACAATTGGAATATAGAAACATGATCGTATACTCTGTTGGTAAACTTTACTGAGTATTTTCCCACTCGCTCCCCACGACGTTCCACGCAGCTTTCTTAGAAAAGCTAACTTCCGAAAACTTGCTTTTTGGGTTGCCTTATTTACCTGCTGTTTCCAAGATTGTTATCAAATGTAACTCCGAGATATGTAGCTTGTATGTCTTCTTTCACAGGCTCATTGTTTATGTAGATGGGTCCTGCTTTTTGTTTTGGGGAGAGAGTGAATAGTGTAGTATTGTATGCATCTGTATTGATGCTGATACGCCATCTATTTGTCCATGAATTCAGTGCATTCATAGCTCTTTGTAACAATTTGGAGATCACTATTGCACACTCCTCTGTGCACCACATCACCAAGTCATCTGCATACACTGCCACTTTGATACCATGTAGTAGTTCAGTAACTAGGTCGTTGATGTAGACTAGAAAAGTGTTGGAGACAGCACCCCTCCCAATGGCATTCTGTGGCGCAGTGGGACCTTCATATTTTTAAGACCATCCAGTTGCACTCTGGCTCTCCTATTATGCAAGTATGCTTTCACCCATTTGTACATCATGCCATTTGCTCCGTAATTTCTCGGTTTCTTCAAGAATCCTTCCTTCCTTATCAAATGCTTTCTTTAGGTCTATCAGTCCTGCTAGTAACAGTTTCTTTTCGTGGAACGAATCCTCAATTTCCTGGGAAAGATAGGTTGCCTGATCTTCAGTAGAGTAACGCTGTCTAAAGCCTGCTTGGTTTGATACAATGAGGTTTTCACTTTCCAGGTACCACTGCAGTCTGAGATTGATTATACGTTCCATTGTTTTTACACAAACAGCTTGTAAGGCTGATTGATCTATAGCTGGATTTGTAAAAACATATTTTTATGACTTTAGTAATGGTATCATAATTCCTTCTCTCCATGCCTGTTGCAATATACCTATGATCCAGCAAATATTGTAGATCTGCCGTAGTTTTGCTTTAGCTGCAGTTCCCCAGTTCTTAATCATTTCATTGGATCTGACCATAATTCAAGGCCATCATGCCTAGTCAACATGGTATTGGCAAAATGAACGAAAATGGTCACAGACTTCTAGAATTTTGTTCCCTTAACAACTTGTGTGCCACCAACACCTTTTTCAGCGTCAAGAATCGTCAAAAGAATGATAAACAATCGTATTGAGTTATTGAGTTATTTGCGGGTCATCATCATTGCACTCCAAACATGTCCATAGGTGCTCAGATCCCCTCCTCAGCAATTCCCTCAGTGTCCAGCGACTGACGACTCCAGTTCTATGTTGGTTGATAAGTCCTCTTACACGGCCACTAAGTGTCTCATTTCTGGCTGTGCCCAACTTAACTCCCATTTCCATCATCCAAAGAAGTGACGTGGATCTGTGTTTGTCGAAGTCCTGTGCTCTTCCCACATCTCGGAGGGCATTGATGATGTCCGCCCGATCCATTGGTTGCCCGTCCTCAACGACAGCGCAGCTAGCCAACCTGTCCGCCCTTTCATTTCCCCGTACTCCCGCATGTCCAGGGACATAGACAAAGGTGACCTTACGTATTTTGGATTTCTGCAACGACTCTACCCATTGCATGCGTACAGAGCCCGCCTCCACTTTTTTTATCATGCTCATCGAATCACTCAGTATACATGCGTGGGTGTAGTCTTGTGACTCTAACCATTTGAATGCCTTGGTCACTGACATCGCCTCCATTGTCATGCTACTCGTGGACACGACGTATGCACCACTGTCTTCGTAGACTATTCTACCTGCCGAGCGTGCTGTAAATGCCCATGCACTTCTTTGATGTCGCCTTACAGATCCGTCTGAATAGATGACTGCATCTTTCTCATCGGTATTACCGCAGATGAGCCCCTTGACCTCAGCACTAACCACGACCGGGTTCTGTTCCCTACTTTTCCTGTCGAGTGTGACAATACACGAGAAAGTCCCCTTGAATGACGTAGGCACCGGTATCCACTCCTCACCAACGCTGATATTGGTAAGCCCACAAACCTGTTTGATGACATCTTCTGCTCGGCCCACCCATGATTTGCCTCTTTTTATCCTGACACCTTTCTCTGTGTTGAGCACTTGGTGCAATGGATGCTCTGTATCTGTACTAATCTTCAGGTATGCTCGTGTTCTCCAGATCTTGATTCTGTCATCCATGGTTGGAAAGTCAAGAAGATACCTCATTGCCACACAGGGAGTGTCCCTCGTACATCCCAGGATAATGCGCATGGCTTCATTTTGTATTTTCTCCAGCCTATCAATTTGAGTCGTACTGACAGTAAGAATTGCCAGGGCATACTCGTTTGATGCGAGGACTAATCCCTGGAACAGAAGAGTAAGTAGCCTCTGCTCGATGTTGGCAGCTGCCATGACCTTCAAGGCTGCTAAACCTTTGTGGGATTTTGTTATCACATGGTCGACGTGGTCCCGAAAACACAGGCTGCGATCAAACTTAACTCCTAGGTATGTCATCAACTTGTCCCTGGTCACCTCATCAGCTCCCATTCGTACTACCGGTGTGGTCGTATGAACGATATGATTGTTAAGGGAGAACCATGAAACTGATGCTTTATTAGGATTAACCACGGCACCTGATACCCCACACCAGGAAGAAATGCGATCGAGTTCGTCTTGCATTGTGGAAGCGATTCCCCGTCTGTCTCTTCCCTGTCGATATACCAGAATATCATCAGCAAAAGTCATAGTTCTTCCCCTCCCATCCAGCTGTTGTTCCGTGATCGTTATTGTGTACACGTTAAATAGAACTGGTGACAATGGTGAGTCCTGTGGCAGCCCTGGGCAAATGGATGTAGGCTCGGAAGACCAACTTCCACATCTGAGTATCACTTTCCTCTGAAACAGTGCCGCGGCGATCCATCTAATGAGTAAGGGGTGCACCGCCAGTTTGAGGAGCATATGCATGAGATATTCAAATGGTACCCTGTTGTATGCATCCTTCAGATCTATAGCAGTAGCACATGTCTCCTCTCGTCTATGGAAGCCTTCGAAGACGCCATAGGCAAATAATGCCGCATTGAGCCATGTCTCTTTGGTATATCTATAACCTCCAAGTGTGGGTGGGAATACACGTTTCTGTTCAATGTGACAGGTGAGGACACTGGCAACTATTTTCTCCAGCAACGTGCCCGCAGTGTTCTGCATTGTGATGATTCTGTAGGCACTGATCTGAGAATGGTCCTTGTTTGGCTTCGGTAGCGGTAGTAAGTAGCTGTGTAGCCACTCCTCCTTAATCTGGCCACTCCGAATACTGGCATTAAACTCATTGGCCAGTTTTGTCAAGTCGTCGTCAGCTAAATTGCCTATGTCATCGTACCGAACACCATCTAGACCAGGAGCAGTATTGTGTGACCTTTTAAGTGTCGTGCGAATGGTATCGGTTGTGATTGTGAGATCTTCTTCCAGCCCTACATCCTTACACAATTTTGACAGCGATCCCCGTATCCTCATTCTTACAGCCTCATTTCTTTGATCCAATCGTATTCCCAAACAAATATTGTATGGCGAACTTAAGGACGGAAAGAGACCAGAGGGCAGACCAGTGCTGAGAAATAAGGATGTTTGCAGGGCTTCCTTGCGGGAATTTTCTATAAGTGAAAGAAACTGGGAAAATGTTGCTTCTGATCGTAGCACATGGAGAGCAAAAATAAAAAATGGCACAGCAATTTTCGAGACAGTGCTGATATCAAATTCAGAAGACAAAAGGTGCAACAAAAAAGAGACAAGGCCAGGTACCACAAATACACCTTGCTCGTTCTGTGGATGGATCTGTCTGTCCAGGATTGGCAAATTCAGCCACGAGAAAAAATGTTCAGTAAAGCAGAACCCAGTATGAGACACTAATGCTTTACCACACTACTGACTTATCATGATTGCTTGCTACCAACCGTCTGTCAAAACGCCAAAGGCCATATAATAATTTCATTGGACCCTCCATCACTGCCTGGTGACTTTTCAATTTTTAATTTGGATATTGCCAACTCTAGCTCTCTTTGCGTAATGGGTATTTCCATGACTTCATGTATGGTCATTCTTGTCTTGCAATGTGTTGCTTTAAGCAGGCTTCTAGTCGTTTCTCTGGGTTAATTTCAATATTATTGTCTTTTGCAAAGAAGTTGCAAATTGATTTGCTTACCTATTAGGCTTCCGTCCTTCAGTTTAATTTTGGTGTTCCTTTCATAATTAAACTGTCTTACAAGCTTTCACGATTTTCTTGTGTCTCGTTCAAGATTCAAGGATTCTAGTTCCTCTTTCCAGTTTCTCCGTCTGGCTTGTAATTTAGCCCTTTGAAATTTGGGCTTAGCTCATGCTGATAGTTATTGTCGTGTTCCTGGTATGGGTTAGTTTCTGCTTGCTCTCGAATAGAGTTAGATAATCCCTCACATTCCATAGTTAGATAATTCCTCACATTCCATAGTTAGATAATGCCTCACATTCCATAGTTAGATAATCCCTCACATTCCATAGTTAGATAATTCCTCACATTCCATAGTTAGATAATTCCTCATATTCCATCGTTAGATAATTCCTCACATTCCATAGTTAGATAATCCCTGACATTCCATAATTAGATAATCCCTCATATTCCATAATTAGATAACTCCTCACATTCCATAGTTAGATAATTGCTCTCATTCCATTGTTAGATAATCCCTCATATTCCATAATTAGATAATTGCTCACATTCCATTGTTAGATAATCCCTCATATTCCATAATGAGATAATTGCTCACATTCCATTGTTAGATAATCCCTCATATTCCATAGTTAGATAATCCTTCACATTCCATTGTTAGATAATCCCTCATATTCCATAGTTAAATAATCCTTCACATTCCATTGTTAGATAATCCCTCATATTCCATATTTAGATAATCCTTCACATTCCATAGTTAGATAATCCCTCATATTCCATAGTTAGATAATCCTTCACATTCCATAGTTAGATAATCCCTCATATTCCATAGTTAGATAATCCTTCACATTCCATAGTTAGATAATCCCTCATATTCCATAGTTAGATAATCCTTCACATTCCATTGTTAGATAATCCTTCACATTCCATTGTTAGATAATCCCCTCATATTCCATAATTAGATAAGTCTTCACATTTTATAGTTAACTAAATAAATGAGCTGAGACATGACACACACACACACACACACACACATACATACAATGTATTTGACAACCACTTAAAGTGAATAGAAACTTACCACGTAAAACGCCATCATTGGAGGTAAGGGAAAGACAAGCAGTGAAGTCTTGAATATTGTAGCAAAAACTGTGAAATTTGGAATGGACCGTTGATGAAATTGTGAACTGATTGAAGTTAATACTAGAGCTGTATCAACAACACTATCCGGTACGCTATATAGCGTGTCTATCTTACAACATATTATACAAGACTAGGTCTATGGTACAAAAAAATGGCGTAATGGATGTGACTTTGCCCTTTTGTCCACGAGACGTATGCAGGGAAAGTGCTGGAAAAAGTCAGGAAATCATAGCTGATTTGTGGGGTCAATTTCTGTGATCAAGAACTATTTAAGACGTCATGTCACATTTCCACCTTGTCCCCAAAAAACAGACTCATTTAATTAACAAGCAAGTAGAGCCAGAAGGCGTTACTTAACGTATCTATTGTGTGTATGTTTGAGAGAGAAGGGAAGAAGTATTGCAACTCGTTGTAAGCTACGAGAAATAAAGAAAACAGTAATTAACTTCTCAAAATCAGTATGTGGAACAAAACTTAGGACAAATGAAAGGAAAAAGAGCATCCTGTGGTGGAACGAAGCAGTCAGAGAAGCAATTAAAGAACGCAACAGGCAATAATCGTATCAATATTGAAAAATAAAGGTAGCAAGAGAGACTGCAATCAATATAGAGGTATATCGCTTCTCAGCCATGTAGGAAAATTATACACCAAAATGTAGAAAAAAGGCTGAAACCAATAATAGAGCTACAGTTAAGCGATTCTCAAATGGGGTTCCAAAAAAAAAAGAGGATGTACTAACATTCTATTCACTTTAAAACAGCTCGCAGAAAAGACGACAGAACAATCAAAACTTGTACATAGCTTTCATTGATCAGGAAAACGCATTCGACTGAGTAAACAAGGAAAAGCTGAGGGAGATACTAACAACATGCTGAGTAAACCAACATCTAACGAACCTAATTAAAAGTCTCTACATAAACAATTGCTGCACAGTCATAACAGCAGCAGGCTACACAGATCACTACGAAGTTAAGTTAAGTCAGGTGTATGACAGATCGGCTTACTCTCCCGATTCCCCCCTCCCCAACTGTTTATTACATACATGGATTATATATTTGCAAGCTAGCCAACCCATCAAAGATAGAGGAGATCAACGAGCTTCTATTTGCAGACGAGCAGGCACTAATACATAGAAAAATTGAAGACCTGCGAGAACCTTTAAATAGACTCAAAAGCACAGGTACAAAATACAACACCAAAGTCAACACCAACAAAACAGAAGGCGTGAAAGATAAACAGATGAACATAATTATAGATTGCAGACAACTAAAACAAGTTGACGAATTTAAATACCTAGGAAGTATAGTGATAAACCAAAATTCACAAACAACTGAAGTTGACTCAAGTTGCATCAAAACTTGTCAAATCAATGGACAACCATTACCACTATTGTCCAAGAAGGAAATAAATCTAGAGGAAAAACGGGCACTCTACAATACAATCTTCATCCCAAGGTTGTGCTACCAATGCCAGACCTGGACTCTAGATGCAAGAACAATAAGAAAAATAACCTCTACATAGATGAAATGTGTCAGACGAATGGCAGGAAACAGCCTGAGAGATATGATCAGAAATTAAAATTGAGAAAAAAGCTAGGAACAATCCCCGCCATAGAAGATATAAAGAAACAACAGATAAAATAATTTGACCACGTGACATGGCAGAAAGATCAAAACACAATACAACGAGCCTTCAATAAACGTTGTGAGAACACCAGACCCAAGGGAAGACCACGAAAAAGATATATTGACGGAATATTAGAAAAACTAGGAAACATAACAGCAGCAGAGACGAACAGAAAAGCAAAATACCGCAAATTATATCTCCCCTCGACGCTGTAAGGAAATGATGATCGAAAGTAGGAGAAAAGAAGAGAAGGAAGTTGATAACTACCAAAGAACCCAACATCCGCCATTTCCCGCTGTTCTTCTGGCGAGTGAATTAGTGCAAGAATCTTCATGGAGAAGAACAAACACATACCATCATATGTGACCGACTGACACGACCACTATGTCAGACGAAAACTGTGATCGTATTTATTACAATCTCAATGTATGTTCAACTCTTTAATTAAATAAACATAAGATGGTATTGAGCATATTGTGTACGTGTACGTCACACTCCAGCACTTGTTCCTTTTTTGTACCTGCACGTTACACCCCAGCACGTGTTCCATTCTTATACCTGCACGTTACACCCCAGCACCTGTTCCTTTTGTGTACGTGTACGTTACACCCCAGCACGTGTTCCATTCTTGTACCTGCACGTTACACCCCAGCACCTGTTCCTTTTGTGTACGTGCACGTTACACCCCAGCACTTTTTCCTTTTGTGTACGTGCACGTTACACCTCAGCACTTTTTCCTTTTGTGTACGTGCACGTTACACCCCAGCACCTGTTCCTTTTGTGTACGTGCACGTTACACCCCAGCACCTGTTCCTTTTGTGTACGTGTACGTTACACCCCAGCACCTGTTCCTTTTGTGTACGTGCACGTTACACCCCAGCACCTGTTCCATTCTTGTACCTGCACGTTACACCCCAATACCTGTTCCTTTTGTGTACGTGCACGTTACACCCCAGCACCTGTTCCTTTTGTGTACGTGCACGTTACACCCCAGCACTTTTTCCTTTTGTGTACGTGCACGTTACACCCAGCACTTTTTCCTTTTGTGTACGTGCACGTTACACCCCAGCACTTTTTCCTTTTGTGTACGTGCACGTTACACCCCAGCACTTTTTCCTTTTGTGTACGTGCACGTTACACCCCAGCACCTGTTCCTTTTGTGTACGTGCACGTTACACCCCAGCACCTGTTCCTTTTGTGTACGTGTACGTTACACCCCAGCACCTGTTCCTTTTGTGTACGTGCACGTTACACCCCAGCACCTGTTCCATTCTTGTACCTGCACGTTACACCCCAATATCTGTTCCTTTTGTGTACGTGCACGTTACACCCCAGCACCTGTTCCTTTTGTGTACGTACACGTTACACCCCAGCACTTTTTCCTTTTGTGTACGTGCACGTTACACCCAGCACTTTTTCCTTTTGTGTACGTGCACGTTACACCCCAGCACTTTTTCCTTTTGTGTACGTGCACGTTACACCCCAGCACCTGTTCCTTTTGTGTACGTGCACGTTACACCCCAGCACTTTTTCTTTTTGTGTACGTGCACGTTACACCCCAGCACCTGTTCCTTTTGTGTACGTGTACGTTACACCCCAGCACTTTTTCCTTTTATGTACGTGTACGTTACACGAGGATGAAGACGAGAGCTAGGAGGGGCCAGATATTTTCTCATTCATTCATACTTTACTCTGTCGTCGGTACACATACAAAGCTTGCACTGTCCGTCATCTTTCAACCCAAACAAAGAGAAAACAAAGACAGAATAGATCTCATCGACACCAATAGACAAACTACCCCTCAATCTCCTCTGTACACTATTTGTCTCAACTTCCTCTGTACACTATTTGTCTCAACTTCCTCTGTACACTATTTGTCTCAACTTCCTCTGTACACTATTTGTCTCAACCTTCTCTGTACACTATTTGTCTCAACTTCCTCTGTACATTATTTGTCTCAACTTCCTCTGTACACTATTTGTCTCAACTTCCTCTGTACACTATTTGTCTCAACTTCCTCTGTACACTATTTGTCTCAACTTCCTCTTTACACTATTTCTCTCAACTTCCTCTGTACACTATTTGTCTCAACTTCCACGGTACACTATTTGTCTCAACTTCCTCTATACACTTTTTGTCTCAACCTTCTCTGTACACTATTTGTCTCAACCTTCTCTGTACACTATTTGTCTCAACCTTCTCTGTACACTATTTGTCTCAACCTTCTCTGTACACTATTTGTCTCAACTTCCTCTGTACACTTTTTGTCTCAACCTTCTCTGTACACTATTTGTCTCAACTTCCTCTGTACACTTTTTGTCTCAACCTTCTCTGTACACTATTTGTCTCAACCTTCTCTGTACTATATTCGCCACAACCTTTTCTAATGTCCTCTTCGTAAGAACCGCCTCTATTTCCCTTTCGTCACAACCTTCTCCATGTCCCGTCCATTTCAACATTTCCTCTTGCACTGTTCATTACTACCTCTTTTCGTGCCCCGCTTAAACCCAGCATTCACTCCTGTCATATTCGTCACAACCTCTTCCCGTGTCCCGTCTTACTCAATCTCCACCCGTGTCTCATTCAATCTAACCTCCACCCGTGTCTCATTCAATCTACCCTCCACCCGTGTCTCATTCAATCTACCCTCCACCCGTGTCTCATTCAATCTACCCTCCACCCGTGTACCATTCAATTCAACCTTCACCCGTATCCCATTCAATCCAACCTCCACCCGTGTCCCAATTCAATCCAACCTCCTCCCGTGTCCCATTTAACCCAACCTCCTCCCGTGTCCCATTCAATCCAACCTTCTCCCGTGTCCCATTCAATCCAACCTCCTCCCGTGTCCCATTCAATCCAACCCTCCTCCCGTGTCCCATTCAATCCAACCTCCTCCCGTGTCCCTTTCAATCCAACCTAATCCCTTGTCCCATTCAATCCAACCTCCTCCCGTGTCCCATAAAATCCAACCACCTCCCGTGTCCCATTCAATCCAACCTCCTCCCGTTTCCCATTCAATTCAACCTCCTCCCGTGTCCCATTCAATTCAACCTCCTCCCGTGTCCCATTCAATCCAACCTCCTCCCGTGTCCCAATCAACCCGACCTCCACCCGTGTCCCAATCAACCCGACCTCCACCCGTGTCCCATTCAATCCAACCTCCTCCCGTGTCCCATTCAATCCCACCTCCTCCCGTGTCCCAATCAACCCGACCTCCACCCGTGTCCCAATCAACCCGACCTCCACCCGTGTCCCATTCAATCCAACCTCCTCCCGTGTCCCATTCAATCCCACCTCCTCCCGTGTCCCAATCAACCCGACCTCCACCCGTGTCCCAATCAACCCGACCTCCACCCGTGTCCCAATCAACCCGACCTCCACCCGTGTCCCAATCAACCCGACCTCCACCCGTGTCCCAATCAACCCGACCTCCACCCGTGTCCCATTCAACCCAACCTCCACCCGTGTCCCATTCAATCCAACCTCCTCCCGTGTCCCAATCAACCCGACCTCCACCCGTGTCCCAATCAACCCGACCTCCACCCGTGTCCCAATCAACCCGACCTCCACCCGTGTCCCAATCAACCCGACCTCCACCCGTGTGATGTTAGACTCAACGATCTCCAGTGTCCTGTCCATCACAACGTTCTCTCATTTCGTTTCCTCTCAAAATATAATCATTCGTCTCCTATTATTTGCCTCACATGCGATGTTGTAATATATCTTTCAACCTATGTGCTCTTATGTTATTTCAGCAATACAGCAGTGCCTCGTACTTCAAACTTAATTCGCTCCTGGAGACGATATAACTCTGAATTGTTCGAAATCCGAATCAGTTTTTATATTTTCGTCTATTTGAAATAATTAAAGTGAATGAATCCGTTCTTAGACCCTAAATAATATCCCTTTTATAAACTTAAACGGTAAACACACATAATGTAAGGTAAAGATAACACAATTAAATGCCCTAAATAAACTAAGAATGAAAGCAAATAAAATACGTAAATCTGATATAATAACATGAAAACTACATTTAATGCAGTTTGTGAGGATTAGTGATGTCCTGAGTGGATGATGGAAAGGAAGAGAAGGGTTACCTTTTGAATGCGGGGTCCTCAACCACAAATACACCAAATAACTGTACTTCTGGTTGTTATTATTATTATTATTATTATTATTATTATTATTCACAGCTATTTGTTTGTGATACTTTCGTTGATTTGCTCATGTGTGTCTTTCCAGGACGATAAAATCCAAACACTTCTTCTATTATATATTTAAGTTGTTTACAAGAAGCTGCATCTTCAAGTGGTAAAACTTTTGTGGTTAACAATTGAACATTTCGTCCCCCCCCCCCCCCCCCCCCCCCGAAGCTCTCAGTTTTGCCAATCTTTGATAATTTAATTCCGAGCATCATTTTACTCAAATATTATTCGGAAATTGTTATTTTTCCTGAACTTTTTACGCTATGTCTGTGTTGTGTGGTGTGTGTGTGTGTGTGGGGGGGGGGGTGTTTGTGGATGTGTGTTGGTGTTTGTGAGTGTGTGTGGGTGAGTGTGTGTGTGTCACAAATTTGAATCACTTCCTTAAAATATCCATTTTCAGAATGAGGGGAAGGTGCTAGGCTCCATGTATATTTATCTATAAAACTAAATTTACTAGTACGAACTAAAATATCACTTTTAGATGAAAACAAACAGCTGTGTGTTGTAGATAACCGAACCCATCAATAATAAAGTGGTAAAGCGCTGAAAGCACACGACTTGGTCGCACAACAAAATCATTGAATGAATTTAGAAATTAAATTGTGAATTCACTTCGTCTGCGCACGCGCATTTCGAACATAGAAGCTTCGCTCGAATTCCGGTTTCAAAATCTGTCGAATTTACCATTGGACTATGGAACTTTCGAATTATGGTCGTTCGACGTACGTGGGTCTACTGTACTAATATTTAAAATGAATCCGCTGTAATTTCTTCTATAATTTATGTTAGACTTCCTTTTTTGTTATGTATTCATTATTTTTTTTCTGAAAGACGAAGTGTGAGTGTAATGGTGAGATCTGAGGGAGAAACAGACAGGTAGACAGACAGACGGGATGAAAAGTAATCATTCTAAATTAGAAAGCAAAGGACTTGTCATGTATCTTTTTATTAAAAAGAAAACTCTAACAGATAGACAGATAGAAAAAAAGAGAGAGAGTGTGAGATTCATTTGCTTTCATCTCCGATTCATTCTGAGACAGTCTAATTATTACAATAACTGTACACGATAAACAAACTGACATTTTTTTTTAAAAAAGCAATCGAGTGCTTTAGTAATGTCTGTTTTTTTACACACATGTGTTTATATGTTCTTTTATTGAGTCTACATTTTACAAAATTGTAAATATTTGAACATATTAATGAATAAGAGCGTATACGTATGTATTTGTGTGTGTGTGTGTGTGTGTGTGTGTGTGTGTGTGTGTGTGTGTGTGTGTGTGTGTGTGTGTGTGTGTGTGTGTGTGTGTGTGTGTGTGTGTGTGTGTGTGTGTGTGTGTGTGTGTGTGTGAGTGTGAGACAGTTCACAGTAGTTAATCCGGTATGAAAATGATACCACCCCCCTGAGCTCACCATCCCTGAAGCAAATTAAAACCCCCAGCCCCCTCGAGTTTAGGGTGTCCCTCAAATCTACCTTTTTTAGATCGTTTTGATATCGGACGGTGTCCAGAAACCCTACCGGGACCCCTTAAGTTTGGGTTACCAAACTCGAGGGGGGCTGGGGGGGTTTTAATTTGCTTCAGGGATGGTGAGCTCAGGGGGGTAGTATCATTTTCATACCGGATTAACTACTCAGGAAAAAACAGTTAGAGAGTGTAGCTCTATAGATAGATATATAGATAGCCATATAGATAGCCATATAGATAGCCATATAGATATATGATATGGCGCCAGGCAAAAATCATTGTGCGTGGCTAGTGTGGGGATCTACTACAACCTGTGGGAAGACGTGCAGGGGTTCGTACTGCTGGATTCATAATGATAGAATACGGAAAGGTGGAGGAACAACACCATGTATTGCCTGCGGCGTGGGCGTCTCAAACAAGCTTAGTCTCTGTGTAAGATGTGGGTACCATAACGCACACACCAGAGAAAGCAAGGCACGCACGAGAGCCTTTCACAAGGAGTTTACACGCCTAGCGCGGATCGAAATTTCCTATTAGAGACTTGAGGGCTAATGGCTATAGACATACAACATGCCTACTGTTAAGCAGTTGCGAAGAGGGGCTGTAACACGGACGTGCACTCTTTGTGGTGTTGGGGTCATAACCAACTATCGACTTTGCCGATGTTATAGAGGCCTATTGATTCCCATGGAGCCTCTTGATGCCTCTCTTCAAGATTTGGCAATATTTAGAATCATGCGCACTCGATTGTTGGGAAGGGGGTTACCATTGGATGAGCTCCCACGATTTTTGCAATATGAGATTTTGAGACGTGAACATAAACTCCGCTTCGATGATGTGTTGGGAGAATATTTTGCGATTTGCACAAATACAAATGAGTGGAGGAAGCTTTATTCTGTAGATTCATGTATTAAACCGAGCGTGCTAGCTAAATATTGTAGGAGGATGTCTAGATATGCTAGGGGGATGGACACTGACTCAGATGATGAAGAGTGGGATGAGACTCCATATTATAATGGTCGACAGCTAGCACCTCATCCTTGGGATCTTTTGTACTATTAAACAAGAATAATCCGGCGGACCTCCACCTATATGACGGAACGTTGGTGGGGAAGCCCATTCCGTAGTTCCACCGCCCGCCCCACCCCTCCACCATATATATGTTGATGCCACGAGTTCCTAATTAGAGGGAGGGGGAGTGTGTACAATATCAGTGAAATGCCTTTGACTTTCAAGGAAATACCATTCATGCGCGAAATTCTCATTAGAGAAGTTGCTAAACAGCTTTTGAAGATGAAACTTAAGCATCTTAAGGATTATGGGGTTTTTGTTAACGGGTTTCCTATTATACACTCTACGATGGAGAAGTATAGGACATATATAGAGTTTATGAACGGAGATATTGATAAAAGAGTCGAAATTATACAGAGCTTAATCTTTTTAGATAGTGAGGTTGGTGATCTGTTTTGCGTCCTCCACCCTTGTGATGAGCAGCCTGACTGGTTAGGTATGATCAAAGAGATTCTGACTGAGGAGAAAGTACAATTAGCTAACATGCTATATGAAGGAGACAAAAATAAACGAATTTGAGGACCTTTGAAATGCTAAACATCGACATCTAATTTCGGGAACTCCCGATATTCTAAAAATAAAAACCTGTCACGGGACAAGAAAAGCGGTCACAGGACAAGAAAAGCTGTCACAGGCCAACTTTTTTGGTCACACAGCTCATCGGCTTTTTATCGGACCTGTGACCGAAAAATCAGTCCTGTGACCGAAAAATCAGTCCCGTGACGGGTTTTTATTTTTAGAATGGGCTGTCCCCACTTAGCCACGGAACGTGAAGAGGGGATTTCCCGTCCTCCGGACGGGTAAAAGCCTCGCGCAGCGAATTACAAACAATCAGGAGGGCTCTACCTCCAATACTCGATACTCAGGTGGGCGGTTAGAGGGTGCTGGTCGTCTGAACACAACAGCTGACCCGTCGGATTTTTTAAGTTCTAGTACATCATAGCCCCTGCGGAGAAGAATCCGTATTCGTTTACCACTTTTAACCTCCTTGATTGTTGGGATTCTATCCATAGTATATAGTGGTTTATCCATACCGGTTTATCCATACCGGAATAACTTTCTCGGCTTTAATTGTAGGGCACAGATTTATTTACTGTGATGGAGCGCTTGGTACTTTAGGTGCGTCCTCCAGACGGGCCTCACGCAGCGAAGGTGTATACGGGGGAGGAAGACATTCAGAGGCGTCTCCACATGCACAAGTTATTTTTGCGGCGCACCGCAACGATATTTGTCGAATTCTGCAATTACTTCCTCTTTCCCTCTCTCCATCCATTCTTTTTTTGCTGCGTCATCCAGCTCTCGGGTTTTAGACCGAATCTCTTCCTTCATAGCCCGATACTTATCAAATTCGGCAACAACTAGTTTAAATTCCACATCGGAAATATTGCCGTCTTCTAGGGCTGTGGATACAATTCCGGCGATGGTGTTTAGCTTACTTTCAGCCAGAACACGAATCTCATCGTGCTTCTTAGCCTTCAGATTCAGCTGGCGAGCTACCAGCTTACTGACTGCCCCGAAGGTGCCACAAGCTAGGGCCCCAATCTCTAGTCCTAGAGCTACAGGAGCCATGATAACGGTTGAAAGAAGCGCAATACCGCCAACGCCCATCCCAGCTGTGACTGTAAACAGTGCCGTATCAATACCGTCTAGACTATTAGCACCGCGCCGATATTTCTTGTATAGGGACGTCCGTTTATCTCTCTCGTCCTCCAAACATTTTCGCAGGCGGACAACCTCTTGAATGCGGTAGGACTGGTCGACAGGCCGATCAACTGACGCGTCTAGTGTGGGATACATAGACAGGCAGAACAGGTATATAAAGCTTTATGCAGAACTTTTTATCTGTTTAATTAGGTGCTCAATAACGCGATCACTTACCGGGGTCAGGCTAAAAAGTAGCCGTTTAAAGTAAAACGACAATCCACTGAATATAAATTCAAGGGATATTTTTTCAAACACCGCGTTTGCTTCCAAATCGCTAACATTCGTTGAGAGGTCTGCCTTCCCCTCCCCAATTTTTATAACCAAACCCGTCATTTCGGGGCGTTTCCACTTGATTGACACCCCAGGCAAAATCTCGATCGGGGCGCTGGGGAGCATACTGCCCGTCTCAATTTCTAGATATATCACGGACCCCTTTGGGGGTTTTCTTAAGATTTCTAGGTCTCTTGGAACCGTTGTTTGAGCCTGTAACTTCGCAACGTTAACTCCCTTCGGACCCAGGTAGTAAGAATTAACGTGCCCATTGAGGGTCGTCGGCTCTGCGCCGGACGGGCGATAGCCGACAAACATGCTGCCAGCGTTCATTAGCCATACCACTTTTGTAATACCACCCTCGGCCGGACTTTGCAAATCTATATAGCGCATGGCTAGGTCCAGCCTGAGCTCCCAATTGGGTTCAAACCCACATGTATGACTTTCTATGGCGGCCCGCCGATAAAGGCCTCCTTTGGCTAACTCCATCCCATAAATCACCCCCGCGCCCCCCGGATCATCGAATCCTCGAACATCTCCGAGGTTGGCGAAGCAATTCCTCGTGGCCCAGACCTTAGGTCTGTGCTCATTGCTTGAACCTTGCAAGAACTTGTCTACTGGCATAGTAGTAATACTGGCATATTCAATATTAAAAACTAATATATTTGTTGAATTGACCCGAACTACTGCAGTTTTTCAAGGAGGAGTGTTGCCTTTATATTAATGTTATCACTGGTGGATGTGTGCACTGCTGAAATCATTAGTTGTAGAGACGAGGGCTGTGCTATCCAGAACAATCCCGAGGTGTTAAAATAGGTATAGTCTGTTATTGTATGTTGTAACACTAACGCAAGGGGAGGGCTTAAATGCAGCGAGATGTCAATCGACTTGCGGCTCCCAGTGCGCAGTCCTGCCAACTGAATCTTATAGACCCCAGGTGCTGTTATGGCAAGGGTTGCCATTTTGCCACTATCATCGGTACGCAGATTCTGTGTAAGCTGAGGGATCCCAATCGGAGTGAGCGACAAGGACTGAATTAACTTCCATTGCAAGGAAATCGCATATATATCGAAACGTTGTCCCAAGGCATCTTTTATAGTGTTCTCAACATATGCCATAGTGGCCGCGTCTTGGGGTGCTTCGGGGTCGGCGAGCTCGGATATTTTGTGATGACCCCACTTAATGTCGTGGGTTGGTGCTTTTGATCCATCCAGCTGTAGAACTCTAGCGTCTAATAAATCCGTTGTGGATATAACGAGGGCGTCAACGTATTTTTTGGTTGCTGCGTTTTGATCGGCATCTCGAGTATCCACATACTCTTTAGTAGCCGCATCGCTAGAATCTAAAGGGTTACCTACGTCTTTCAACGGAAAGCCCCCCAATGATAGCTCACCTAGCATTGTATCGCCCGCCCTGTGTACGAGGGCGTCAACGTATTTTTCGGT
Source organism: Megaustenia siamemsis (assembly GCA_032433765.1). Classification (NCBI taxonomy): domain Eukaryota; kingdom Metazoa; phylum Mollusca; class Gastropoda; order Stylommatophora; family Ariophantidae; genus Megaustenia; species Megaustenia siamemsis. Next base: position 20,017,013 of record JAVIAB010000092.1, on the reverse strand, counting down.
TGCTGCGTTTTGATCAGCATCACGAGTATCCACATACTCTTTAGTAGCCGCATCGCTAGCCTCTAAAGGGTTCCCTACGGCTTTCAGCTGGAAGCCCCCCAATGATAGGTCACCAAGCATAGTATCGCCAGCCCTATGTACGAGGCCGACTGGGCTGCCCCACGAGGCCGCCGCCGCTCCACAGCCGGTGCTATGTCCCATATAAAACTTATCCACAGGCATCACACTCTCTGTTTAGCTATGTGTAAGATCACATTTTTAAAAGCATTTCCAGCTGCGAGTTCACACAACACTCGAAGACATAGGTGGCCGCAGATAACCTCTTCGGGTCTCTGCAGTTGGAACGTCTGTGTCTGTATAGGAAGACCCTCGCTGTGCGAAGCTTTTACCCGTCCGGAGTCGCTGCGCGAAGCTTTTACCCGTCCGGAGGACAGATATTCCACGAGTTCCTTGGGGGGATCCAACCCAAAACTATCGAAATAACAAATCGTACGGCCATCTTTGTAATACGCCACCCAGTGGGTGCCCCCACCACTGCTGGAGTCGAGATTAACTATGCCGCATTCTTTCTGAGAAATCTTGTTAGGCAGGGTGTTTCGCGAAAACACGCCACGAAAGTGGGGGATGGTACGGCCGGCCTTTTCAATATCAAAATTGCTCAGGGGTTCTACTTTTTTTGGGGCGCCAAGTAGAGCCCTGACCCCTTACATTTAGGGCACATGCCGCGCCCCGTGCTCGCCGATGGGGCCAGAAACAACCCCGCACCAGCAAGCTGTTTCTCAACCTCACGATTGTGGCGTTCGGCCTCAGCCTGGGCTCGAGCACTCGCTTTTTTATCGTCGACTGCTTTCGCGATAGCCGCACTACCTCCTGCTAGCGACCCCGCTGCAGCGAGCCCGCCTAATATTAAGGGTAAAAACGGTAGAAACCCACCCGTTTTTTGAGCCGCTAGCTGAGTTTTGGAAATATCGAGCTCGGCCCCAGCACTGGCGGCGCGTTTCTTCTCAAGGTGAGCTATTTGGCGCTTAGTGAGCCCCAGGGTATCGTCGCCATGAAGCTGCTCAACCGTCAGCCGAATAGTAACGCCTACCCCATCATGGGCGGCTTTTGCCAATGATTCTTTCTGCCCCTGCGTAAGTGTTAACCCAAAAGGAGTATACTTCATTTTCCTATACTGTATATTGATGGAGATTTTTGTTTAATACAATTTGCTAAATTTCGTGCCGTCAGACTCTAGCGTCAGCAGCCGGTCGCTTATGAGCACTGCGTAGGCCATGGTTCCTGCTGGCACGTTGTTTCCAAAAGTCGCCCTGACCTGTACGGTTTGGACAGCCGTTTTCAACCGCTCCGACTGTCTGCGGACATCGATGACGTGGATTGGGTATAATTCTACAAATTCGAGCGGAGTCACCTGGTTTGAGGACACGCTTCCCTCAATACCATAGTATTCTGCCTTAAAGTCACATAACCTCTTGTAAGCCCTGGAAATCTTTCGCTGTACAAAGTCCATTTTTTCCTCGGAGTCAGGATACTGATTGGTATTTAACCTCACATGAATGTCAATTAAATTTACATGGTCAAAGCAAGCCGGATTGCTGGTCTGGCTATCGCGGTTGGTTTGGAAAGCCACCAAAAGCCATCGTGGTTTTTCAGTGCCCGACGTAATGGAGAGAGTCCAGGTAAACGAACTGGCTTCCGGCACGGCAAAGCTTTCGCATTGAAGAGCTCGAAAAGATATCGGCACTTTAACTTTCTTGGCTATCTGCTCTACTAATTCTGTCTTGGCATCCAAAGATGGCATGACGTGCGGTATTACCCAGGCAAGCTTAGTTAGCGTGACTTTCCCTTTAGGCGCCGCAGCATCGCGAAATATGCCTTTGGTATCTGATTCACGAGATAATATCAACGAATGTTTACAACCATAAACCACCTTGCGGTAGTCCTCGCAAAAACCGAACAGGTGGCTTAACGGGACGCAGAACGAAAACGTCCCGCTTGGATTCGGCTTGACCACTACTAGCTGCCGTCGGGCCTCCCACCCAGTATTAGCTGATTCAGCCGCCGCTGAGGTATCTTTTTGCCAGCACATGTTAAGACCCTCGGCCTTTGAAAAATCATCTCCATATGTCAACAGGCCCTTAATTGTTGTGGCTTGGCCAGGGTTGAGAACATTCTCAATATCTTGATCATTGAGCCGGTACCTTAGCCGCGAGAACATGTACATAACGGCGTTATTTACGAGCGAAGCAAGCGTTGTAGGTGTGTAGTCGACTTCTGTGCCGGATGCTAGCCTCCCTTCAACATTGAGAAAACTTTTAGACGGGTGTGTGTAAACGTCTTGGAAGTTTACTTCGATTGCTATATCCTGATTGTTGTTTATTGTGGCGGGGTTTTTTGGGTGATACTCCTTGTAGACGTACGACTCGATGCTCTCGTCAACAAGCGTCTGCTCTACAAGAGTCAACATTTCATCGGTAATTTCTTGTGTATCCGCCATAGAAAATTTACTTCAGATATAGAAACAATTCTATTTTCTAATAAAGAATTTTCCTAAAACCCGAGCCTGCTATCCGACTGTTGATATTTTGACGTGCCGCTTCAGTCGCGGGGGCCGCAAGCCCATGCAGAATCTCTAAGGTTTTTTCAGAGATAACTCTCTCCGGCCCTGTAGCGGCTCGCGTGGACGAGCGTGCTTTGCTGCGGACTATGTCAGCGATTTGCTTAATTGAGGCTGCGGTTGTAGCGCCGGCCTTAGCAACTTTACCGGCCACGTCCGCTACATTTGCTATAGCGCCTTTGTTTGCCACAACGAATTTACCGAAACCCCCAATAGCTCGCACCACGGGTTGTATCCAGTCCGACAGGCCTTTTCCGATTACATAGCGCTGTCTTTTCATCCGCCGGTTTCCCTCTGCCACGTTCCGCGAAATTATCAACATGGTAGCTTAGAAGATTTTCTATAATGACAGTCAAAATGTTTAATGTAAGAATTTTACTTCAAATCTGCCGAAGATGTAATCTAGCTGTAATTCGTTCCCCTCGGAGATTCAATTGAGAGCCATTCTGATCCGTTAGCCACAAGCGTATTCTTTGAATACTGCCACGCTGGCTTACCGGCAAATAAACCAAATTGTGTGGAGTCTCAATGATCTTAAATCCAGGTTGTACGCCTGGGTAGAAGCTGTACAGAACGGGGTGGTTGGTGCCATTTAGGTAGGAACCACTGACTAGATCGCAGTTTACAAGTATGCTACTAAGTGTTGAAATGTCTACTGGTTTGTCCCCTGTGTGGAATCCAGTAGTGGATAGCACCCTCGGCTCGAATCCGAGAGTCGACGCAATGGTAGATTTGCTCATGTCAACTCTGTAGCTAGGGTTCGTAATCTCGATGTTGGCACGTAATGTCGCCCTGTTTGCTCCTACAACTATGTTATGTGCCTGCGTCTCAGAATTCCAATCACCGCTGCCCTTCAGCTGGCATTGAATCTCATCGTTGATTTGAGCGAGTTCGTAGCTTCCTTCTGGTAATGAAATTGTCTTCCAGGTAACCCCTGCGTCTGGGCTGTAGACGAAAGTATTATTACTTTCTGTAATGTTGGGGACAGCGTTATATGTCTCCAAATTGACTAGAGCTAATTCGTACTTATTGTTGGGGTCGAGGTAAAAGGGCGGAGAGAAGGTGGTTGTCCAGTCGGTGCTGTTTGACGAAAATACGAAAGAGTTACCCTCTTTAGGGCGAAGATGGCTTTCAATCTTCTGTAACTGAAACTCCATTTGGGGTATGCACTTATAGGAGGCTTCTGTTCAATTCGAGAATCAAAGCCTTAGGAGCCGCGCCACTGCGAAGGAGCTCGTCTAAAATAGCCGAAATTTCATTATCAAGGCCCGTATTACCTGCACGCTTCGAGGCAGCTAATAGCTGTAGCCTTTCAACTAGCGCTTCTGGATCCTTATAATATTGCAAAGCCCCACCTTCGCTGCGCGAGGCTTTTACCCGTCCGGAGGCTTCGCTGCGCGAGGCTTTTACCCGTCCGGAGGACCTTATCAGCTGGTGTTTTTTGCTCTTTCGCCCATGGAGAGGCAAGCCGGCAAGTTCAGCCAGCCGCTGGAAAGTTTTGACAGCCTCGGGGGTATATTGCATCGTTTTTAAAAAGCGCTTTGTAAGGAGATTGTAAAGCGACTCATCTGCCGGAGCTTCGAGCACTAGATTGTCTCCATTGTCGAACGCCCGCAGTTTCCCCGCCTGCAAAGCTTGCGGGTCGATTGTGAGGGATCCAAACCTGTTTCCCTTCAGTTTCAACCCACTACCTGTAGCGGTAGCTGTAGCGTCCTCCGGACGGGTAAAAGCCTCGCGCAGCGAAGTAGCCCCACTAGATCGGACGAGCCTGTAACCCTGTGTTAGTAGGCGAAGACGTTCACTATATTGTTTTAGAGCGTCCTTTTCCATCGTTAATTGCTGCTTTCTTTCTTCTGTGGTGACTTTACGCTTTTTTTCCGCCCCCAGTACATGGCGGTTGATGTAATTTACACGATTGATGGTGTTGGTAATTTCTTGTGTGTCGCTGAGGTCGAGCTCGCTGGGGGGCTTAAATCTGTGGCGCCTTATCACTTCAATATCCAACCCTTGGTCGGGACTAATATATAGCGTGGGGGCATCTTCTACCGGCAGAGGCATGTCTTGACGTGCCGTCGGTGCCGCTCCGTGGAGTGCGTAGGCTTGACTTGACGTGCCGTCGGTGTCCTCCGGACGGGTAAAGCCTCGCGCAGCGAAGAGCGCTCTATTGCGGCTGTGACTTTTCCTATCTCCGCTGCTTGGTGTGAGGTGATTGGTTTGAAAAGTTTGGCTGCCTCTTCCTGCAGAGACGACTCCCCTAGTGTTTCTGTTTGAAGGCGTTGCCGAGCCTGGTCCCTGAGTGCTAGGTAGTTCCGGACGAGGGCTGTACGATCGCGCATGTCGGTTACTTTACGCCACATCCTTACTTCAAATAGATGTCATCCCTACTTTAAATAGATTTCATCCCTACTTTAAATAGATGACTTCGGTATGTAGAATCGATCAAATCCACATCGATACCGACCATCATAGGCCCGGCTGGTCAGATCGATACAACAGAACCCGTACGGCTCGCGCGTGCACGCACTAAAGAAGTTTCGAAATTCTTCGAAAGGCATGTCACCACACACATAGGTGTCATGTATGGCGCGCAAGTTTTTCGTGTCTTGATTAAATATGATAAGCATGTTACAATTATCTCGAATCGTTTGTTTGGGAATCCTGAAATAATTCTGCGTTAGATAGAATGAGTCCGCACCACCGTGACGGCCTTGGCTGAAGTATTTCTCGATGGGGGTTTGTTTTTCCAACATAACGTCATCAAATACCATAATGCTACGTTCGTTTTTGTTCAGACTCTCTACTGGGATGATATCATCTGATATGCTGTGAAACGAGGCTACCTCTTTCCCAGTGACCGATTTAATGGCATCCGCCCAGTCCTGCAGCCACTGGTATTTCTCTTGTCTAAGGGATTTTGAGTATATATGCAGTCTATTGTATTTAAGGAAATCCTTTCTTAGGAGGAGATTGAGCATCAGGTTTGTTTTACCACATCCGGACGGGCCGCAAATTACACAACGGATGCTACTAGGAAGCAGCCAATGGTGTTTGTGCTCGTGTGGATTCGATTCATCAAGATCTAAATTTAAGATTTCCATACTTCTATATTTAGGAAGAGATGTACTGCCTTCGCTGTAAACAACACACTCCCACTTTAAATGAGGAGACTATAACTCTAAAGAACAACCGTCCAGCCAAGAGAGGTGTTTGCACGGTGTGCGGTGCTAGAAAGAGCCAAATTCTCCCTGCGTCCTCCTCGCACAGCGAAGGTGCTGGTCTTCTTAACAGTGCCATGAATGCCCTACCTCTGCCCGAGATGCATATGCGTCTCCCCAAAGGGGTCCCATCTGAAGATGTCCCGGGTGGAACTTTTCAAAACACTGGAAAATACTCATATTGCGGGCCGTTTACCAAGATTGCCAAACGCCTCTCTCAGGGCTATAGGGGTGTGAATAGTCTTGATCGTGCCTGTCTAAACCACGACGTTGCCTACGCAGCCCATAAAGATACCCCCGGACGGAATCATGCGGATGATGTACTGGCAGCTACCGCATCGCAGATTGCACTATCAGATGCTCCAGACTGGGAAAAGCGTGATGCTAAGACGGTTTCTGCGATTATGGCTGCGAAATCACGCTTCGGGATGGGCCTTTAAAAAAAGTCGCGAAGAAAATATTCCTAAACTGAAGAAGTTTTCTATGGCAGAGAAGTCGCTGCGCGAGGCTTTTACCCGTCCGGAGGACTCCGACGGCACGTCAGCAATCATGGAGAAATTCTACTACAGTCCTCAAGGCTATTGGCGTGGGCTGGCGGCCATCCCGAAGCTTGCTGCGGCAGCCCGAGTTAGCAAAAAGGATGCTCGGGACTGGCTCTCGAAACAAGGCATATGGCAGCTCTATTTGCCTGCTCCTCGACGAATACCACGGCCACATTTTAACGTGACTGCGCCAAACGAAGTTCATCAAGCGGATTTATTATATCTGCCGCATGATCGTGTGAAACGACGCACGTACAAATACGCCTTGACCCTCGTCGATATAGCCTCCCGGTACAAAGAGGCAGAGCCCTTGGCTACAAAAGATTCACAAGAGGTTGCAGACGCCCTTGAGAGGATTTATAAACGGAGCCCTATGGATTTTCCAAAGCTTCTTCAGGTCGACCCGGGAAGAGAATTCATGGGCTCGGTATCATCACTTATGGCAAAACATGGGACTGAAATACGGCGTGGGCGTGTGGACCTCCATAGAGACCAAGGTATAGTAGAACGTTTTAACCGGACTCTGGCCGAGCGGCTTTTTGGTCACCAGTATGCTCAGGAGCTATTGCTTGCTGCCCGTGGGTCTTCTGAGCGGTCTGCAGAATGGGTGGCTCGACTCCCTGCGGTTGTTGCGGCTTTAAACAATGAGCCGACTCGGCTGACAGGTAAGAAGTCTGTGGATGCCATTAAACTTCAGAGAGTGACTGCGCAACCCTCATCTGTCGTTCCAGGACGCCCTGTAGGGCTCGAGGAGCCGCTGATCCCGTCTGATGCAATGGTTCGGTATTTGTACCAGCCTGGCGAGCTCGAGGGTGGTCGAAAACGTGCTACTGACCCCGTGTGGTCTATGACCCTGCATTCTGTGCGGAATGTCTTGCGGCAGAATGGCCAGCCTGCGGTATACTATTTGGAAGATGGTCCACAGCGTGGGTTTGTGCGTGAAGAGTTGATGATTGTTCCTGAGGGGACAGAGCTTCCTCCAGGTAAGATTCTTGCAATCAATTGAACCCAAGGAGACTCATGTAATCTAACGGCGTCATCAGAAACAATGTTCCTAATAGATGCCCAAGAAATGCATCGTCGACACCCAGGCACATTTTGGGCCCCACCCGATGAAGAGCTTCAGCGATTGAAATCAGGGGACATCGTAAAAGTTTGTAATGGGGAGGAGCGATTTTGGGTAGTGATTCAAACTGTAGAGTACCCACAGGACTGGAATGCTTCTGATATTAGATTTACTGGTGTGCTTGATAATAACTTAGTAAGTTCTAGTGCTCGTCTCGGGGACGTTATAGAATTTCGAGGTATGCATGTATATGATATATACCCTTCGCTGCGCGAGGCTGTTACCCGTCCGGAGGCGCTGCGCGAGGCTGTTACCCGTCCGGAGGCGCTGCGCGAAGCTTTTACCCGTCCGGAGGCGCTGCGCGAGGCTTTTACCCGTCCGGAGGACGAATACTCTCAATCATTTGAACCCATGGCACGTCATGGTAATCCCTTCGCTGCGCGAGGCTTTTACCCGTCCGGAGGATGCCTTTAGTCCTAGTAGAAGCTCAGCATCAACAGTGCCCCGGTTCACCACCTCCGACTAACGAGGCCCTTATGGGCTTGTCGCAGGGGGACGTCGTTAAAATTGGTACCTCAAACATGCGCTTTTGGGTGGTCATTCAGAGTGTAGTTCTCGCCTCTAGTCCCCAAGATTATACATTTACGGGTATACGTGAAAGGGATCTCGAGAGAGACGGCGTGGGGGATGTTATAGTGTTCCAAGGTAAGCATATATACGCTACTGACTAGGCAGCGGTGTACTCAATGGGTTCCGTGTGGATCCCATCAGGCAAGACCCGTCGCTTGTCGTAGTATGCACTGAGCCCGAGCTTTTCTTGGTGGTAGGTGGTCATCTGCCCGTTATGCATACGAAAGCCGCGGTTCACAGCACGGTCTTTGAAACCGTAGAGAGCCAACTTGTACCGTTCCCATGTCAGGTTATTAAGCCTCGCTGACATCCCCTTACACGAGTGTTTGCTCTTTTTCTTACCATCGACGAAATAACATTTCGAACACAGAGCAATAGCTCGATGCCCTGAGAATTCGAGCTTGAACAGGCCCGGAGTTCGTCCGCTCCAGGTATCCCAAGAAAGCCAGTCTTTTTTGCCCTTAGCAAACTCTTCTTTGAGCTCTGGCCGAACTGCAGCCTCTAGTGTGGTGGTGCTCAGAGCGAAGTATAGTGAATCGGTGTCCATTTGAATGAGCTCAAAGTCTTGACGGTCGACGAACCGATCCAGGAAGTCGTAATAGAATTCAAGTATGCGAAGTTTTGCCAACTGATACACCGCGATTCCGACTTGGAATGGTCTGTATATACATACCCGAGGCTTGCGGCTTTTTATTTCGTAGGCATCACCTATTTCGGTGAGATCATCGAACCAGGCTGAACGTAGTGCACGGTCCACAGTTTCCTCGTCCTTTGTGTAGCTGACGTTGGTGTGCCGCTCCAGTGCCTCAATCAGTTTGCCGTAGCTTGAGTTTCCTATCAGTTTGTGTATTTCGGCTAGGAGTGCCTTCTCTTTGTCGACATCACCCAGTCGGCGTGCCTCAGTGACTTCCTTGACGAACCAAGCCAAGCATTTTTCTGGCTTATAGTGCATTATTGTATAAACGGCTTGGAGCTCTAGTCCATGCTGCAAGTACCACTTTAGCAGCGGTGTGTATACCAGAATGTCATCGGCCTCAAGGACACCCAGCAGTTTCTTTGTGGAAGAACGTTTTCGATCTGTCTGCTTCAAATAATCCTTCATTTCTTGAGGCACGGCAGCTTCTGGAACTTCACGGTTTATAAATATCGGTGGCATTTCCTCGAATTTCTTCCATAGTGTTCGCGGTACGGCAAGCTTGCACCTGACGAACCCAAACAATCGACCGCTTAAGACCAGATCACTTCTCTGGGCGCATCAACCTCAGGCTCTTTAAGTTCGATTACCTTCTCTTTACCAGCTGGCATGTCCTGAAGCATTGTAGAAAGATATAGGGCGTTTGCGTCATATCCAACTACCCGCTTACAGCGTTTTGCTTTAGGATTTTGATGCGAGCGGATTCGTGTGACCCCCGCTTCGTGATAACGGGTGAAGACTATCGAGGGACCTCCAGTTACTGCAGCTTTCAAATACGGGTATGCCTTTTATCCGGAGCATATAAGGACCCTTCTGGGGTACCCCTTAATAGATACTGTAGGGACACCCCTGGCAGTGACACAGCGTCTTTAAATATATCGATGCCTTTTTCACCGTAATAGGTTCTCATCTTCTCAGCCGCTTCAACGCCAGGACCTACGTCGAGGTCGTTGTAGTAACGTAGCCAATCTGCGAAAGTTGTCATTCCTTTCTCTCTGAAGATACATTGACAGTCACCCCATTCTGTCTTAGACAGGGGGTACGCATTTTTCAACCGAGAGAACCATGCAGGGTAGTCTGGAAGGCCTGGATACGCAAGTTTATCCGGACTGTCAAACCATTCGTATGGGAACCACGACTTTGTCTGCTGACACCCGTAGGCTTTGATCCAGTTGTCGTAGGAGGCACCAGGGCCTAAATAGTTGATGATATCCAAGAATTTGAACTCGGGTGTTACTAGGAACATTATTTTTGTGCCTTTACTGGCTACAAAGACTTTTTTACAGGTGTCGGCGAGCTCTTCTACAAAGTATTGCTTGATGAGGTTCAGATCGTATTTGCCCGAGTTGAAACCTAATACCGGGACCTGCGAGCACCAATCTCGTATCTTATTTTGCTGCTTCTGAGACAGTAAAGTGATGTCGTCTGGTAGAAACTGGGTCTCGACCTCAGCCCTTAAGATTGCGGCTCGTCGCTGGAGTTCTAGCCTGAATTTATTAGTCAAAGCTTGTGGATCAGCATCACAAATGTGCGTGGGTTGACGGTCTAGAGTATCCCCTATCGACACTGAGATCGGTGTGTGTTCGTTTTCATATGTGAGGTCGAGGGTGGGTTCATTTCTCTTCGTTTTGTCGAGTAAAGCTTCGAAGTCATAAAAGATAAAATGTTGATATGTAACAGTTCTTTCTGCAGGCATTGGGATATTTAAACGCGGAGGCTTTCGACATTCCCACACGACCACCAAGTTGTACCCAGCGTTTACGATTTTTCGTTCTTGCTGACGGGTCTTTTGAGTATATCGCGAACATAGACGGCCTCCTCCTTTATTCCCTGTCGTGTCTTTTTGATTATTTTTCTAGTTTCGTCCTGCTTACAGTGGACAGGGCATCCGTGGAAATAACAACCGTGGAATTGAAACACTGTCCTCGTGATTGGCTCATACCCGTCTACAGGAGCACCTGCGATCTCCCGCTCCCCACCGTGACCACAGTGAGCATGGTGAATGTGTAACCCTCGGGCTTGTGATTCGTGCTCAATCCACTGTATCGAGGCGAGACTGGCATTTGACTTAGGATCGAAGGCTTTTTCATAGGCAGATTGGGGGCGTATCACTTTCTCACCCTTACAAATGACTTCGGTTTCCCCCTTTTGACAACGAGTGACGTGTCGCTGCAGGCTAGTTGACTGCGTGCACCGCTGATTACAGTGTCCGCAAGCATAGGTGTTGGTTAGTTTCTTGATGTCCGTGATCAGCGAAGCATGTTCGTTGTAGATAGAAAGCGTTATTGGTTCGATGCCTATTTCAGAATAGTGTGCCGGTTGTCTTATAAGATTCATCTTCAAGAGCCTATCCTCCACCGGATCTTTAATGGGCTCGTAAACTCGTATGCCCAGACGAAAATGCTCCTCGGCCAATTTAAAGTCTGCGAACGTTAGCTTTGGTGTTTTAGTAAGGTCAACATTTGCCCCAAAGAAAGATCTGGCTAGTTCGTGCGCTTTCTCAGTACAACGGTCTGATCTGGATCCTCGATGAACAGCTAGGCACCGGAAGAAACAGAAATTATCGTTGTAGCCGTCCAGCGCAACGAGCCCTTTCTTGTTTCGCAGCCAGTCTGGTAATCGTCCGTTTCCTACCAGCAGTTCATTGGTCAGAATGGCTTTGATCTCAACTTGTACCCAACGAACAAAGATCCATTTTGTATTGGGCTTCTTTTCATTCGCCAAACGCTTTTCTTCCTGTTCCTCTAACCACTGACGAGCTGCGGCCTGTGTGGTCAATAGGTTACTGCCACGTCGACTGCCAAGTTCATTTGGGTGGAAAATTATGATTTTACCAGTCTCGATGTGACGGATCTGAATTGTGTAGCTATATCTGAGATAGAAAGCTGTCTGCAGTTCAGCTACCCTCTCCATCACACGATCGACAGGGGTGGAATCATTTTCAACGAACCTCGATAGACCTCGGAATAATTTCCAGGTGATGACCCGTCTACCTCGCGATTCCCCGTCTTGGGGAATGAGCTCCCAAAGTATTCTCTCACCCTCCCTTGCGATCTTGCGAGCCGGGGGCTCTCCGCTGCGATGAAGGGGGCGAAATAATTTACTGGCTTTCCTTTGCAAGCTCATTCTTGCGCTCAACTTTCTCAGAGCTGACAGTCGAAGTTTTGGATTTTTCTTGACAGCTTGCTCATATTTACGAGCTCGCAATGTAGCAGTTATCTCAGCTTCGAGCCTGTTAATGTCACGACGCTGTTTTTCCAGCCTCTGGGGATCATCATAGTTAGGGCTAAACATGGCAGGGTATCGTCTAGTTAAGTTTCCACTTTTTACTCCACGAGCTATGCGCTCACGTTGGACTTGTTGTCGGGCCTCTGTGATTAATTGTGTCAATTCAGGTTTCCGCATTTTTGAGTAGCCTTCTAACCCGTAACTCTTTGCTTCTATTCGCAACTGCTTAACAGTAGGCATGTTGTATGTCTATAGCCATTAGCCCTCAAGTCTCTAATAGGAAATTTCGATCCGCGCTAGGCGTGTAAACTCCTTGTGAAAGGCTCTCGTGCGTGCCTTGCTTTCTCTGGTGTGTGCGTTATGGTACCCACATCTTACACAGAGACTAAGCTTGTTTGAGACGCCCACGCCGCAGGCAATACATGGTGTTGTTCCTCCACCTTTCCGTATTCTATCATTATGAATCCAGCAGTACGAACCCCTGCACGTCTTCCCACAGGTTGTAGTAGATCCCCACACTAGCCACGCACAATGATTTTTGCCTGGCGCCATATCATATATCTATATGGCTATCTATATGGCTATCTATATGGCTATCTATATATCTATATATCTATCTATAGAGCTACACTCTCTAACTGTTTTTTCCTGAGTAGTTAATCCGGTATGAAAATGATACTACCCCCCTGAGCTCACCATCCCTGAAGCAAATTAAAACCCCCCCAGCCCCCCTCGAGTTTGGTAACCCAAACTTAAGGGGTCCCGGTAGGGTTTCTGGACACCGTCCGATATCAAAACGATCTAAAAAAGGTAGATTTGAGGGACACCCTAAACTCGAGGGGGCTGGGGGTTTTAATTTGCTTCAGGGATGGTGAGCTCAGGGGGGTGGTATCATTTTCATACCGGATTAACTACTGTTCACATAAAAGTAAATAATCAATTAATTACTAATTTTATCAGATTTTTACGCTCACATTTACTTCACATTAATGTTTGTTTGCCTACCAACTCGACGCTTCAATACTTTTTTTAACCAGAAAGTTAACGGCATATAAATGGTTATAGATATGATAAAATATTACTATTCACGCAGAACACGCCTTGTACTTATTACCGTAGGGTAAGTGGTGTCCTATAGCGTTTAGTGTCGTAGAAACGTAAAATACACTTCACCACACTGGCTACAAAATGTGAAGGTCAATGAGGTAATGTCCTTTCTCGCTTCTTTTACCTTCTCAGATTAATGAGCGGAGTGGCATTTCCTTTATCCTGTTGGTTTTATATCATTTGCTGACTGGGATCTCATCCCATGTTCAGTTTTAATTGCAAGTCAGTCCCCTAACCACTGCGCTACCGACTTCTGGGAAATGTAATTTTCATGTCAGCAGCATCATTGTTTTGCTAAACAGAGACTTTATCATGTTGGTCACAAAACAATGCTACTAAACAGTGACTTTATCATGTTGGTCACAAAACAATGCTACTAAACAGTGACTTTATCATGTTGGTCACAAAACAATGCTACTAAACAGAGACTTTATCATGTTGGTCACACAACAATGCTACTAAACAGTGACTTTATCATGTTGGTCACAAAACAATGCTACTAAACAGTGACTTTATCATGTTGGTCACAAAACAATGCCACTAAACAGAGACTTTATCATGTTGGTCACAAAACAATGCTACTAAACAGAGACTTTATCATGTTGGTCACTAAACAATGCTACTAAACAGTGACTTTATCATGTTGGTCACAAAACAATGCTACTAAACAGTGACTTTATCATGTTGGTCACAAAACAATGCTACTAAACAGAGACTTTATCATGTTGGTCACAAAACAATGCTACTAAACAGTGACTTTATCATGTTGGTCATAAAACAATGCTACTAAACAGTGTAATCCACATAGTTCTACAGTTAAATAGAATCAATAGCGTTTGTTAAGGAGGACTAAATAGCTGTACAGTTGGAGAGAGTCATTAGCGTGTAGTAATGAGGCCTTAGGTGAATTATCAATCCACTCATTTAATACGTAATCCACAAATGCTATGGGACATTGCAGTTGCTTCTAGTGATGGATTCATGAAGGTGATGTAAATGTGGTTCACGAAAATAGACAACACTTTTGTATACATTCTAGAGACTTCAGGAAACTCGTTATAAACAAACTAATACAAAAAGCGAACATTAACTGCTATTCATCATTCTCAGAATGTAAACAAAATAACTTCTCTCCCTTTCAGGAAGAACGCGACTGGAAGTACATTGCCATGGTGATGGATCGCTTCTTTCTCTACATCTTCACAACAGCTTGCTTCTGTGGAACAATCAGCATCTTCCTCTATGCGCCATCTCTCTACGACACACGGGAACACATGGAACGTAAAGACCCAAACAATACATGTATATATTGATACATTGCGTAAATTATCATTTATGTAATTGATCTGATTATCGCCAGATTGCATGATCTATTCATTTATGTTCTATTTATTTTAAAACAGTGTATGGTTCCATATGGGTGAGAAGAAAACATTGAAAAATATACAAATTGAACAAATGAAATATGTCAGACTCCATATACCAAATGTGGTACATTGCTAAAGATCTTGCCAGAAGGATGAGATAGTCCCTCTTGGAACATGAAAATATATTAAAATGCATTAAAAAAAGAAGAAATCTCTTATTGGACCAAGAAGGGCATTTTGTCTATAAGTGTCGACAAGGCAAAGGACAAATGTAGCAGTAGTTCCACTTAATGAACTATCATCAATAGCCAGCAAAATTGGGCTTGAGGTCAATCATGAAAAGACTAAAGTCATGAAAAGTTTAATTCCAACAAGTGACAAAATATACATGGAAAACAAACCAGTAGAAGAGATCGATCACTTCATCTATCTTGGAAGTCACATTGATCGAGAAGGGGATACGAGCAAAGAAATTAGAATCAGACTGGCTAAAGCAGCAATGTCTTTCAGAAGCCTTGAAAAGTTGTGGAAATCAAAACTCATTAGCACAAACACAAAACTTAGGCTATTCAAATCAAATGTACTATCAACCCTTACGTATGCGTGTGAAAGCTGGAAAACAACAAGAGATATAGAAACAAAGTTGAACGCATTCGAAAATAAATGTCTAAGGAAAATACTTGGTATAGAATGGAACGAATTCAAAACAAACGAGGAAATTAGAGAAATCGCCAATCAACCACTAATATCTTCAGTAATAAAGAAAAGACGATGGTCATACGTTGGACATGTGATGAGAAGAGATAATAATCGAATAGCAAAGCAAGCCCTCATATGGGAAACAACAGGTAAAAGAAAAAGAGGAAGACCCAGGGAGTCACTGAGAAGAACATTGATGAGAGAGGCAAGAGCAGCAGGAATCGGCTCCCTCAATGAGATAGAACTGCTTGCACAGAACAGAGACAGATGGCGAGATTTGATAAAATATCTTTAAAAGAAAACTGCTAGAACAAAAATTCATATAGGAGAAGGTGTATCTTGGTCTACGCCCTATGGGCCGGTTACGGCTCGAAAGGTCAATAGATAGATAGATAGTTCCACTTAATATATTATTGTAATATGTTATTGTAATATGTTATTA
This sequence comes from Megaustenia siamemsis, assembly GCA_032433765.1. Lineage (NCBI taxonomy): Eukaryota > Metazoa > Mollusca > Gastropoda > Stylommatophora > Ariophantidae > Megaustenia > Megaustenia siamemsis. The sequence goes on along the minus strand of JAVIAB010000092.1, from coordinate 20,001,406 downwards.
TAATATGTTATTGTAATATGTTATTGTAATATGTAATTATAATATGTTATTATAATATGTTATTGTAATATGTTATTTTTATATGTTATTGTAATATGTTATTATAATATGTTAATGTAATATGTTATTGTAATATGTAATTATAATATGTTATTATAAATTATAATATGTTATTTTAATATGTTATTGTAATGTGTTACTGTAATATGTTATTATAATATGTTATTGCAATATGTTTTATTGTTTGTGAAGTAAGTAAAGAGATCGTGCTCGTTCGCCCAACTTTTACGGACAGAATCCCCAGTATCTATTGTTATCAATTGAGTGATCCCCGAGGCTGTGTTTCTTGGGGGAAGGAAATGCCATTTTTGAGAATTGAATACGAGCCATCTGGGAAGCACACTAGTGCGCTAACTAACCACTTCGCCTTCAGATGAAATTTTGCGACCTCACGATAATGAGCCTAATGAAAACATGATTGAATTTTTACCGAATAGTAGTGTACCGAAATTCCAGAGCCAGCGATTTACTTATTATTATTGCCGTAAAATCTCAATGAGAAAATACTCGTTTTACTCTGTCCATTTAAATATGATAATCTAAATAAAAAATAATATTTAATCTACGCATTCAAGGCATCCTGCTGAGATCAAAGATAAACTTTAAGATGGCCGTGCTATGGTCGTGTTCAATTCTCGGAACTGATTGGCTGGAAAGATCTCGTGCTGTCTATGACGTTGCAGCGTGCAATTCACATTTTGTATAAAATGTTTTAAGATAATCTACATCTGTTTGTGTGTTTGCGATACAGTCTTCCTTTTATTTATGCATAAAGCAATTTGCAGCATATATTTTTTTCATATATGGGCAATCTCTGAGAGAAAAGGGTAAAAGATGGAAGAGTCGACCAATGCACGGTTATACAATATACATCTTGACAATCCCATATCAGTAAATGGAGGCTTACGCACCCTCAAATATTTACGGGGACTGGTTGGTCTCGAGGAAAGACGCCGGCCTCGAGACAGAGAGGTTGTGGTTTAAATCCCGGCTACACCGGTTGAGATTTTTAGTTATGATTTCTCTCTGCGGCAACCACCCCTTGAAATGTAAATTACTCATCGACGGAATAAATATGAGTACCTCCGAAGTCGAAGTTATCTGCCTGAGCGGCGAGGACTTCTGTGCACACGGCTGCCAGAGAAAAATGGATTAACACGCAAAATTCAGTTCCTAGTCTCTAGGGACTTCGTCAGAGGTAAAAGCTGGCGAACGGAAAAAGAAAAAAAATGGAGGCAAGGTGCCTGACGACATCAGAAATGAAAGCTGTTAGCGACTCATAGCTGACAGCTTGCGCCATGATGCGGTTAACCAGAACTATCCAAATCCTACTCCAAAACTTCGTGGTTCCTCTACAAACAGACTAACCAGTCTATTCTGGCCAAGAGAGTAGGGATCGAAGGGGGACGACAACCCGGTACTAAATAAAGCTGTGCTGAAGTCGGATGAGTTGGGCTGAAAGGCACAAATATCACAGTTCTAATGCAACCTCCTAGCTCAGTGGTTAGTGAACTGGGCTACAAAGGACAAAAGGTAGGGTTCGATCCCAACCGACGGTATCCAGTTCACCCAGCCTTTAATGGGAACCTGATTTTTTTCTGGGAAAGTAAAGCAGCACGGACGTAATACCGACCACATTACCAGAAAAATCATGTGCCGAAGGTCTGTAAAATGTATGGTCACTAACACCATGTTCCCTATACGTCACTTGGCGTGGCCTCACAGCACATCTACACCCACGTAACGTCTCATTAAGGACGGACGACGAATAAGACAATCTATTCCTTCAGTAATCATCGGGTGAACGCCAGAAAGAAGGATAAGTTGTAATCCTAAACGCTAAAAAACCTGAACTGTTTAAAATCTGTATCTTGTTTCATTTTGTTACTGCTAGTACTTTAGTGTAAATAAATGTAAGAAATGTATTACTTACTGGTAGCAAATTATTTCTTAGTCAAGTAATTACGTCTTGTCAGTATTGGTACTCGAGATTATGACATTGGTTTTTGTTTTTCCTTGTTTCATTCTGATGGTTCAGCGTACACAAATTGTGCTACATAAGATTGTCTTTTTTTTTTTTTTTTTTTTGTTGTCTAAAACTGTTTTCAGACTTTGTGTACAATGTTTATATGAAAAAAAAATATATATATATATATATTCGTGCTTAAATTTCGTTCTTAATAATGACGCCATGGACTAATCAATTTGGACGAGAGAAAAAAGGAATTAAAGAGGGCAGACTACCGGATAATAAAAAATGAGCTGCTGAAGTAGAATGGATTAGGTCAAAAGTGTTGAGAACAACAATACAAGGCATCTGTTTCCATTAAATGTATTTGAGGGACGGGCGATGGAGGGAAGCAGTGGTCTGGTGAACTCAGAAGATTGGGGCCCTCGGTAGCCTAGTTGGGAAAAACCACCCGACTGGGCTACCGACGCTCAGACAACCCGTGGTCGATTTCAACTCAAAGCAGTGTGAGTTGTACTCGTGGAAGGGAAAAAAATTACCCACGCGGTGGACCCAGCCGCTGGCAGAAATGGGTACCAGTGTAGTATTCTGGGAAGGTGAGGAATTCCTTCTCGTGTCATGAGTTTCGATGCTTGAAGCGACACTATCCAGAAGTCTCCGAACACTTCTAGATAGGTGGCCGAGCACATATGGATGAAAACTCGCGTATTAAGACGCCGATTGAAGTCTCGTACTTTACCTTTACCTTTACTCAGAAGATTTAGCTTAACCGCAACAGTAGCTCATTATGTGTATGCAATTAGTCTAAAATACGAAAAAAAACATTTTAGTTCCAAAACATTTATTATAAATTGTTTCAGATATTTAATTCTTCAATTGTACTAAAAAGACTAGAACGTAATAAGAATAGAGCCAACGGTTTGGTAAGGTAAAAATCTGCTCTAAAGAGGATTAGTCAAGACCCAGCTCTACCTATTTATGACCCAACTTGTAGTCATGTTTGTATACATTAACTCTTGGTGTAAACAAGCCAAGACATGCTGATGATACAGTCCTATTTGCGAAGCGGAAAGAAAACATTTACTAAAAATGTTTGACATAAGAGTGATGCGGAGCAAAAATATTGGCTTTAGCCTCGACAACAATAGTAAACACACACACAAGTAGAGGAATTCAAATACCTAGGAAGTTTAGTGACAAACGATGATAATTCACAAACAGCAGAGATAGAATAAAGATGCAACAAAGCTTGTCAAATCATTGGACAGTTATAACCACTATTATCCAACAAGGAAATAACTCTAGAGGCAAAACGAGCACTATAAAATATAATCTTCATCACAACGTTGTGCTACCAATGCCAGACATGGACCCTAGATGAAAGAACAATAAGAAAAATAACCTCTACTGAGACGAAATGTAGTCAGACGAATGACAGGAAACAGTTTGAGAGATAAGATCAGAAATAAAGAACTGAGAAAAAAGCTAGGAATAGCCCCCGCCATATAATATATAAAGAAACAACAGATAAAATGGTCTGTCCACGTGACAAGGCAGAAAGACCAAAACACAACACAACGAGCCTTCAACAAACGTTGTGAGAACACCAGACCCAATGGTCGACCACGAACAAAATGGATCGATGGAATATTAGAAGCACTAGGAAACATAACAGCAGCAGAGGCGAACAGAAGAGCAAAACACTGCAAATTATATCTCCCCTCGACGCTGAAAGGCAGATGAGGAAGGAAAGAAGAACAACAACAACAATAGTAAACGTGACAATAAAAAATATTTTTCACAACGGCAGTATCCAAGTAACTGGGACGGTATTAAAACAAGTTAATGAATTTAAATACATGAGGACGATAATAGCATCAGTCGAACGGAAGAGGTGAAGTATACAATTAGTATAGGCGTCCTTCCAAAGGGTGTAACCGATTGTGCACACCCATCTTTGTCCATGGAAGTAAGAAACATGTTCCGGCGTTATTCTTTATATTGAGATAGTTGTAATTTATAAAAGTCAATCATAGGCATTCTAACAAAAGACAGGGAAATCTTTGGAAGTTGGAGAAATGTGGTTTGTTTAGAATAACGCTGAGAATGCCATGGGCAGCTTGAAGGAATGTCATGGTATTCTAAGAGAGGTCGAGGCGGTGCGCTTGAGGTCACCTCTAGATCCCCAGTTTCAATGCTTGCTTCTGTGGATCAATATTTAGTTCTCGACTATTTAGAATGGTTCAGTACATGTTCGCTAGTCTGATTGGTTACTCCAAATTTGCCAACGGCGGTCTCTGAGACAAATTTGTCAAGGTGTGCTTTGAGGATATAGCACTCTGTTCTACGTTTGCAGATCGTAATTGTTCTACGTCTGCAGATCGTATCTGTTCTACGTCTGCAGATCGTATCTGTTCTACGTCTGCAGATCGTATCTGTTCTACGTCTGCAGCTCATATCGGGGCACGTTTTCTGAACTGTTCTTCACTGTTCTGGCTCGTAGTTTAAAGTCAGTTTTTTACATTCTATTGTCATTGATTATTTCTAACAATAAAACGTAGAAATCATCATTTATGTTCTTTTCATGAGAAAAGGATGGCTAGAACATATCGTAACGACTAGTAGAAACATTCTGAGAAAGAAAAGATAAATGGAAACAGAGAGAAAAGATAGAAAAGAGCTTAACAGAAGTGTGGGAGCCGCGATAGCTCAGTGGTTAGTGAACTGGACTACCACGGACAAGGGGTAGGGTTCGATCCCAACCGACGGCTTCCGGGTTCAACCAGCCTTAAATGGGTACCGGATTTTATCTGGGAAAGTAAAGCAGCATGGGCGTAATACTGACCACATTACCCCAAAAATCATGTGCTGAAGGTCTGTAAAATATAGGGTCACTAACACCATATTTCCCTATACGCCACTTGGCGTGAAGGGGGTACTTTACTTTTACTTTTAACAGAAATGTACTATGAGAATTCAGCATCTGAATTGATTAACAAACAAGAGAGATACAAAGTTGTGGATAGACATGATCACTTCATCATTATTATCAAGTACGGGGCCTGCTGGCATAGGTGATCTGATCATGTCCCTCCACAACTTTCGATTTCGACAGTTATTTATCATTTCTGTCGTTGACCTTCTGTCAAGCCATTCTCTTAAGAAGTCTGGTATCTTTTCTCTTTGCTTCCCTCTATCTCTTCGTCCCTCAATTTTCCCAGTTGTCACAATATATTCCAGCTGTTCTCTTCTCATTACATGGCCAAAAAATGATGATTGTTTCTTCTTAATATTGGAAATTAGCTCTCTTTTTGCTTTGTCCTCTCTCATAACATCTTCATTACTCTTCTTAACTGGCCATGGATCCTCTCAACATTCTTCTGTAAAACCACACTTCTACAGACTCCAGTGATTTTCTTGTCTGTTGTCATAATGTCCATGATTCGCATCCATGTTAAGCCATGCTCTACATAACATTTAAGAACTCTTTTTCTTGCTTCTATTGTCAAAAATGGATTGCATAGTATCTTCCTCATTTTTTGGAAAGCTGCTTTTGCCTGAGCCATTCTGCATCTCACCTCTTTTGTACATCTTCCGTCTGAGGTTAACAAAGTTCCCAAATATTTAAATTAATTTACCTGTTTTAATATTGTTACACTTGTCTTTATTTTGCACTGAGGTGATGTCTTTTTCTTTGTTGTTACCATTACCTCTGTCTTTTTGCTATTAAGATTGAGTCCTTTATTTTTGCTTTCTTTTACTATAATGTCCAACATTTCTTGTAACTCATTTTCACTCTTAGCGATTAAGACTGTATCATCAGCATACCTTAGATTATTTATATTATGACCTCCAATTGTTATTCCAGGCATACCCCTTATGGATCTTAAAATAATCTCACTATAAATATTAAACAAATCTTGTGACAGCACACAACCTTGTCTAACACCCTGTTTTATTTCCTGAAACATTCCCAATTGGTTCCCAGTTCTTATGGCCGCTGTTTGTTGCCAGTACATGTTCTTTATTATTCTTGGATCTTTGCTGTCTACGTTTATGCTTTATAAAATTTTGATTATTTCTTGGTGCTTTACTTTGTCAAATGCCTTGGTGTAATCTATGAAACGTAGGTATAGATCTGTTTTCACCTCTATGGCTCTTTCTACTAAAGATCTTATGATATAAATGACATTACTTGTTCCTTTATCTCTAACAAAACCACACTGTTCATCGCTAATTTCTGGACTGATTTTGTTTCGCACTCTTCGCATGATGATTCTTAGTAATATCTTAGTCATATGACTCATAAGGCTTATTGTGCGATGATCATCGCATTCAGTCGCACCCGATTTCTTTGGTAGGGCTATGAATATTGATTTGAGCATGTCGTCTGGTATATATCCGTTGTTGTAGATATCATTCAATATTTTTGTTATTATTTCTATTCCAAAATCACCCATGGCTTCAATTTCTTCTTTAGTTATATTATCTGGTCCATGAGATTTGCCTGCTTCCATATTGCGCATGGCGTCTTCCACTTCTTCTCTGAGTATTTCTGGTCCTTCTCCGTTATACTTAATATTTACGTCCGTTCGTTCATCATTATAAAGATATTTAATTTAATCTGTCCATCGTTCCCTTATGTTTTCTTGATCAATCAACAGTTCTCCTTCCTTTGATCTTAGACATCCAGTTTTGGGATCAAGACGTTAGTTGGCGGATTGTCATTTCTTTTTCGAATTTCCGGTTTTTGCTGGGGAAGTTGAGTTTGTCCTGCCTAGAAGTGCTGCAGTACTAGATCTGCTATATCAGTAAACGCCATCAAAACGTGGAACACGGCGATCCTTGACATTGCTAGCCACACCTGTGTTAACTCATGCTGTTTACATGGAGACGAAATAGGAGGTCGAAGTGAGGTCTTGATCAGATCATTGTCACTGAAAATACAGTTGTGTCGCCAACCCTGCTATTGTGTCGCCGACCATGTTGTTGTGTCGCCATTCCCTGTTGTTGTATCGCCGACCCTGCGGTTGTGTCGCCGACCCTGTTGTTGTGTCGTCGACTTTGTTGTTGTGTCGCCGACCCTGTTGTTGTGTCGCCGACCCTGTTGTTGTGTCGCCATTCCCTGTTGTTGTGTTACCGACCCTGCTGTTGTATCACCGACCCTGTTGTTGTGTTGCCGACCCTGTTGTTGTGTCGTCGACTTTGTTGTTGTGTCGCCGACCCTGTTGTTGTGTCGCCATTCCCTGTTGTTGTGTTACCGACCCTGCTGTTGTATCACCGACCCTGTTGTTGTCTCACCGACCCTGCTGTAATGACGCCGACCCTGATGTTATGTCGTCGACTTTGTTGTTGTGTCGCCGACCCTATTGTTGTGTCGCCATTCCCTGTTGTTGTGTCGCCATTCCCTGTTGTTGTGTTACCGACCCTGCTGTTGTGTCGCCGACCCTGTTGTTGTGTCGCCATTCCCTGTTGTTGTGTTACCGACCCTGTTGTTGTGTCACCGACTCTGTTGTTGTGTCACCGACTTTGTTGTTGTGTCGCCGACCCTATTGTTGTGTTGCCGACCCTATTGTTGTGTCGCCGACCCTATTGTTGTGTCGCCGACCCTATTGTTGTGTCGCCATTCCCTATTGTTGTGTCGCCGACCCTATTGTTGTGTCGCCGACCCTATTGTTGTGTCGCCGACCCTATTGTTGTGTCGCCATTCCCTATTGTTGTGTCGCCATTCCCTGTTGTTGTGTTACCGACCCTGTTGTTGTGTCACCGACTCTGTTGTTGTGTCACCGACTTTGTTGTTGTGTCGCCGACCCTATTGTTGTGTCGCCGACCCTATTGTTGTGTCGCCGACCCTATTGTTGTGTCGCCGACCCTATTGTTGTGTCGCCGACCCTATTGTTGTGTCGCCGACCCTATTGTTGTGTCGCCATTCCCTATTGTTGTGTCGCCGACCCTATTGTTGTGTCGCCGACCCTATTGTTGTGTCGCCGACCCTATTGTTGTGTCGCCATTCCCTATTGTTGTGTCGCCGACCCTATTGTTGTGTCGCCATTCCCTATTGTTGTGTCGCCGACCCTATTGTTGTGTCGCCGACCCTATTGTTGTGTCGCCATTCCCTATTGTTGTGTCGCCGACACTATTGTTGTGTCGCCGACCCTATTGTTGTATCGTCGACGCTGCTGTTGTGTCGACGACCCTTGTTGTTGTGTCACCGACCCTGCTGTAATGACGCCGACCCTGCTGTTATGTCGTCGACTCTGTTGTTGTGTCACCGACTCTGTTGTTGTGTCACCGACTCTGTTGTTGTGTCACCGACTCTGTTGTTGTGTCACCGACTCTGTTGTTGTGTCACCGACTCTGTTGTTGTTTCGCCGACCCTGCTGTTCCAACGACATCAATGAACCTCACTCGGCGTGCTAGAACTCCTACGAACTTAGAAATCCCACAATGAAGTTTCACAGACGACACGGAGTTCGTGCTCTATACTAAGAAGCCCCTCCATAATCAGTCAATTAGAGCGGTAATTACTACACTGTTTTTACCACCACGATTAAAACACTTTTCTCGTATGATGCCATTTTTGGCAATACCGCTCATTGAAAGGATCGAATATACAATTATTTGTTATATGAAATGGATAAAATGTTTTATTTGTCAAATTATGCAGTAATGGTAATGTTCTTCCAAATAAAAAAAGAGTTCATTAGGTGTGTAATTTGAGATCATGCAAATATCTTATTAAAAATCGTAACACTGTATTGAATCCATCCATTAACTTCGACATTCATTGCAGTCTATGTAGTTTTGTAACACCTAGCCTATTTTTTAAATGTTAAACTATCTTTCAACAAGAGTTCTATAGAAATGAGACTTAATCTGACGAATAGAACAACCAAATCGATTGATTTGTTCTTCGCACCTGGAGATTCAGGGAATCATTGACCCCTGGTCTGCTTGTCATGAGAGTGGATATTGAGTTTTGAAGAATTCGAGATGTGGATAGCGACATTATTATATAAAATAATTGGGGTGTGACGCTTGTAGCATGACAATTAGGATCTGACTAGACTTGCAACGTTTTGGTACAAAAACAAAATGAATGAGAACACAAATGTAGAAGGGATCATCAAACTTTTCTGCCCGTTGTACTACTTCTGATTTGATGTTTGGCAAAATTATTACAAAATTGTCCTGCGAAATGTCTCCCTTCTGATTTGACATTTGGCGAAATGATTACCTCCTGTGTGTTACCGGGTCTCATTATGTGGGAAGTATAGAATAGTGACACTGTGACCGTCCAGGCATGTCGTAAGAGGCGACTAAGGAGGTTGATCGATGGCGTGACAAGTTGTCATTGTAAAAAGTACTGATATGGAAACAGAGCCATAGATTTTAGAAGCAGTGATCTCTACAATATGTGCTATTTTTGGCACGCAAGGTTTCTGTTTTGAGATTGTGGTTCTGCCCTATGTGCCGTCTTCGGCTCGAAAGGACAATAAATAGATAGATAATGATTACAAATGTTGCAGCAGTAATATCTCCCTTATGGTTTGGTACACATCCAATTCTCAATCTTGCATGAACTTTCGTACACTGCTTCCTTATTTCATCATCATTCTTTTCTTGAATCTAAAAGCTAAATCGCCAGTCAACCACTTATATCTTCAGTAATCAAGAAAAGACGATGGTCATATGTTGGACATGTGATGGGGAGAGATAATAACTGAATAGCAAAGCAAGCCCTCATGTGGGAAACAACAGGTAAAGCGAAAAGAGCCCGACCGAGAGAGACACTGAGAAGAACATTGATCAGAGAGGTAATAGCAGCAGGAATCGGCTCCCTCAATGAGAATGAGTTGCTTGCACAGAACAGAGACAAATGGCGAGATTTGATGAAGTATCTTTAGAAGGATAGAAAACTGCTAGAACAAAAAATTTAGATAAGAGAAAGAGTATCTGGGTCTATGCCCTATGGGCTGGCTACGGCTCGAAAGGTCAATAGATAGATAGACAGATAGACAGACGGACGGACGCACGGACAGGCGGACACAGACAGACAGACAGACAGACAGGCGGACACAGACAGACAGACAGACAGACAGACAGACAGACAGACAGACAGACAGACAGACAGACAGACAGATAGATAGATAGATAGATAGATAGATAGATAGATAGATAGATAGATAGATAGATAGATAGATAGATAGATAGATAGATAGATAGATAGATAGATAGATAGATAGATAGATAGATAGATAGATAGATAGATAGATAGATAGATAGATAGATAGATAGATAGATAGATAGATAGATAGATAGATAGATAGATAGATAGATAGATAGATAGATAGATATAGCACAACTCCCATGATCAAGCAATAATTGGCAGACATTTGTTGACAGTATACAGTAAATCAAAGACTCTCATGGCAAGACGTTGTGTCCAGGAATACGGGTATCCTGCTTCGGGCTTTCTGTTGTTCTTAGCTTTTTTTCTATTATTGATTGCTTGTGTATATTTTTTTGAGTGCTGTAAACATACCATTTCCCCTTATATTATTCATTAATAATCAACTACTAGCACCGACTACCTATAATAAATTCTTCCTCGTCACTGCATTAGTTAGCCACTTGTTTTCCTCGCTGTTGTGTATGTGTGATGACAATTCTAAGAGAGAACTTTTTCCTCTGCAGTTCATTATTATCAAGGCTGGTTTCACAGATTTCAATATCGCTCCACAAAACTATTCTGAAAGTTAATGTTAAAATACTAGTTCTTGAATTGTTCACATGCTTCTGGTTAATGACATACTTCATCAAGTCAAGGGGCTCTTAACAAACAGGATGACGTAACGTGGTCTGTTCTCGAACTCCACATACTTGCTTTGAGAAGATATCCACCAAACCACTATGCTACATAAACAATCAAAATGTATCAATAATGAATATAAACATTGTGCATTGTTTATTGTATGTTAACCAAGAACAGATGATAACAATGATAATCTTTATACTCATATGTGTTTCTTCTTTCTATTTGAGCTGTTTCAGTGTCTTTGTGTCGGAAGTGTGTTATATCTGACACAAGTAATGGATGGTTTGGTGTCTTTGTGTCGGAAGTGTGTTATATCTGACACAAGTAATGGATGGTTTGGTGTCTTTGTCTCGGAAGTGTGTTATATCTGACACAAGTAATGGATGGTGTGGTGTCTTTGTGTCGGAAGTGTGTTATATCTGACACAAGTAATGGATGGTTTGGTGTCTTTGTGTCGGAAGTGTGTTATATCTGACACAAGTAATGGATGGTTTGGTGTCTTTGTGTCGGAAGTGTGTTATATCTGACACAAGTAATGGATGGTTTGGTGTCTTTGTGTCGGAAGTGTGTTATATCTGACACAAGTGATGAATGGTTTGTTGTCTTTGTGTCGGAAGTGTGTTATATCTGACACAAGTGATGAATGGTTTGGTGTCTTTGTGTCGGAAATGTGTTATATCTGACACAAGTAATGGATGGTTTGGTGTCTTTGTGTCGGAAGTGTGTTATATCTGACACAAGTAATGGATTGTTTGGTAGTAATAATTTAGTTCTATCTTTTAATACAGCAACGGTTTTGTGGTGTGGTGTGACAAGAAGAATGGTTGAAAAAGAAAATGGAGGTTTCGTCTCGATCAACGTCCATTATGTTCACACAGTTGTAAATTGATACAGGATTTTTAGGGGGGGGGGACGTTTCTGAGAATGAACAACGGCGCTGGTGAAATGCTGATCATATTAAAACCAAAATTTTGCCAATGGTTTCAAAAAAATATGATCACCGTGTTTCCTATAAAGGGAGGGGGGGGGGGTGTAGTTATTTCTTCGTTTCAGCTGAAATATGTCACAAGGAAAGTGGAATGGGAGGGGCAGTGAGGGAAGCGTCAAATTCTAGTATTGCAGTACAATTTGTTTATAAACATCTAGTCACTCAGTCACACATAAACTGATAACAGTTGTGCCAGGTAGTTCCTCACACACTGTCTCACAGCTATAACTTAAGTCTCACACACACATACACTGTCTCACAGCTATAACTTAAGTCTCACACACACACACTGTCTCACAGCTATAACTCAAGTCTCACACACACACACACTGTCTCACAGCTATACCTCAAGTCTCACACACACACACTGTCCCACAACCATAACTCAAGTCTCTTACAAACATAATCTCACAGCTATAACTCAAGTCTCATACACAGATACACTATCTCACAGCTATAACTTAAGTCTCACACACAGATACACTATCTCACAGCTATAACTTAAGTCTCACACACAGATACACTATCTCACAGCTATAACTTAAGTCTCACACACACATACACTGTCTCACAGCTATAACTTAAGTCTCACACACACACACTGTCTCACAGCTATAACTCAAGTCTCACACACACACACACACACAGTCTCACAGCTATACCTCAAGTCTCACACACACACACACTGTCCCACAACCATAACTCAAGTCTCTTACAAACATAATCTCACAGCTCTTACTCAAATCTCACACACAGATACACTATCTCACAGCTATAACTTAAGTCTCACACACAGATACACTATCTCACAGCTATAACTCAAGTCTCACACACAGATACACTATCTCACAGCTATAACTTAAGTCTCACACACACACACACACACTGTCTCACAGCTATAACTCAAGTCTCACACACACACACACACTGTCTCACATCTATACCTCAAGTCTCACACACACACACACACTGTCCCACAACCATAACTCAAGTCTCTTACAAACATAATCTCACAGCTATAACTCCATTCTCTCTCTCACACACACACACACTATCTCACAGCTATAACTTAAGTCTCTTACACACACTTGCTCACAACTGTGCTTTAATCTCTCTCCCTCACACACACACATCCATTAACATATACGCTGGCTGATAGTGTAACTAAGTCTCTACCTCTCTCTCTCTCTTACACACACACACACACACACACAGAGCGAGGAAAAAAACAGACTGGCTCACAGCTGTAAGTTACGTCTCTTACACATGCTGAATAACAGCTGTGCTGAAGCCCCTCAGACAAGCACTGGCTCACAGCTGTAACTTAGGCCACACAGTGGCTCACAACTGCGTTTTAAGTCTATTTCACGCGCTGGCTGACAGCTGCAACGTAAAATCCTGCAAACACACACTGGAACACAAAAGCGACTAACGTTTTACACACACACACACACACACACACACACACACAACATAAACATTATCACAAATGCAACTTGAGTCTTACACATAAGCAGACACACGTAACCACTGGTTCATAACTGCGACTAAAGTTTCACACACACACACACACTAAAACACACGCACACTAAGGCACACACACACACACAACACACAAAATGGATCACAACTACAACTTGAGTCTAACACATACACAGACACACATAACCATTAACTAATAACTGTAACTTAAGTTTCACACACATATACATACATACATACATACATACATACATACATACATACATACATACATACATACATACACACATACACACATACACACAAACATACATACATACATACATACATACATACATACATACATACATACATACATACATACATACATACATACATACATACATCATCAATTACCGGCCTGCTGGCGTAGTTGATCATGTCTCTCCACAACTTTCGATCTCAGTAGCTATTTATCATTTCTGTTGTTGACCTTCTGCCAAGCCATTCTCTTAAGCTGTCTGTTATTTTTTCTCTTTGCTTCCCTCTATCTCTTCGTCCCTCAATTTTTCCAGTTGTTACAATATATTCCAGTTGTTCTCTTCTCATTACATGGCCAAAAAATTATGATTGTTTCTTCCTAATATTGGAAATTAGCTCTCTTTTTGCTTTGACCTCTCTCAGAACATCTTCATTACTCTTCTTAGCTGTCCATGGTACTCTCAACATTCTTCTGTAAAACCACATTTCTACAGACTCCAGTGATTTTCTTGTATGTTGTCCTATTGTCCATGATTCGCATCCATATGTTAAGACTGGCTCTACGTAACATTTAAGAACTCTTTTTCTACATACATACATACATACATACACACATACATGCATGCATACATACATACATACATACACGCGCGTGCGCACACACACACACACACACACACACGCTTATAGCTGTAGCTTAATTCTTACAATCAAATACTTGCGCACGACTACGACTTAAGTTTTACAGACACGAACACGCACACACAAGCACAAACACACTAGCTCACTATTACAATCCCTCACATACATTGGCTTAAACCGACTGCTAAACGTCTCTCTCACCCTGAATCGCAGCTGTCACAGACAGTTTTCCAAAACATCCTAAGGTGTCGCAGCCGTGTTGAACGACTTCACAAACACACTAGTGTGACAGCTGTGTCAGATGTCGAGCAAACACGCAGTTGTATTAGGGTATTTTTATAATGTACACACCCCTTTGCTTCAGCTGTGACAAAGAGTCTCACAAACACAGCTATATCACAGCTATGATAAACGATCTTACAAACACAATCCTACATCTCATCTGTACATGACAGTGTCACGAGCGAAACGTTATGTTACTGCTGTAACATACAGCTGGTTCAAACAGTCAACATATCACTGTTGCAGACATCACTAGCACAAAGTTAATAATTTTATAAAAATTGTTCTCAGTGTCTCCTATATTGCTACATGTCTGCAACATTTAAACCCGTGGTGTCAACAGACTGCTGTCATCACAATTATACCATTAACATTAACGTAGAATCGCCATCACCATTATTGGGGGCCGTACCGCATCGAAGGCTGGCTACCATGCAGCGCCATTCCGCTGTCTCTTGCTTTGATGGTGCAGGTTGTCATAGGCTGTCTTTGTCCATTTTCTGATGTTACTCGTCCATGGTAGTCTTGGTCTGCCTCTGTCTCTTGCTTTGATGGTGCAGGTTGTCATAGGCTGTCTTTGTCCATTTTCTGATGTTACTCGTCCATGTTAGTCTTGGTCTGCCTCTGTCTCTTGCTTTGATGGTGCAGGTTGTCATAGGCTGTCTTTGTCCATTTTCTGATGTTACTCGTCCATGTTAGTCTTGGTCTGCCTCTGTCTCTTGCTTTGATGGTGCAGGTTGTCATAGGCTGTCTTTGTCCATTTTCTGATGTTACTCGTCCATGTTAGTCTTGGTCTGCCTCTGTCTCTTGCTTTGATTGTGCAGGTTGTCATAGGCTGTCTTTGTCCATTTTCTGATGCTACTCGTCCGTGTTAGTCTTGGTCTGCCTCTGTCTCTTGCTTTGATGGTGCAGGTTGTCATAGGCTGACTTTGTCCATTTTCTGATGCTACTCATCCATGTTAGTCTTAATCTGCCTATTTTCCCTTTAAATATTACATTTAATAGGCTGTTGTGTCTTTTAACATGCCCCAAAGATCTCATTTGACTTGTTTGAATTGTATTTAGTAGTTCTCTTTTCATTTTTAGTTATTTTAAGACTTCACCGTTTTTTTTTTCTTTTCTTTCTGGTAATAATAGTTGAATGGAATATGTAAATTAGATCATTGAAGACAACACATTTCATCAACATTGAAAAAAATACTTCTTCTTCTTCTACCTTTCAGCTCCCTGTGGACCATAGGTCTTCAACAAACATTTTCAAAGTCGTTCTGTTTCTTGCCATTCTTTTAAGATCATTCCATGTCTTCCTTATCATCTTCATCTCTGCTTCTATCTGTCTTCTCCAAGAATTCTTTGGTCTTCCTCTTTGTCTTTTCCCCTGGGGATTGCAAAAAAGGGCCTGTTGTGTAATACTCTTAGTTGGCTTCCGCATTGTGTGCCCTATCCAGCGCCATCGTATTCGCTGTATCTCTTTATACACTGGTATTTGACTGGTACATTTCCATAATTCTATGTTAGTGATTTTGTCTTGCCATTTCCATCCTTTTATTCTGCGTAAGCATCCATTAATGAAGGTCTGTATCTTCATGATTGTCAATTTTGTTGTTCTCCATGTTTCACAGCCATAAAATAGGACTGACTTAACATTGGAGTTGAAAATTTTTATTTTTGTATTTAACCTAATTTCTTTCGACTTCCATATGTTTCTCAGTATAACAAAAGCTCCTCTTGCTTTAGATATCCTTATTTTGGTATCATTTTCTGCTCCTCCCTCTTTATCTATATTACTACCCAGATATATATGTAAGATTGTACGTCTAGTAGAGGTATTTCTCCTAATTTTATTTGGTTATTGCCAGCTGCATTAATTCTCATAATGTCGGTCTTATCTCTATTAATTTTCAGTCCTAGCTGTTGGGATCTTTCATCAAGTATGCTCATTTTATCCTGCATCTGTTGATGGCTGTGTGATAGGAGAGCTATGTCATCAGAAAAGTCTAAATCATTAAGTTGTTTGGTCAGTGACCACTGGATTCCATTTCTGCTGTTTTTAGTTATTTTCATAATCCAATCTATGGCCAGTAGAAAGAGAAATGGAGATAGAAGGCATCCCTGTCTTACTCCTGTTCTTATTTCAAATGTTTAGTGCTGCTTCATAACAAACAAAAACAGATCCATACAATTTGTGTATAACCAAAAATGAACAATTTAAAGACACACAATCAAAATAAAGCAAAGCCCCGTTTGTGTCACCATGGAAACATGTGAGATGGAAACTCCACGCGCAAAGACCACAGAGTTATCTGTCTTGATCCAACATCACTCTCAGACCCCAATATTCTGGTTTCTATAACGAAAGATATTTGATCTATGCCCAAAACAATCCGTCTTCCGAGCATCTAATGAGCACTTTTGCGATGTTCATATATCTCTCTCCATGTGGCCATCTCGTCAGCATTCATTGTTGGATAGGGCTAATGTCGCCCTTATGTCCTGAAGGATGATCATTTGTGTCAGGCTTGAGCATAGAGTGACGACACGGTCAACATGATCGTAGCGCGGAAGTGCACTTGGACAAATTGCGATTACAGACCAGAATTCATTCACTCAAAATCTCCTTTTATTTTGGGCTTATCTGCAGCATGCATTTTACAAGATTACGGTCATTTAACTCATTTTTTCACAGTTTCGCTCCACTTATTGTCTCCCAACAATATATTGAAACTTTTATTTCATTCATTAAATAGCTTCATTGTGATCTTTCTTTTTCAAGAAATCTTTAAGAGAAAGCAAGCAGTCTTTCGAGCTTTCAGTAAAAAATCTGTTTCTTTTAGAGTCATAGTTTGCTGCTTTGTGATATTATTTTCCTGCAATATAATTACGTTTCAACACAAAAGCAAACATATAAATACAGCGATAATTACAAAAGGAAAAATCAAATCAAAATAGAAAATATAGTAGCCCACGCGAAAAAAAAAATTCAAACTGTGGTACCATCATGTAGAGTAAATCTTCAACAGGTGAGCTAGGAAACTGGGGTCTCAGTTGTTGAATAAGCTATCACTATGACCTGGAAGTGACTCATTGGTAACATTACCCATAACATTCAAATTGGCAAATAGATATGGCTTTTGAAAAATGTGAGGAGTAAATTGAAAAGTTTAAACAGTTAATGCTATTCTGTGATTGATCAGGACATGAAACAATTTAACTGGATAATAATCAGCCAATCCATGATTTGATCCAAAAAAGTTGGTGGCTGTTTAAATGGAAAATAAAGACTTGGTACTTCACAAAGCTGATGAGAATAGTCTAAGCATACAAGCTGTAGTATAATCATAGCTGTGTGTAACAATTAAGAAAATGTGCCGCTTAATATAGTATTCTTTCAACAGAATATATGTGGGCCTACAATAATGTATCAAGAGGATGGCAGAAGGAAGGAGTTGATCCACATACTTAAAGTCAGATTTAATTTTTTTGTAATATGTTGCACGAATGTCAAGGTATCTCATATCATTTCTGTCAAGATATCCTATATCTTTGCTGTCAAGGTATCCTATATCATTGCTGTCAAAGCATCTTATATCATTGCTGTCAAGATATCCTATAACATTGATGTCAAGGTATCCTATATCATTGCTGTCAAGGTATCTTATATCATTGCTGTCAAGATATCCTATAACATTGATGTCAAGGTATCCTATATCATTGCTGTCAAGATATCCTATAACATTGCTGTCAAGGTATCATATATCATTGCAGTCACGGCATCTTATATCTTGAAATATAACATTGCTGTCAGGGTATACTATATCATTGCTATCAAGGTATCTTCTATCATTGCTGTTAAGTCCCGAACATCTACACGCTGCTCAAAAAACGTAGGTTAAGCTGGCTTGGTCAATTACACCGCACAAAAGATGGCCGTGTACCAAAAGATAGACTTTTGGGACGACTAAGCAAATGAACTAGGTAAAAGTAAAAAAAGTCAAGTACCCCCCGTCACGCCAAGTGGCGTAAAGGGAAATATGGTGTTAGTGACCCTATATTTTACAGACCTTCAGCACATGATTTTTGGGGTAATGTGGTCGGTATTACGCCCGTGCTGCTTTACTTTCCCGGAAAAAAAATCCGGTACCCATTTAAGGCTGGGTGAACCCGGAAGTCGTTGATTGGGATCGAACCCTGCCCTTATCCTTTGTAGTCCAGTTCACTAACCACTGAGCTGAGAGCCTCCAAATGAACTAGGGGGCGCCGAAAACTTCTATTTTTAGACGTGTGTAAACGTGACATGAAGACAATATATACCCCATTATCCTAGCAAAGAGTGGAGGGAACCTTTCCTAACAATGACAACAAGAATGGATTAAATAAAACGCTATTCAGAAATATATGAAAGCCCGATCGTTACTCTTCATACAAGATGCCGATTTCTTTGCGTTACAATCGTGTCCAATGGACGATGAAATTACTGCCTCCATATGAGATATCCTTAACCTGGGACAGATGGCAGGCGCCAGATCACGCTAGGCTTGTCAGTTGCAATTGCTGAAATATTTGAGCAGTTCAGCAGAAATGTGTTTATGTTTCGGGATTTAGAAATAATTTCTTCCATTTACTGCAGACCTAATGTTTAAAGAATGCACATCAAATGGCAGGACAAAATAACCAACTTAACTGTCCTGCAACGTGCTAAGACCCCAACAATCATGTCGATGCTCAGATGTCGAAGACTAAGATGGCTAGGGCATGTTCAACGAATGGAAGAGAAGCGCATCCCAAATCAAATACTATATGGTGAACTAATACACGGAAAAAGACAAATCGGCAGATCTAAACTACGATATAGAGATATCTGCAAATCATCTATGAAAGACTTCTCCATCTGTGAAAACGACTGGCAACATCTGGCAAGTGATCGCACATCATGGAGAGCATGTATAAGGAACGGTATAACAACTTTTGAGAGTGTGCTAAGACAAAACTTAGAAGAGAAAAGACTGAAGAAAAAGGATGGTAAACCCTGTGGACCAGTGAGCCTGACTTGTTCATTATGTGACCGCGTGTGTTTATCAAACATTGGTAGAATTAGCCACGAGAGAAGCTGTTTGGCAAAAACAATACCTCAAAAAAATACACAATAGCCTCCACTAGACCGTCTGACAAGACGAAAAGGGCCACACAATGTTTAAAGTTATTTTTAAAACCAATGGGATCAATAAAATGGATATCTAACAGCGAATATACCAATAATGAAGCTTACATATCCATATAGTTACTTATCTCAATAGTTACTTTCCTCAAATTCATGTATTCATATTGTTATCATTACGAGTATTTATTGAGTTATTAGCGGGTCATCATCATTGCACTCCGAACATGTCCATGGGTGCTCACATCTCCTCCTCATCAAGTCTCGCAAGTGTCCAGCGACTGAAGACTCCAGCTCTATGTTGGTTGATTAGTCTTCTTAAACATTCACTAAATTTCTTGTTTCTGGCTGTGCCCATCTTAACTCCATCTCTTTCATACCATAGGAGACATGTGCTGCATAGATCTGGAGAATGCATACGAGTATTTGCCGGCGTATAAGACGCACTTTTATAAATATTTTTTAGAGAAAAAAAAAACGTTACCACTGAAGCAAAAACATTATAGCCTAGGCCAACTGCATGGCTCATGAAGATTTTCAATTTAGTCATTTTCTAATTATTATAGTCACTAACCCGTTCATAGTCATTTACCATTATAGACACAAGTTTATCAATATAACTACTTATTCTTGTCAAATCCTAGTCACTTACATATCATGAAGTCATCTATCCATATAGTCACTGATCCATAAGTCACTTACTTCCCCAAATAATCTCTAACCCATATATCCCTTCAGCCATATACACCTTCGCTCATATAGCCACTTAACCATATGGTCCATCACCTATGTAACCCCTTACTCATATAACAAATTAACCACTCATATAACAAATTACCCATATAGCTCCTCATCAATCAAACAAATTATCCACCCATGTAACAAATTACTCATATAGCTCCTCACCCATATAACAAATTACCCATTCATATAACACATTACCCATATAGCACTCACCCATGTAACAAATTACTCACCCATATAACAAATTACCTATATAACTCATTCATTAATTCATTAAAAAAAATTTGCCCACATATCTCTCACCCATAAGACAAATTACCCATAATGCCCCTCACCCATGTAACAAATTACCCATATAGCCCCTTACTCATATAACGAATTACATATATATATATCCCCTCACCCATAAAACAAATTACCCACATAGCTCCTCACCCATAAAACAAATTGCCCATATGGCCCCTCACCAATATAACATATTACACATATAGCCCCTGTTAGATCCATTCTGATTAAACCTGTTAAAACCTGTTATACCTGTTAAAACGTTGCACTGTGTTCTGCGCCAGTGGCCCAGATACCTCGCCTACGCACTGGCCACAATAGAATGCGGAATCACATGTTCACCAATTCAAAATAGGTACATAAATACAAAATATGACTACAAAACATGTTCTACAGGATTGCCCCCAGCACACAGACCTGAGAAGAGCAATGTGGTCCACACCCACCTCCCTGGAAGAAAAACTATATGGGGCAATCGAATCACTCAAAGAGACAGCTGACTTCATGATAGAGTCTGGAATCCTATTCTGATTGAGTCTTGATCGCAGAGAGAGAGATATATATATATATATATATATATATATAGCCCCTTACCCATATAGCTCATTATCTACATAGCCCCTTGTCCATATAGCCCCTTATCCATATAGTCATTTACCCATATAGCCCTTTACACATATAGCCCCTTGTCCATATAGCCCCTTACCCATATAGTCATTTACCCATATAGCCCTTACACATATAGCCCCTTGTCCATATAGCCCCTTACCCATATAGTCATTTACCCATATAGCCCTTTACACATATAGACCCTTACCCATATAGCCCTTTACATATATAGCCCTTTACCCATATAGACCCTTACCCATACAGTCCGTTACGTTACAATAAATCCTACATTGTATAGAAGGTAAGAGTTGTGGGAGAAGACAAATTCGAAATTTTCAGTGACAAACGAAAAGGTCCTTCTTTTATTTTATTTGACGAAAGCAGCAAAATATATTTAAAATTATCAAAATAGGTCTCTCCATTCCTGATTTTTAAAAAAAATTATTTAATTCTTTCCTTGACGGCCTTGAACTCTTGCCTAAAACTGTCCTTCACCATCGATTTCTGTTTTGCAACATTCTATTAACTCATTCATCTCCAGAGAAAGTGTCTCTTGTCTACAATTTTAAAAACGGTTTTCAGGCGCATCAACAGTTGGAGCTTCGAAAAGTACCGACGTTAATTTTGTTTATGAATTACTCTTTTTTTCTTAAACAATACTTGCTCTTTAGTTTTATATTTGTATAATAAGATACAGACAACTCAAGAGCATATCTTGAAGTAAATATGTGAAGGTTTGTCCCAACATCTATGATAATAATATATTCCAACTTATAAGAAGTAGATATATGAAGGTTTGTCCCACCATTTATGATAATAATACATACCATTTTGTAAGAAATATTATTTTAAATTCAAGAGAAACAGAGTTAAACTTCGTTCATGTGGCGCTGGTTATAGCGGCCACGTCAAATGCCCTTCATGTTTTGCAGTATGGTTGGTTGGTTGGTTGGTTGGTTGGCTGGCTGGCTGGTTGGTTGGCTGGTTGGCTGGCTGGCTGGTTGGCTGGCTGGTTGGTTGGTTGGTTGGTTGGTTGGTTGGTTGGTTGCGTTCGCCCGATGACTA
Organism: Megaustenia siamemsis; assembly: GCA_032433765.1. Lineage (NCBI taxonomy): Eukaryota > Metazoa > Mollusca > Gastropoda > Stylommatophora > Ariophantidae > Megaustenia > Megaustenia siamemsis. The sequence goes on along the minus strand of JAVIAB010000092.1, from coordinate 19,979,067 downwards.
AAGTATTCTAGAGTATCGTGGTAGACTAGAATATTCCTCTTCATCAAGGACGTAGTGGACGTGTCTGCGTTGTGTTGTGGTTTGCAGTATAACTGTTATATTTGCGCCTTTCGGCCCAACACATCCGACTTCAGCACGACGTTTATGAGTACCGGGTTGTCTTCCCTCTTCGATCCCTGCACGCTTGGCCAGAATAGACAGGTTAGTCTGTTACTGGAGGCACCACGGAGAAGTGGAGCAGGGTCTGGATGGTTATGATTCACCGATCCTGGCGCAAGCCATCAGTTGTGGGTCGCTGACAACTTCCAGCTCTGGTGCTGGGAGGCGCGCCTTCGCCTCCTTTTTGCAATATTACATGATTCCTGTTGATTCGTCTTAAAAATATTTGTTAAATCGCAAGAATGTTTGGTGATTAATTCTCCCAACTTGAGTTTATTAATCTCCAGGAGTGTATGTTACACCCCACTACAGGCTCCTTTATTAATCTCCAGGAGTGTATGTTACACCCCACTACTGGTTCCTTTATTAATCTCCAGGAGTGTTTGTTACACCCCACTACTGGTTCCTTTATTAATCTCCAGGAGTGTTTGTTACACCCCACTACTGGTTCCTTTATTAATCTCCAGGAGTGTTTGTTACACCCCACTACTGGTTCCTTTATTAATCTCCAGGAGTGTATGTTACACCCCACTACTGGTTCCTTTATTAATCTCCAGGAGTGTTTGTTACACCCCACTACTGGTTCCTTTATTAATCTCCAGGAGGTATGTTACACCCCACTACAGGCTCCTTTATTAATTTCCAAGAGGGTATGTTACACCCCACTACAGGCTCCTTTATTAATCTCCAGGAGTGTATGTTACACCCCACTACAGGCTCCTTTATTAATCTCCAGGAGTGTATGTTACACCCCACTACATGCTCCTTTATTAATCTCCAGGAGTGTATGTTACACTCCACTACATGATCCTTTATTAATCTCCAGGAGTGTATGTTACACCCCACTACAGGCTCCTTTATTAATCTCCAGGAGTGTATGTTACACCCCACTATTAGCTCCTTTATTAATATCCAGGAGTGCATGTTACACCCCACTCATCAGCATCAAGTACCGGGCCTGCTGGCGTAGGTGATCATGTCTCTCCACAACTTTCGATCTCGGCAGCTATTTATCATTTCTGTTGTTGACCTTCTGCCAAGCTATTCTCTTAAGCTGTCTGTTATTTTTTCTCTTTGCTTCCCTCTATCTCTTCGTCCCTCAATTTTTCCAGTTGTTACAATATATTCCAATTGTTCTCTTCTCATTACATGGCCAAAAAATTATGATTGTTTCTTCCTAATATTGGAAATTAGCTCTCTTTTAGCTTTGACCTCTCTCAGAACATCTTCATTATTCTTCTTAGCTGTCCATGGTACTCTCAACATTCTTTTGTAAAACCGCATTTCTACAGACTCCAGTGATTTTCTTGTCTGTTGTCCTATTGTCGTCCATGATTCGCATCCATATGTTAAGACTGGCTCTACATAACATTTCACAACTCTTTTTCTTGTTTCTCTTGTCAAAAAAGGATTTCATAGTATCTTCCTCATTTTTTGGAAAGCTGCTTTTGCCTCAGCCACTCTGTATCTCACCTCTTTTGTACATCTTCCGTCTGAGGTTAACAAAGTTCCCAAATATTTAAATTCATTTACCTGTTTTAATATTGTTCCACTTGTCTTTATTTAATAGCTTGGAAACATGTCATAAATGTAGAGCTAATCTTACGGTCTGTTGTTTGATGTGCGACGGGGATAATCTGACGACTAACTGTGTGTTTATATGTTCGAAATTGGAGTCAACAACGATGGCCTAACATCATCAAGCGCTATACATTTTTAAAGAAATATGACGGTCATCACTTTCGGGAGGACGTGAACTTCCGGTGTATGTGGATAGGCGGCAGGAACCATTGAAGGCTATGCATGAAAAGTGTTACTTGGTGGTCTTTATTTTGCACTGAGGTGATGTCTTTTTCTTTGTTGTTACCATTACTTCTGTCTTTTTGCCATTAAGGCTGAGTCCTTTATTTTTGCTTTCTTTCACTATAATCTCCACCATCATGCAGCATAAAAATAAACGAGACGAATCTGAAACAAGTGCAACGTTTCAAATACTTGGGCACAATAATAACATCAGATGTGAGATGCACCACATAAATAAAAAGCAGAATAGCTCAGACCAAAATAGCATTTCAGAAAATGAAAAATATCTTATGCAACAAATCTATGTCAATAGAAATGAGAAAGAGAGTTCATCAGTGCTATATAGAACCAATTCTGACCTATGGAAGCGAATCATGGACAGTAGACAAACAAATGAAGAATGTTGAAAGTTCCCTGGACAGCTAAAAGACCAATGAGGAAGTTCTCAAAGAGGCCGACACAAAAAGGGAGCTCTTAAAAAACATCAGAAAAAAGCAATCAACATTTTTCGGGCACGTCATGAGAAGAGGAAAGTTGGAAGACTTGCTTACAACTGGCAAAATAAAAGGAAGGAGATATCGCGGACGACAAAGAGAGAAAATACTGGATAGCTTGGTGTCATGGCATGGAAAACAGTCAACAACAGAAATGATACGATGCACTGTAGATAGAAGATTGTGGAGGGACATGATCACCTACGCCAACTGGTATGGCACATGAATATGATGATGAATGTCCAACATTTCTTGTAACTCATTTTCACTCTTAGCGATTAAGACTGTATCATCAGCATACCTTAGATTATTTATATTATGACCTCCAATTGTTATTCCAGGCATGCCCCTTATGGATCTTATAATAATCTCACTATAAATATTAAACAAATCTGGTGACAGCACACAACCTTGTCTAACACCCTGTTTTATTTGTTGAAACATTCCCAATTGGTTTCCAGTTCTTATGGCCGCTGTTTGTTGCCAGTACATGTTCTTTATTATTTTTAGATCTTTGCTGTCTACGTTTATGCTTTATAAAATTTTAATTATTTCTTGGTGCTTTACTTTGTCAAATGCCTTGGTGTAATCTATGAAACATAGGTATAGATCTGTTTTCACCTCTATGACTCTTTCTACTAAAGATCTTATGATATAAATGGCATTGATTGTTCCTTTATCTCTAACAAAACCACACTGTTCATCGCTAATTTCTGGACTGATTTTGTTTCGCACTCTTCACATGTTGATTCATAGTAATATCTTAGTCATATGACTCATACGGCTTATTGTGCGATGATCATCACATTCAATCCCACCCGATTTCATTGGTAGGGCTATGAATATTGATTTGAGCATGTCGTCTGGTATATATCCGCTGTTGTAGATATCATTCAATATTTTTGTTATTATTTCTATTCCAAAATCACCTATGGCTTCAATCTCTTCTTTAGTTATATTATCTGGTCCAGGAGCTTTGCCTGCTTTCATATTTGCAAGGCGTCTTCCACTTCTTCTCTGCGTATTTCTGGTTCTTCTACACCCCACTACGGGCTCCTTATTAATCTCCAGGAGTGTATGTTACACTCCCACGACTGGCTCATTTATTAATCTCCTGCTTGGTTTTTCGTTGTCTTCTCTCGTACAATTCAGCAGTTGTAGACAAAATGGGGTTGTTTTTTTTGTTATGGGCAATCTTATTCAATGACAACATTTTCCAATGAGCGACAAATTAGCAGGCAATGTAGAGACAATAAAATAAGAACCATAAAATGGGATGTTTAAAACAAAATAAATTCTGTTAAAACAAAATTAATCAACAAACCAAAATTTAGATCCTGAACGATTCTATTCAGTTGGGACAAACGCTAACAAATCAGAAGAAAATATAAAAGAAATCAGCCTTATGTCAAGCCGCTTTACTTTCCCAGAGAAATATAACTATATAGCACTCATTTTCAGAGATGATGTGGGGAACTGGGTGGTGTAACGATGAGATTTCTGCACAAGTAAGTCCCGAATTCAAATCCTGTCACATACGTGGTTTCTTTGCGGCTGTACACTCTCCTTGCCTTCGGGTAGTGAGATTCGGTGTTTAGCTCTCTCGAATAATGCTGCAAAAAACAGGAGGTCTAGAGTACACTCTCCTTGCCTTCGGGTAGTGAGATTCGGTGTTTAGCTCTCTCGAATAATGCTGCAAAAAACAGGAGGTCTAGAGTACACTCTCCTTGCCTTCGGGTAGTGAGATTCGGTGTTTAGCTCTCTCGAATAATGCTGCAAAAAACAGGAGGTCTATAGTACACTCTCCTTGCCTTCGGGTAGTGAGATTCGGTGTTTAGCTCTCTCGAATAATGCTGCAAAAAAACAGGAGGTCTATAGTACACTCTCCTTGCCTTCGGGTAGTGAGATTCGGTGTTTAGCTCATTCGAATAATGCAGCAAAAAACAGGAAATCTGGAGTACACTCTCCTTGCCTTCGGGTAGTGAGATTCGGTGTTTAGCTCTCTCGAATAATGCTGCAAAAAACAGGAGGTCTAGAGTACACTCTCCTTGCCTTCGGGTAGTGAGATTCGGTGTTTAGCTCTCTCCAATAATGCTGCAAAAAACAGGAGGTCTAGAGTACACTCTCCTTGCCTTCGGGTAGTGAGATTCGGTGTTTAGCTCTCTCGAATAATGCTGCAAAAAACAGGAGGTCTAGAGTACACTCTCCTTGCCTTCGGGTAGTGAGATTCGGTGTTTAGCTCTCTCGAATAATGCTGCAAAAAACAGGAGGTCTAGAGTACACTCTCCTTGCCTTCGGGTAGTGAGATTCGGTGTTTAGATCTCTCGAATAATGCAGCAAAAAACAGGAAGTCTGGAGTACACTCTCCTTGCCTTCGGGTAGTGAGATTCGGTGTTTAGCTCTCTCGAATAATGCTGCAAAAAAACAGGAGGTCTAGAGTACACTCTCCTTGCCTTCGGGTAGTGAGATTCCGTGTTTAGCTCTCTCGAATAATGCTGCAAAAAACAGGAGGTCTAGAGTACACTCTCCTTGCCTTCGGGTAGTGAGATTCGGTGTTTAGCTCTCTCGAATAATGCTGCAAAAAACAGGAGGTCTAGAGTACACTCTCCTTGCCTTCGGGTAGTGAGATTTGGTGTTTAGCTCTCTCGAATAATGCTGCAAAAAACAGGAGGTCTAGAGTACACTCTCCTTGCCTTCGGGTAGTGAGATTCGGTGTTTAGCTCTCTCGAATAATGCCGCAAAAAACAGGAGGTCTAGAGTACACCCTCCTTGCCTTCGGGGAGTGAGATTCGGTGTTTAGCTCTCTCGAATAATGCTGCAAAAAAACAGGAGGTCTAGAGTACACTCTCCTTGCCTTCGGGTAGTGAGTTTCGGTGATTAGCTCTCTCGAATAATGTTGCAAAAAACAGGAGGTCTAGAGTACACTCTCCTTGCCGTCGGGTAGTAAGATTCGGTGTTTAGCTCTCTCGAATAATGCTGCAAAAAACAGGAGGTCTAGAGTACACTCTCCTTGCCTTCGGGTAGTGAGATTCGGTGTTTAGCTCTCTCGAATAATGCTGCAAAAAACAGGAGGTCTAGAGTACACTATCCTTGCCTTCGGGTTGTGAGATTCGGTGTTTAGCTCTCTCGAATAATGCTGCAAAAAACAGGAGGTCTAGAGTACACTCTCCTTGCCTTCGGGTAGTGAGATTCGGTGTTTAGCTCTCTCGAATAATGCTGCAAAAAACAGGAGGTCTAGAGTACACTCTCCTTGCCTTCGGGTAGTGAGATTCGGTGTTTAGCTCTCTCGAATAATGCTGCAAAAAAACAGGAGGTCTAGAATACACTCTCCTTGCCTTCGGGTAGTGAGATTCGGTGTTTAGCTCTCTCGAATAATGCTGCAAAAAACAGGAGGTCTAGAGTACACTCTCCTTGCCTTCGGGTAGTGAGATTCGGTGTTTAGCTCATTCGAATAATGCTGCAAAAAACAGGAGGTCTAGACTACACTCTCCTTGCCTTCGGGTAGTGAGATTCGGTGTTTAGCTCTCTCGAATAATGCTGCAAAAAACAGGAGGTCTAGAGTACACTCTCCTTGCCTTCGGGTAGTGAGATTCGGTGTTTAGCTCTCTCGAATAATGCTGCAAAAAACAGGAGGTCTAGAGTACACTCACCTTGCCTTCGGGTAGTGAGATTCTGTGTTTAGCTCTCTCGAATAATGCTGCAAAAAACAGGAGGTCTAGAGTACACTCTCCTTGCCGTCGGGTAGTGAGATTCGGTGTTTAGCTCTCTCGAATAATGCTGCAAAAAAACAGGAGGTCTAGAGTACACTCTCCTTGCCTTCGGGTAGTGAGATTCGGTGTTTAGCTCTCTCGAATAATGCTGCAAAAAACAGGAGGTCTAGAGTACACTCTCCTTGCCTTCGGGTAGTGAGATTCGGTGTTTAGCTCTCTCGAATAATGCTGCAAAAAACAGGAGGTCTAGAGTACACTCTCCTTGCCTTCGGGTAGTGAGATTCGGTGTTTAGCTCTCTCGAATAATGCTGCAAAAAACAGGAGGTCTAGAGTACACTCTCCTTGCCTTCGGGTAGTGAGATTCGGTGTTTAGCTCTCTCGAATAATGCTGCAAAAAACAGGAGGTCTAGAGTACACTCTCCTTGCCTTCGGGTAGTGAGATTCGGTGTTTAGCTCTCTCGAATAATGCTGCAAAAAACAGGAGGTCTAGAGTACACTCTCCTTGCCTTCGGGTAGTGAGATTCGGTGTTTAGCTCTCTCGAATAATGCTGCAAAAAACAGGAGATCTAGAGTACACTCTCCTTGCCTTCGGGTAGTGAGATTCGGTGTTTAGCTCTTTCGAATAATGCTGCAAAAAACAGGAGGTCTATAGTACACTCTCCTTGCCTTCGGGTAGTGAGATTCGGTGTTTAGCTCTCTCGAATAATGCTGCAAAAAACAGGAGGTCTAGAGTACACTCTCCTTGCCTTCGGGTAGTGAGATTCGGTGTTTAGCTCTATCCAATAATGCTGCAAAAAACAGGAGGTCTAGAGTACACTCTCCTTGCCTTCGGGTAGTGAGATTCGGTGTTTAGCTCTCTCGAATAATGCTGCAAAAAAACAGGAGGTCTAGAATACACTCTCCTTGCCTTCGGGTAGTGAGATTCGGTGTTTAGCTCTCTCGAATAATGCTGCAAAAAACAGGATGTCTAGAGTACACTCTCCTTGCCTTCGGGTAGGTAGTGAGATTCGGTGTTTAGCTCTCTCGAATAATGCTGCAAAAAACAGGAGGTCTAGAATACACTCTCCTTGCCTTCGGGTAGTGAGATTCGGTGTTTAGCTCTCTCGAATAATGCTGCAAAAAACAGGAGGTCTAGAATACACTCTCCTTGCCTTCGGGTAGTGAGATTCGGTGTTTAGCTCTCTCGAATAATGCTGCAAAAAACAGGAGGTCTAAAGTACACTCTCCTCGCCTTCGGGTAGTGAGATTCGGTATTTAGCTCATTCGAATAATGCTGCAAAAAACAGGAGGTCTAGAGTACACTCTCCTTGCCTTCGGGTAGTGAGATTCGGTGTTTAGCTCTCTCGAATAATGCTGCAAAAAACAGGAGGTCTAGAGTACACTCTCCTTGCCTTCGGGTAGTGAGATTCGGTGTTTAGCTCTCTCGAATAATGCTGCAAAAAACAGGAGGTCTAGAGTACACTCTCCTTGCCTTCGGGTAGCGAGATTCGGTGTTTAGATCTCTCGAATAATGCTGCAAAAAAACAGGAGGTCTAGAGTACACTCTCCTTGCCTTCGGGTAGTGAGATTCGGTGTTTAGCTCTCTCGAATAATGCTGCAAAAAACAGGAGGTCTAGAGTACACTCTCCTTGCCTTCGGGTAGTGAGATTCGGTGTTTAGCTCTCTCGAATAATGCTGCAAAAAACAGGAGGTCTAGAGTACACTCTCCTTGCCGTCGGGTAGTAAGATTCGGTGTTTAGCTCTCTCGAATAATGCTGCAAAAAACAGGAGGTCTAGAGTACACTCTCCTTGCCTTCGGGTAGTGAGATTCGGTGTTTAGCTCTCTCGAATAATGCTGCAAAAAACAGGAGGTCTAGAGTACACTCTCCTTGCCTTCGGGTAGTGAGATTCGGTGTTTAGCTCTCTCGAATAATGCTGCAAAAAACAGGAGGTCTAGAGTACACTCTCCTTGCCTTCGGGTAGTGAGATTCGGTGTTTAGCTCTCTCGAATAATGCTGCAAAAAACAGGAGGTCTAGAGTACACTCTCCTTGCCTTCGGGTAGTGAGATTCGGTGTTTAGCTCTCTCGAATAATGCTGCAAAAAAACAGGAGGTCTAGAATACACTCTCCTTGCTTTCGGGTAGTGAGATTCGGTGTTTAGCTCTCTCGAATAATGCTGCAAAAAACAGGAGGTCTAGAGTACACTCTCCTTGCCTTCGGGTAGGTAGTGAGATTCGGTGTTTAGCTCTCTCGAATAATGCTGCAAAAAACAGGAGGTCTAGAGTACACTCTCCTTGCCTTCGGGTAGTGAGATTCGGTGTTTAGCTCTCTCGAATAATGCTGCAAAAAACAGGAGGTCTAGAGTACACTCTCCTTGCCTTCGGGTAGTGAGATTCGGTGTTTAGCTCTCTCGAATAATGCTGCAAAAAACAGGAGGTCTAGAGTACACTCTCCTTGCCTTCAGGTAGTGAGATTCGGTGTTTAGCTCATTCGAATAATGCTGCAAAAAACAGGAGGTCTAGAGTACACTCTCCTTGCCTTCGGGTAGTGAGATTCGGTGTTTAGCTCTCTCGAATAATGCTGCAAAAAACAGGAGGTCTAGAGTACACTCTCCTTGCCTTCGGGTAGTGAGATTCGGTGTTTAGCTCTCTCGAATAATGCTGCAAAAAACAGATCTAGAGTACACTCTCCTTGCCTTCGGGTAGTGAGATTCGGTGTTTAGCTCTCTCGAATAATGCTGCAAAAAACAGGAGGTCTAGAGTACACTCTCCTTGCCTTCGGGTAGTGAGATTCGGTGTTTAGCTCTCTCGAATAATGCTGCAAAAAACAGGAGGTCTAGAGTACACTCTCCTTTCCTTCGGGTAGTGAGATTCGGTGTTTAGCTTTCTCGAATAATGCTGCAAAAAACAGGAGGTCTAGAGTACACTCTCCTTGCCTTCGGGTAGTGAGATTCGGTGTTTAGCTCTCTCGAATAATGCTGCAAAAAACAGGAGGTCTAGAGTACACTCTCCTTGCCTTCGGGTAGTGAGATTCGGTGTTTAGCTCTCTCGAATAATGCTGCAAAAAACAGGAGGTCTAGAGTACACTCTCCTTGCCTTCGGGTAGCGAGATTCGGTGTTTAGATCTCTCGAATAATGCTGCAAAAAACAGGAGGTCTAGAGTACACTCTCCTTGCCTTCGGGTAGTGAGATTCGGTGTTTAGCTCTCTCGAATAATGCTGCAAAAAACAGGAGGTCTAGAGTACACTCTCCTTGCCTTCGGGTAGTGAGATTCGGTGTTTAGCTCTCTCGAATAATGCTGCAAAAAACAGGAGGTCTAGAGTACACTCTCCTTGCCGTCGGGTAGTAAGATTCGGTGTTTAGCTCTCTCGAATAATGCTGCAAAAAAACAGGAGGTCTAGAGTACACTCTCCTTGCCTTCGGGTAGTGAGATTCGGTGTTTAGCTCTCTCGAATAATGCTGCAAAAAACAGGAGGTCTAGAGTACACTCTCCTTGCCTTCGGGTAGTGAGATTCGGTGTTTAGCTCTCTCGAATAATGCTGCAAAAAACAGGAGGTCTAGAGTACACTCTCCTTGCCTTCGGGTAGTGAGATTCGGTGTTTAGCTCTCTCGAATAATGCTGCAAAAAACAGGAGGTCTAGAGTACACTCTCCTTGCCTTCGGGTAGTGAGATTCGGTGTTTAGCTCTCTCGAATAATGCTGCAAAAAAACAGGTCTAGAATACACTCTCCTTGCCTTCGGGTAGTGAGATTCGGTGTTTAGCTCTCTCGAATAATGCTGCAAAAAACAGGAGGTCTAGAGTACACTCTCCTTGCCTTCGGGTAGGTAGTGAGATTCGGTGTTTAGCTCTCTCGAATAATGCTGCAAAAAACAGGAGGTCTAGAGTACACTCTCCTTGCCTTCGGGTAGTGAGATTCGGTGTTTAGCTCTCTCGAATAATGCTGCAAAAAACAGGAGGTCTAGAGTACACTCTCCTTGCCTTCGGGTAGTGAGATTCGGTGTTTAGCTCTCTCGAATAATGCTGCAAAAAACAGGAGGTCTAGAGTACACTCTCCTTGCCTTCGGGTAGTGAGATTCGGTGTTTAGCTCTTCGAATAATGCTGCAAAAAACAGGAGGTCTAGAGTACACTCTCCTTGCCTTCGGGTAGTGAGATTCGGTGTTTAGCTCTCTCGAATAATGCTGCAAAAAACAGGAGGTCTAGAGTACACTCTCCTTGCCTTCGGGTAGTGAGATTCGGTGTTTAGCTCTCTCGAATAATGCTGCAAAAAACAGATCTAGAGTACACTCTCCTTGCCTTCGGGTAGTGAGATTCGGTGTTTAGCTCTCTCGAATAATGCTGCAAAAAACAGGAGGTCTAGAGTACACTCTCCTTGCCTTCGGGTAGTGAGATTCGGTGTTTAGCTCTCTCGAATAATGCTGCAAAAAACAGGAGGTCTAGAGTACACTCTCCTTGCCTTCGGGTAGTGAGATTCGGTGTTTAGCTCTCTCGAATAATGCTGCAAAAAACAGGAGGTCTAGAGTACACTCTCCTTGCCTTCGGGTAGTGAGATTCGGTGTTTAGCTCTCTCGAATAATGCTGCAAAAAACAGGAGGTCTAGAGTACACTCTCCTTGCCTTCGGGTAGTGAGATTCGGTGTTTAGCTCTCTCGAATAATGCTGCAAAAAACAGGAGGTCTAGAGTACACTCTCCTTGCCTTCGGGTAGTGAGATTCGGTGTTTAGCTCTCTCGAATAATGCTGCAAAAAAACAGGAGGTCTAGAGTACACTCTCCTTGCCTTCGGGTAGTGAGATTCGGTGTTTAGCTCTCTCGAATAATGCTGCAAAAAACAGGAGGTCTAGAGTACACTCTCCTTGCCTTCGGGTAGTGAGATTCGGTGTTTAGCTCTCTCGAATAATGCTGCAAAAAACAGGAGGTCTAGAATACACTCTCCTTGCCTTCGGGTAGTGAGATTCGGTGTTTAGCTCTCTCGAATAATGCTGCAAAAAACAGGAGGTCTAGAGTACACTCTCCTTGCCTTCGGGTAGTGAGATTCGGTGTTTAGCTCTCTCGAATAATGCTGCAAAAAACAGGATCTAGAGTACACTCTCCTTGCCTTCGGGTAGTGAGATTCGGTGTTTAGCTCTCTCGAATAATGCTGCAAAAAACAGGAGGTCTAGAGTACACTCTCCTTGCCTTCGGGTAGTGAGATTCGGTGTTTAGCTCTCTCGAATAATGCTGCAAAAAACAGGAGGTCTAGAGTACACTCTCCTTGCCTTCGGGTAGTGAGTGAGATTCGGTGTTTAGCTCTCTCGAATAATGCTGCAAAAAACAGGAGGTCTAGAGTACACTCTCCTTGCCTTCGGGTAGTGAGATTCGGTGTTTAGCTCTCTCGAATAATGCTGCAAAAAACAGGAGGTCTAGAGTACACTCTCCTTGCCTTCGGGTAGTGAGATTCGGTGTTTAGCTCTCTCGAATAATGCTGCAAAAAACAGGAGGTCTAGAGTACACTCTCCTTGCCTTCGGGTAGTGAGATTCGGTGTTTAGCTCTCTCGAATAATGCTGCAAAAAACAGGAGGTCTAGAGTACACTCTCCTTGCCTTCGGGTAGTGAGATTCGGTGTTTAGCTCTCTCGAATAATGCTGCAAAAAACAGGAGGTCTAGAGTACACTCTCCTTGCCTTCGGGTAGTGAGATTCGGTGTTTAGCTCTCTCGAATAATGCTGCAAAAAACAGGAGGTCTAGAGTACACTCTCCTTGCCTTCGGGTAGTGAGATTCGGTGTTTAGCTCTCTCGAATAATGCTGCAAAAAACAGGAGGTCTAGAGTACACTCTCCTTGCCTTCGGGTAGTGAGATTCGGTGTTTAGCTCTCTCGAATAATGCTGCAAAAAACAGGAGGTCTAGAGTACACTCTCCTTGCCTTCGGGTAGTGAGATTCGGTGTTTAGCTCTCTCGAATAATGCTGCAAAAAACAGGAGGTCTAGAGTACACTCTCCTTGCCTTCGGGTAGTGAGATTCGGTGTTTAGCTCTCTCGAATAATGCTGCAAAAAACAGGAGGTCTAGAGTACACTCTCCTTGCCTTCGGGTAGTGAGATTCGGTGTTTAGCTCTCTCGAATAATGCTGCAAAAAACAGGAGGTCTAGAGTACACTCTCCTTGCCTTCGGGTAGTGAGATTCGGTGTTTAGCTCTCTCGAATAATGCTGCAAAAAAAAGGAGGTCTAGAGTACACTCTCCTTGCCTTCGGGTAGTGAGATTCGGTGTTTAGCTCTCTCGAATAATGCTGCAAAAAACAGGAGGTCTAGAGTACACTCTCCTTGCCTTCGGGTAGTGAGATTCGGTGTTTAGCTCTCTCGAATAATGCTGCAAAAAACAGGAGGTCTAGAGTACACTCTCCTTGCCTTCGGGTAGTGAGATTCGGTGTTTAGCTCTCTCGAATAATGCTGCAAAAAACAGGAGGTCTAGAGTACACTCTCCTTGCCTTCGGGTAGTGAGATTCGGTGTTTAGCTCTCTCGAATAATGCTGCAAAAAACAGGAGGTCTAGAGTACACTCTCCTTGCCTTCGGGTAGTGAGATTCGGTGTTTAGCTCTCTCGAATAATGCTGCAAAAAACAGGAGGTCTAGAGTACACTCTCCTTGCCTTCGGGTAGTGAGATTCGGTGTTTAGCTCTCTCGAATAATGCTGCAAAAAACAGGAGGTCTAGAGTACACTCTCCTTGCCTTCGGGTAGTGAGATTCGGTGTTTAGCTCTCTCGAATAATGCTGCAAAAAACAGGAGGTCTAGAGTACACTCTCCTTGCCTTCGGGTAGTGAGATTCGGTGTTTAGCTCTCTCGAATAATGCTGCAAAAAACAGGAGGTCTAGAGTACACTCTCCTTGCCTTCGGGTAGTGAGATTCGGTGTTTAGCTCTCTCGAATAATGCTGCAAAAAACAGGAGGTCTAGAGTACACTCTCCTTGCCTTCGGGTAGTGAGATTCGGTGTTTAGCTCTCTCGAATAATGCTGCAAAAAACAGGAGGTCTAGAGTACACTCTCCTTGCCTTCGGGTAGTGAGATTCGGTGTTTAGCTCTCTCGAATAATGCTGCAAAAAACAGGAGGTCTAGAGTACACTCTCCTTGCCTTCGGGTAGTGAGATTCGGTGTTTAGCTCTCTCGAATAATGCTGCAAAAAACAGGAGGTCTAGAGTACACTCTCCTTGCCTTCGGGTAGTGAGATTCGGTGTTTAGCTCTCTCGAATAATGCTGCAAAAAACAGGAGGTCTAGAGTACACTCTCCTTGCCTTCGGGTAGTGAGATTCGGTGTTTAGCTCTCTCGAATAATGCTGCAAAAAACAGGAGGTCTAGAGTACACTCTCCTTGCCTTCGGGTAGTGAGATTCGGTGTTTAGCTCTCTCGAATAATGCTGCAAAAAACAGGAGGTCTAGAGTACACTCTCCTTGCCTTCGGGTAGTGAGATTCGGTGTTTAGCTCTCTCGAATAATGCTGCAAAAAACAGGAGGTCTAGAGTACACTCTCCTTGCCTTCGGGTAGTGAGATTCGGTGTTTAGCTCTCTCGAATAATGCTGCAAAAAACAGGAGGTCTAGAGTACACTCTCCTTGCCTTCGGGTAGTGAGATTCGGTGTTTAGCTCTCTCGAATAATGCTGCAAAAAACAGGAGGTCTAGAGTACACTCTCCTTGCCTTCGGGTAGTGAGATTCGGTGTTTAGCTCTCTCGAATAATGCTGCAAAAAACAGGAGGTCTAGAGTACACTCTCCTTGCCTTCGGGTAGTGAGATTCGGTGTTTAGCTCTCTCGAATAATGCTGCAAAAAACAGGAGGTCTAGAGTACACTCTCCTTGCCTTCGGGTAGTGAGATTCGGTGTTTAGCTCTCTCGAATAATGCTGCAAAAAACAGGAGGTCTAGAGTACACTCTCCTTGCCTTCGGGTAGTGAGATTCGGTGTTTAGCTCTCTCGAATAATGCTGCAAAAAACAGGAGGTCTAGAGTACACTCTCCTTGCCTTCGGGTAGTGAGATTCGGTGTTTAGCTCTCTCGAATAATGCTGCAAAAAACAGGAGGTCTAGAGTACACTCTCCTTGCCTTCGGGTAGTGAGATTCGGTGTTTAGCTCTCTCGAATAATGCTGCAAAAAACAGGAGGTCTAGAGTACACTCTCCTTGCCTTCGGGTAGTGAGATTCGGTGTTTAGCTCTCTCGAATAATGCTGCAAAAAACAGGAGGTCTAGAGTACACTCTCCTTGCCTTCGGGTAGTGAGATTCGGTGTTTAGCTCTCTCGAATAATGCTGCAAAAAACAGGAGGTCTAGAGTACACTCTCCTTGCCTTCGGGTAGTGAGATTCGGTGTTTAGCTCTCTCGAATAATGCTGCAAAAAACAGGAGGTCTAGAGTACACTCTCCTTGCCTTCGGGTAGTGAGATTCGGTGTTTAGCTCTCTCGAATAATGCTGCAAAAAACAGGAGGTCTAGAGTACACTCTCCTTGCCTTCGGGTAGTGAGATTCGGTGTTTAGCTCTCTCGAATAATGCTGCAAAAAACAGGAGGTCTAGAGTACACTCTCCTTGCCTTCGGGTAGTGAGATTCGGTGTTTAGCTCTCTCGAATAATGCTGCAAAAAACAGGAGGTCTAGAGTACACTCTCCTTGCCTTCGGGTAGTGAGATTCGGTGTTTAGCTCTCTCGAATAATGCTGCAAAAAACAGGAGGTCTAGAGTACACTCTCCTTGCCTTCGGGTAGTGAGATTCGGTGTTTAGCTCTCTCGAATAATGCTGCAAAAAACAGGAGGTCTAGAGTACACTCTCCTTGCCTTCGGGTAGTGAGATTCGGTGTTTAGCTCTCTCGAATAATGCTGCAAAAAACAGGAGGTCTAGAGTACACTCTCCTTGCCTTCGGGTAGTGAGATTCGGTGTTTAGCTCTCTCGAATAATGCTGCAAAAAACAGGAGGTCTAGAGTACACTCTCCTTGCCTTCGGGTAGTGAGATTCGGTGTTTAGCTCTCTCGAATAATGCTGCAAAAAACAGAGGTCTAGAGTACACTCTCCTTGCCTTCGGGTAGTGAGATTCGGTGTTTAGCTCTCTCGAATAATGCTGCAAAAAACAGGAGGTCTAGAGTACACTCTCCTTGCCTTCGGGTAGTGAGATTCGGTGTTTAGCTCTCTCGAATAATGCTGCAAAAAACAGGAGGTCTAGAGTACACTCTCCTTGCCTTCGGGTAGTGAGATTCGGTGTTTAGCTCTCTCGAATAATGCTGCAAAAAACAGGAGGTCTAGAGTACACTCTCCTTGCCTTCGGGTAGTGAGATTCGGTGTTTAGCTCTCTCGAATAATGCTGCAAAAAACAGGAGGTCTAGAGTACACTCTCCTTGCCTTCGGGTAGTGAGATTCGGTGTTTAGCTCTCTCGAATAATGCTGCAAAAAACAGGAGGTCTAGAGTACACTCTCCTTGCCTTCGGGTAGTGAGATTCGGTGTTTAGCTCTCTCGAATAATGCTGCAAAAAACAGGAGGTCTAGAGTACACTCTCCTTGCCTTCGGGTAGTGAGATTCGGTGTTTAGCTCTCTCGAATAATGCTGCAAAAAACAGGAGGTCTAGAGTACACTCTCCTTGCCTTCGGGTAGTGAGATTCGGTGTTTAGCTCTCTCGAATAATGCTGCAAAAAACAGGAGGTCTAGAGTACACTCTCCTTGCCTTCGGGTAGTGAGATTCGGTGTTTAGCTCTTCGAATAATGCTGCAAAAAACAGGAGGTCTAGAGTACACTCTCCTTGCCTTCGGGTAGTGAGATTCGGTGTTTAGCTCTCTCGAATAATGCTGCAAAAAACAGGAGGTCTAGAGTACACTCTCCTTGCCTTCGGGTAGTGAGATTCGGTGTTTAGCTCTCTCGAATAATGCTGCAAAAAACAGGAGGTCTAGAGTACACTCTCCTTGCCTTCGGGTAGTGAGATTCGGTGTTTAGCTCTCTCGAATAATGCTGCAAAAAACAGGAGGTCTAGAGTACACTCTCCTTGCCTTCGGGTAGTGAGATTCGGTGTTTAGCTCTCTCGAATAATGCTGCAAAAAACAGGAGGTCTAGAGTACACTCTCCTTGCCTTCGGGTAGTGAGATTCGGTGTTTAGCTCTCTCGAATAATGCTGCAAAAAACAGGAGGTCTAGAGTACACTCTCCTTGCCTTCGGGTAGTGAGATTCGGTGTTTAGCTCTCTCGAATAATGCTGCAAAAAACAGGAGGTCTAGAGTACACTCTCCTTGCCTTCGGGTAGTGAGATTCGGTGTTTAGCTCTCTCGAATAATGCTGCAAAAAACAGGAGGTCTAGAGTACACTCTCCTTGCCTTCGGGTAGTGAGATTCGGTGTTTAGCTCTCTCGAATAATGCTGCAAAAAACAGGAGGTCTAGAGTACACTCTCCTTGCCTTCGGGTAGTGAGATTCGGTGTTTAGCTCTCTCGAATAATGCTGCAAAAAACAGGAGGTCTAGAGTACACTCTCCTTGCCTTCGGGTAGTGAGATTCGGTGTTTAGCTCTCTCGAATAATGCTGCAAAAAACAGGAGGTCTAGAGTACACTCTCCTTGCCTTCGGGTAGTGAGATTCGGTGTTTAGCTCTCTCGAATAATGCTGCAAAAAACAGGAGGTCTAGAGTACACTCTCCTTGCCTTCGGGTAGTGAGATTCGGTGTTTAGCTCTCTCGAATAATGCTGCAAAAAACAGGAGGTCTAGAGTACACTCTCCTTGCCTTCGGGTAGTGAGATTCGGTGTTTAGCTCTCTCGAATAATGCTGCAAAAAACAGGAGGTCTAGAGTACACTCTCCTTGCCTTCGGGTAGTGAGATTCGGTGTTTAGCTCTCTCGAATAATGCTGCAAAAAACAGGAGGTCTAGAGTACACTCTCCTTGCCTTCGGGTAGTGAGATTCGGTGTTTAGCTCTCTCGAATAATGCTGCAAAAAACAGGAGGTCTAGAGTACACTCTCCTTGCCTTCGGGTAGTGAGATTCGGTGTTTAGCTCTCTCGAATAATGCTGCAAAAAACAGGAGGTCTAGAGTACACTCTCCTTGCCTTCGGGTAGTGAGATTCGGTGTTTAGCTCTCTCGAATAATGCTGCAAAAAACAGGAGGTCTAGAGTACACTCTCCTTGCCTTCGGGTAGTGAGATTCGGTGTTTAGCTCTCTCGAATAATGCTGCAAAAAACAGGAGGTCTAGAGTACACTCTCCTTGCCTTCGGGTAGTGAGATTCGGTGTTTAGCTCTCTCGAATAATGCTGCAAAAAACAGGAGGTCTAGAGTACACTCTCCTTGCCTTCGGGTAGTGAGATTCGGTGTTTAGCTCTCTCGAATAATGCTGCAAAAAACAGGAGGTCTAGAGTACACTCTCCTTGCCTTCGGGTAGTGAGATTCGGTGTTTAGCTCTCTCGAATAATGCTGCAAAAAACAGGAGGTCTAGAGTACACTCTCCTTGCCTTCGGGTAGTGAGATTCGGTGTTTAGCTCTCTCGAATAATGCTGCAAAAAACAGGAGGTCTAGAGTACACTCTCCTTGCCTTCGGGTAGTGAGATTCGGTGTTTAGCTCTCTCGAATAATGCTGCAAAAAACAGGAGGTCTAGAGTACACTCTCCTTGCCTTCGGGTAGTGAGATTCGGTGTTTAGCTCTCTCGAATAATGCTGCAAAAAACAGGAGGTCTAGAGTACACTCTCCTTGCCTTCGGGTAGTGAGATTCGGTGTTTAGCTCTCTCGAATAATGCTGCAAAAAACAGGAGGTCTAGAGTACACTCTCCTTGCCTTCGGGTAGTGAGATTCGGTGTTTAGCTCTCTCGAATAATGCTGCAAAAAACAGGAGGTCTAGAGTACACTCTCCTTGCCTTCGGGTAGTGAGATTCGGTGTTTAGCTCTCTCGAATAATGCTGCAAAAAACAGGAGGTCTAGAGTACACTCTCCTTGCCTTCGGGTAGTGAGATTCGGTGTTTAGCTCTCTCGAATAATGCTGCAAAAAACAGGAGGTCTAGAGTACACTCTCCTTGCCTTCGGGTAGTGAGATTCGGTGTTTAGCTCTCTCGAATAATGCTGCAAAAAACAGGAGGTCTAGAGTACACTCTCCTTGCCTTCGGGTAGTGAGATTCGGTGTTTAGCTCTCTCGAATAATGCTGCAAAAAACAGGAGGTCTAGAGTACACTCTCCTTGCCTTCGGGTAGTGAGATTCGGTGTTTAGCTCTCTCGAATAATGCTGCAAAAAACAGGAGGTCTAGAGTACACTCTCCTTGCCTTCGGGTAGTGAGATTCGGTGTTTAGCTCTCTCGAATAATGCTGCAAAAAACAGGAGGTCTAGAGTACACTCTCCTTGCCTTCGGGTAGTGAGATTCGGTGTTTAGCTCTCTCGAATAATGCTGCAAAAAACAGGAGGTCTAGAGTACACTCTCCTTGCCTTCGGGTAGTGAGATTCGGTGTTTAGCTCTCTCGAATAATGCTGCAAAAAACAGGAGGTCTAGAGTACACTCTCCTTGCCTTCGGGTAGTGAGATTCGGTGTTTAGCTCTCTCGAATAATGCTGCAAAAAACAGGAGGTCTAGAGTACACTCTCCTTGCCTTCGGGTAGTGAGATTCGGTGTTTAGCTCTCTCGAATAATGCTGCAAAAAACAGGAGGTCTAGAGTACACTCTCCTTGCCTTCGGGTAGTGAGATTCGGTGTTTAGCTCTCTCGAATAATGCTGCAAAAAACAGGAGGTCTAGAGTACACTCTCCTTGCCTTCGGGTAGTGAGATTCGGTGTTTAGCTCTCTCGAATAATGCTGCAAAAAACAGGAGGTCTAGAGTACACTCTCCTTGCCTTCGGGTAGTGAGATTCGGTGTTTAGCTCTCTCGAATAATGCTGCAAAAAACAGGAGGTCTAGAGTACACTCTCCTTGCCTTCGGGTAGTGAGATTCGGTGTTTAGCTCTCTCGAATAATGCTGCAAAAAACAGGAGGTCTAGAGTACACTCTCCTTGCCTTCGGGTAGTGAGATTCGGTGTTTAGCTCTCTCGAATAATGCTGCAAAAAACAGGAGGTCTAGAGTACACTCTCCTTGCCTTCGGGTAGTGAGATTCGGTGTTTAGCTCTCTCGAATAATGCTGCAAAAAACAGGAGGTCTAGAGTACACTCTCCTTGCCTTCGGGTAGTGAGATTCGGTGTTTAGCTCTCTCGAATAATGCTGCAAAAAACAGGAGGTCTAGAGTACACTCTCCTTGCCTTCGGGTAGTGAGATTCGGTGTTTAGCTCTCTCGAATAATGCTGCAAAAAACAGGAGGTCTAGAGTACACTCTCCTTGCCTTCGGGTAGTGAGATTCGGTGTTTAGCTCTCTCGAATAATGCTGCAAAAAACAGGAGGTCTAGAGTACACTCTCCTTGCCTTCGGGTAGTGAGATTCGGTGTTTAGCTCTCTCGAATAATGCTGCAAAAAACAGGAGGTCTAGAGTACACTCTCCTTGCCTTCGGGTAGTGAGATTCGGTGTTTAGCTCTCTCGAATAATGCTGCAAAAAACAGGAGGTCTAGAGTACACTCTCCTTGCCTTCGGGTAGTGAGATTCGGTGTTTAGCTCTCTCGAATAATGCTGCAAAAAACAGGAGGTCTAGAGTACACTCTCCTTGCCTTCGGGTAGTGAGATTCGGTGTTTAGCTCTCTCGAATAATGCTGCAAAAAACAGGAGGTCTAGAGTACACTCTCCTTGCCTTCGGGTAGTGAGATTCGGTGTTTAGCTCTCTCGAATAATGCTGCAAAAAACAGGAGGTCTAGAGTACACTCTCCTTGCCTTCGGGTAGTGAGATTCGGTGTTTAGCTCTCTCGAATAATGCTGCAAAAAACAGGAGGTCTAGAGTACACTCTCCTTGCCTTCGGGTAGTGAGATTCGGTGTTTAGCTCTCTCGAATAATGCTGCAAAAAACAGGAGGTCTAGAGTACACTCTCCTTGCCTTCGGGTAGTGAGATTCGGTGTTTAGCTCTCTCGAATAATGCTGCAAAAAACAGGAGGTCTAGAGTACACTCTCCTTGCCTTCGGGTAGTGAGATTCGGTGTTTAGCTCTCTCGAATAATGCTGCAAAAAACAGGAGGTCTAGAGTACACTCTCCTTGCCTTCGGGTAGTGAGATTCGGTGTTTAGCTCTCTCGAATAATGCTGCAAAAAACAGGAGGTCTAGAGTACACTCTCCTTGCCTTCGGGTAGTGAGATTCGGTGTTTAGCTCTCTCGAATAATGCTGCAAAAAACAGGAGGTCTAGAGTACACTCTCCTTGCCTTCGGGTAGTGAGATTCGGTGTTTAGCTCTCTCGAATAATGCTGCAAAAAACAGGAGGTCTAGAGTACACTCTCCTTGCCTTCGGGTAGTGAGATTCGGTGTTTAGCTCTCTCGAATAATGCTGCAAAAAACAGGAGGTCTAGAGTACACTCTCCTTGCCTTCGGGTAGTGAGATTCGGTGTTTAGCTCTCTCGAATAATGCTGCAAAAAACAGGAGGTCTAGAGTACACTCTCCTTGCCTTCGGGTAGTGAGATTCGGTGTTTAGCTCTCTCGAATAATGCTGCAAAAAACAGGAGGTCTAGAGTACACTCTCCTTGCCTTCGGGTAGTGAGATTCGGTGTTTAGCTCTCTCGAATAATGCTGCAAAAAACAGGAGGTCTAGAGTACACTCTCCTTGCCTTCGGGTAGTGAGATTCGGTGTTTAGCTCTCTCGAATAATGCTGCAAAAAACAGGAGGTCTAGAGTACACTCTCCTTGCCTTCGGGTAGTGAGATTCGGTGTTTAGCTCTCTCGAATAATGCTGCAAAAAACAGGAGGTCTAGAGTACACTCTCCTTGCCTTCGGGTAGTGAGATTCGGTGTTTAGCTCTCTCGAATAATGCTGCAAAAAACAGGAGGTCTAGAGTACACTCTCCTTGCCTTCGGGTAGTGAGATTCGGTGTTTAGCTCTCTCGAATAATGCTGCAAAAAACAGGAGGTCTAGAGTACACTCTCCTTGCCTTCGGGTAGTGAGATTCGGTGTTTAGCTCTCTCGAATAATGCTGCAAAAAACAGGAGGTCTAGAGTACACTCTCCTTGCCTTCGGGTAGTGAGATTCGGTGTTTAGCTCTCTCGAATAATGCTGCAAAAAACAGGAGGTCTAGAGTACACTCTCCTTGCCTTCGGGTAGTGAGATTCGGTGTTTAGCTCTCTCGAATAATGCTGCAAAAAACAGGAGGTCTAGAGTACACTCTCCTTGCCTTCGGGTAGTGAGATTCGGTGTTTAGCTCTCTCGAATAATGCTGCAAAAAACAGGAGGTCTAGAGTACACTCTCCTTGCCTTCGGGTAGTGAGATTCGGTGTTTAGCTCTCTCGAATAATGCTGCAAAAAACAGGAGGTCTAGAGTACACTCTCCTTGCCTTCGGGTAGTGAGATTCGGTGTTTAGCTCTCTCGAATAATGCTGCAAAAAACAGGAGGTCTAGAGTACACTCTCCTTGCCTTCGGGTAGTGAGATTCGGTGTTTAGCTCTCTCGAATAATGCTGCAAAAAACAGGAGGTCTAGAGTACACTCTCCTTGCCTTCGGGTAGTGAGATTCGGTGTTTAGCTCTCTCGAATAATGCTGCAAAAAACAGGAGGTCTAGAGTACACTCTCCTTGCCTTCGGGTAGTGAGATTCGGTGTTTAGCTCTCTCGAATAATGCTGCAAAAAACAGGAGGTCTAGAGTACACTCTCCTTGCCTTCGGGTAGTGAGATTCGGTGTTTAGCTCTCTCGAATAATGCTGCAAAAAACAGGAGGTCTAGAGTACACTCTCCTTGCCTTCGGGTAGTGAGATTCGGTGTTTAGCTCTCTCGAATAATGCTGCAAAAAACAGGAGGTCTAGAGTACACTCTCCTTGCCTTCGGGTAGTGAGATTCGGTGTTTAGCTCTCTCGAATAATGCTGCAAAAAACAGGAGGTCTAGAGTACACTCTCCTTGCCTTCGGGTAGTGAGATTCGGTGTTTAGCTCTCTCGAATAATGCTGCAAAAAACAGGAGGTCTAGAGTACACTCTCCTTGCCTTCGGGTAGTGAGATTCGGTGTTTAGCTCTCTCGAATAATGCTGCAAAAAACAGGAGGTCTAGAGTACACTCTCCTTGCCTTCGGGTAGTGAGATTCGGTGTTTAGCTCTCTCGAATAATGCTGCAAAAAACAGGAGGTCTAGAGTACACTCTCCTTGCCTTCGGGTAGTGAGATTCGGTGTTTAGCTCTCTCGAATAATGCTGCAAAAAACAGGAGGTCTAGAGTACACTCTCCTTGCCTTCGGGTAGTGAGATTCGGTGTTTAGCTCTCTCGAATAATGCTGCAAAAAACAGGAGGTCTAGAGTACACTCTCCTTGCCTTCGGGTAGTGAGATTCGGTGTTTAGCTCTCTCGAATAATGCTGCAAAAAACAGGAGGTCTAGAGTACACTCTCCTTGCCTTCGGGTAGTGAGATTCGGTGTTTAGCTCTCTCGAATAATGCTGCAAAAAACAGGAGGTCTAGAGTACACTCTCCTTGCCTTCGGGTAGTGAGATTCGGTGTTTAGCTCTCTCGAATAATGCTGCAAAAAACAGGAGGTCTAGAGTACACTCTCCTTGCCTTCGGGTAGTGAGATTCGGTGTTTAGCTCTCTCGAATAATGCTGCAAAAAACAGGAGGTCTAGAGTACACTCTCCTTGCCTTCGGGTAGTGAGATTCGGTGTTTAGCTCTCTCGAATAATGCTGCAAAAAACAGGAGGTCTAGAGTACACTCTCCTTGCCTTCGGGTAGTGAGATTCGGTGTTTAGCTCTCTCGAATAATGCTGCAAAAAACAGGAGGTCTAGAGTACACTCTCCTTGCCTTCGGGTAGTGAGATTCGGTGTTTAGCTCTCTCGAATAATGCTGCAAAAAACAGGAGGTCTAGAGTACACTCTCCTTGCCTTCGGGTAGTGAGATTCGGTGTTTAGCTCTCTCGAATAATGCTGCAAAAAACAGGAGGTCTAGAGTACACTCTCCTTGCCTTCGGGTAGTGAGATTCGGTGTTTAGCTCTCTCGAATAATGCTGCAAAAAACAGGAGGTCTAGAGTACACTCTCCTTGCCTTCGGGTAGTGAGATTCGGTGTTTAGCTCTCTCGAATAATGCTGCAAAAAACAGGAGGTCTAGAGTACACTCTCCTTGCCTTCGGGTAGTGAGATTCGGTGTTTAGCTCTCTCGAATAATGCTGCAAAAAACAGGAGGTCTAGAGTACACTCTCCTTGCCTTCGGGTAGTGAGATTCGGTGTTTAGCTCTCTCGAATAATGCTGCAAAAAACAGGAGGTCTAGAGTACACTCTCCTTGCCTTCGGGTAGTGAGATTCGGTGTTTAGCTCTCTCGAATAATGCTGCAAAAAACAGGAGGTCTAGAGTACACTCTCCTTGCCTTCGGGTAGTGAGATTCGGTGTTTAGCTCTCTCGAATAATGCTGCAAAAAACAGGAGGTCTAGAGTACACTCTCCTTGCCTTCGGGTAGTGAGATTCGGTGTTTAGCTCTCTCGAATAATGCTGCAAAAAACAGGAGGTCTAGAGTACACTCTCCTTGCCTTCGGGTAGTGAGATTCGGTGTTTAGCTCTCTCGAATAATGCTGCAAAAAACAGGAGGTCTAGAGTACACTCTCCTTGCCTTCGGGTAGTGAGATTCGGTGTTTAGCTCTCTCGAATAATGCTGCAAAAAACAGGAGGTCTAGAGTACACTCTCCTTGCCTTCGGGTAGTGAGATTCGGTGTTTAGCTCTCTCGAATAATGCTGCAAAAAACAGGAGGTCTAGAGTACACTCTCCTTGCCTTCGGGTAGTGAGATTCGGTGTTTAGCTCTCTCGAATAATGCTGCAAAAAACAGGAGGTCTAGAGTACACTCTCCTTGCCTTCGGGTAGTGAGATTCGGTGTTTAGCTCTCTCGAATAATGCTGCAAAAAACAGGAGGTCTAGAGTACACTCTCCTTGCCTTCGGGTAGTGAGATTCGGTGTTTAGCTCTCTCGAATAATGCTGCAAAAAACAGGAGGTCTAGAGTACACTCTCCTTGCCTTCGGGTAGTGAGATTCGGTGTTTAGCTCTCTCGAATAATGCTGCAAAAAACAGGAGGTCTAGAGTACACTCTCCTTGCCTTCGGGTAGTGAGATTCGGTGTTTAGCTCTCTCGAATAATGCTGCAAAAAACAGGAGGTCTAGAGTACACTCTCCTTGCCTTCGGGTAGTGAGATTCGGTGTTTAGCTCTCTCGAATAATGCTGCAAAAAACAGGAGGTCTAGAGTACACTCTCCTTGCCTTCGGGTAGTGAGATTCGGTGTTTAGCTCTCTCGAATAATGCTGCAAAAAACAGGAGGTCTAGAGTACACTCTCCTTGCCTTCGGGTAGTGAGATTCGGTGTTTAGCTCTCTCGAATAATGCTGCAAAAAACAGGAGGTCTAGAGTACACTCTCCTTGCCTTCGGGTAGTGAGATTCGGTGTTTAGCTCTCTCGAATAATGCTGCAAAAAACAGGAGGTCTAGAGTACACTCTCCTTGCCTTCGGGTAGTGAGATTCGGTGTTTAGCTCTCTCGAATAATGCTGCAAAAAACAGGAGGTCTAGAGTACACTCTCCTTGCCTTCGGGTAGTGAGATTCGGTGTTTAGCTCTCTCGAATAATGCTGCAAAAAACAGGAGGTCTAGAGTACACTCTCCTTGCCTTCGGGTAGTGAGATTCGGTGTTTAGCTCTCTCGAATAATGCTGCAAAAAACAGGAGGTCTAGAGTACACTCTCCTTGCCTTCGGGTAGTGAGATTCGGTGTTTAGCTCTCTCGAATAATGCTGCAAAAAACAGGAGGTCTAGAGTACACTCTCCTTGCCTTCGGGTAGTGAGATTCGGTGTTTAGCTCTCTCGAATAATGCTGCAAAAAACAGGAGGTCTAGAGTACACTCTCCTTGCCTTCGGGTAGTGAGATTCGGTGTTTAGCTCTCTCGAATAATGCTGCAAAAAACAGGAGGTCTAGAGTACACTCTCCTTGCCTTCGGGTAGTGAGATTCGGTGTTTAGCTCTCTCGAATAATGCTGCAAAAAACAGGAGGTCTAGAGTACACTCTCCTTGCCTTCGGGTAGTGAGATTCGGTGTTTAGCTCTCTCGAATAATGCTGCAAAAAACAGGAGGTCTAGAGTACACTCTCCTTGCCTTCGGGTAGTGAGATTCGGTGTTTAGCTCTCTCGAATAATGCTGCAAAAAACAGGAGGTCTAGAGTACACTCTCCTTGCCTTCGGGTAGTGAGATTCGGTGTTTAGCTCTCTCGAATAATGCTGCAAAAAACAGGAGGTCTAGAGTACACTCTCCTTGCCTTCGGGTAGTGAGATTCGGTGTTTAGCTCTCTCGAATAATGCTGCAAAAAACAGGAGGTCTAGAGTACACTCTCCTTGCCTTCGGGTAGTGAGATTCGGTGTTTAGCTCTCTCGAATAATGCTGCAAAAAACAGGAGGTCTAGAGTACACTCTCCTTGCCTTCGGGTAGTGAGATTCGGTGTTTAGCTCTCTCGAATAATGCTGCAAAAAACAGGAGGTCTAGAGTACACTCTCCTTGCCTTCGGGTAGTGAGATTCGGTGTTTAGCTCTCTCGAATAATGCTGCAAAAAACAGGAGGTCTAGAGTACACTCTCCTTGCCTTCGGGTAGTGAGATTCGGTGTTTAGCTCTCTCGAATAATGCTGCAAAAAACAGGAGGTCTAGAGTACACTCTCCTTGCCTTCGGGTAGTGAGATTCGGTGTTTAGCTCTCTCGAATAATGCTGCAAAAAACAGGAGGTCTAGAGTACACTCTCCTTGCCTTCGGGTAGTGAGATTCGGTGTTTAGCTCTCTCGAATAATGCTGCAAAAAACAGGAGGTCTAGAGTACACTCTCCTTGCCTTCGGGTAGTGAGATTCGGTGTTTAGCTCTCTCGAATAATGCTGCAAAAAACAGGAGGTCTAGAGTACACTCTCCTTGCCTTCGGGTAGTGAGATTCGGTGTTTAGCTCTCTCGAATAATGCTGCAAAAAACAGGAGGTCTAGAGTACACTCTCCTTGCCTTCGGGTAGTGAGATTCGGTGTTTAGCTCTCTCGAATAATGCTGCAAAAAACAGGAGGTCTAGAGTACACTCTCCTTGCCTTCGGGTAGTGAGATTCGGTGTTTAGCTCTCTCGAATAATGCTGCAAAAAACAGGAGGTCTAGAGTACACTCTCCTTGCCTTCGGGTAGTGAGATTCGGTGTTTAGCTCTCTCGAATAATGCTGCAAAAAACAGGAGGTCTAGAGTACACTCTCCTTGCCTTCGGGTAGTGAGATTCGGTGTTTAGCTCTCTCGAATAATGCTGCAAAAAACAGGAGGTCTAGAGTACACTCTCCTTGCCTTCGGGTAGTGAGATTCGGTGTTTAGCTCTCTCGAATAATGCTGCAAAAAACAGGAGGTCTAGAGTACACTCTCCTTGCCTTCGGGTAGTGAGATTCGGTGTTTAGCTCTCTCGAATAATGCTGCAAAAAACAGGAGGTCTAGAGTACACTCTCCTTGCCTTCGGGTAGTGAGATTCGGTGTTTAGCTCTCTCGAATAATGCTGCAAAAAACAGGAGGTCTAGAGTACACTCTCCTTGCCTTCGGGTAGTGAGATTCGGTGTTTAGCTCTCTCGAATAATGCTGCAAAAAACAGGAGGTCTAGAGTACACTCTCCTTGCCTTCGGGTAGTGAGATTCGGTGTTTAGCTCTCTCGAATAATGCTGCAAAAAACAGGAGGTCTAGAGTACACTCTCCTTGCCTTCGGGTAGTGAGATTCGGTGTTTAGCTCTCTCGAATAATGCTGCAAAAAACAGGAGGTCTAGAGTACACTCTCCTTGCCTTCGGGTAGTGAGATTCGGTGTTTAGCTCTCTCGAATAATGCTGCAAAAAACAGGAGGTCTAGAGTACACTCTCCTTGCCTTCGGGTAGTGAGATTCGGTGTTTAGCTCTCTCGAATAATGCTGCAAAAAACAGGAGGTCTAGAGTACACTCTCCTTGCCTTCGGGTAGTGAGATTCGGTGTTTAGCTCTCTCGAATAATGCTGCAAAAAACAGGAGGTCTAGAGTACACTCTCCTTGCCTTCGGGTAGTGAGATTCGGTGTTTAGCTCTCTCGAATAATGCTGCAAAAAACAGGAGGTCTAGAGTACACTCTCCTTGCCTTCGGGTAGTGAGATTCGGTGTTTAGCTCTCTCGAATAATGCTGCAAAAAACAGGAGGTCTAGAGTACACTCTCCTTGCCTTCGGGTAGTGAGATTCGGTGTTTAGCTCTCTCGAATAATGCTGCAAAAAACAGGAGGTCTAGAGTACACTCTCCTTGCCTTCGGGTAGTGAGATTCGGTGTTTAGCTCTCTCGAATAATGCTGCAAAAAACAGGAGGTCTAGAGTACACTCTCCTTGCCTTCGGGTAGTGAGATTCGGTGTTTAGCTCTCTCGAATAATGCTGCAAAAAACAGGAGGTCTAGAGTACACTCTCCTTGCCTTCGGGTAGTGAGATTCGGTGTTTAGCTCTCTCGAATAATGCTGCAAAAAACAGGAGGTCTAGAGTACACTCTCCTTGCCTTCGGGTAGTGAGATTCGGTGTTTAGCTCTCTCGAATAATGCTGCAAAAAACAGGAGGTCTAGAGTACACTCTCCTTGCCTTCGGGTAGTGAGATTCGGTGTTTAGCTCTCTCGAATAATGCTGCAAAAAACAGGAGGTCTAGAGTACACTCTCCTTGCCTTCGGGTAGTGAGATTCGGTGTTTAGCTCTCTCGAATAATGCTGCAAAAAACAGGAGGTCTAGAGTACACTCTCCTTGCCTTCGGGTAGTGAGATTCGGTGTTTAGCTCTCTCGAATAATGCTGCAAAAAACAGGAGGTCTAGAGTACACTCTCCTTGCCTTCGGGTAGTGAGATTCGGTGTTTAGCTCTCTCGAATAATGCTGCAAAAAACAGGAGGTCTAGAGTACACTCTCCTTGCCTTCGGGTAGTGAGATTCGGTGTTTAGCTCTCTCGAATAATGCTGCAAAAAACAGGAGGTCTAGAGTACACTCTCCTTGCCTTCGGGTAGTGAGATTCGGTGTTTAGCTCTCTCGAATAATGCTGCAAAAAACAGGAGGTCTAGAGTACACTCTCCTTGCCTTCGGGTAGTGAGATTCGGTGTTTAGCTCTCTCGAATAATGCTGCAAAAAACAGGAGGTCTAGAGTACACTCTCCTTGCCTTCGGGTAGTGAGATTCGGTGTTTAGCTCTCTCGAATAATGCTGCAAAAAACAGGAGGTCTAGAGTACACTCTCCTTGCCTTCGGGTAGTGAGATTCGGTGTTTAGCTCTCTCGAATAATGCTGCAAAAAACAGGAGGTCTAGAGTACACTCTCCTTGCCTTCGGGTAGTGAGATTCGGTGTTTAGCTCTCTCGAATAATGCTGCAAAAAACAGGAGGTCTAGAGTACACTCTCCTTGCCTTCGGGTAGTGAGATTCGGTGTTTAGCTCTCTCGAATAATGCTGCAAAAAACAGGAGGTCTAGAGTACACTCTCCTTGCCTTCGGGTAGTGAGATTCGGTGTTTAGCTCTCTCGAATAATGCTGCAAAAAACAGGAGGTCTAGAGTACACTCTCCTTGCCTTCGGGTAGTGAGATTCGGTGTTTAGCTCTCTCGAATAATGCTGCAAAAAACAGGAGGTCTAGAGTACACTCTCCTTGCCTTCGGGTAGTGAGATTCGGTGTTTAGCTCTCTCGAATAATGCTGCAAAAAACAGGAGGTCTAGAGTACACTCTCCTTGCCTTCGGGTAGTGAGATTCGGTGTTTAGCTCTCTCGAATAATGCTGCAAAAAACAGGAGGTCTAGAGTACACTCTCCTTGCCTTCGGGTAGTGAGATTCGGTGTTTAGCTCTCTCGAATAATGCTGCAAAAAACAGGAGGTCTAGAGTACACTCTCCTTGCCTTCGGGTAGTGAGATTCGGTGTTTAGCTCTCTCGAATAATGCTGCAAAAAACAGGAGGTCTAGAGTACACTCTCCTTGCCTTCGGGTAGTGAGATTCGGTGTTTAGCTCTCTCGAATAATGCTGCAAAAAACAGGAGGTCTAGAGTACACTCTCCTTGCCTTCGGGTAGTGAGATTCGGTGTTTAGCTCTCTCGAATAATGCTGCAAAAAACAGGAGGTCTAGAGTACACTCTCCTTGCCTTCGGGTAGTGAGATTCGGTGTTTAGCTCTCTCGAATAATGCTGCAAAAAACAGGAGGTCTAGAGTACACTCTCCTTGCCTTCGGGTAGTGAGATTCGGTGTTTAGCTCTCTCGAATAATGCTGCAAAAAACAGGAGGTCTAGAGTACACTCTCCTTGCCTTCGGGTAGTGAGATTCGGTGTTTAGCTCTCTCGAATAATGCTGCAAAAAACAGGAGGTCTAGAGTACACTCTCCTTGCCTTCGGGTAGTGAGATTCGGTGTTTAGCTCTCTCGAATAATGCTGCAAAAAACAGGAGGTCTAGAGTACACTCTCCTTGCCTTCGGGTAGTGAGATTCGGTGTTTAGCTCTCTCGAATAATGCTGCAAAAAACAGGAGGTCTAGAGTACACTCTCCTTGCCTTCGGGTAGTGAGATTCGGTGTTTAGCTCTCTCGAATAATGCTGCAAAAAACAGGAGGTCTAGAGTACACTCTCCTTGCCTTCGGGTAGTGAGATTCGGTGTTTAGCTCTCTCGAATAATGCTGCAAAAAACAGGAGGTCTAGAGTACACTCTCCTTGCCTTCGGGTAGTGAGATTCGGTGTTTAGCTCTCTCGAATAATGCTGCAAAAAACAGGAGGTCTAGAGTACACTCTCCTTGCCTTCGGGTAGTGAGATTCGGTGTTTAGCTCTCTCGAATAATGCTGCAAAAAACAGGAGGTCTAGAGTACACTCTCCTTGCCTTCGGGTAGTGAGATTCGGTGTTTAGCTCTCTCGAATAATGCTGCAAAAAACAGGAGGTCTAGAGTACACTCTCCTTGCCTTCGGGTAGTGAGATTCGGTGTTTAGCTCTCTCGAATAATGCTGCAAAAAACAGGAGGTCTAGAGTACACTCTCCTTGCCTTCGGGTAGTGAGATTCGGTGTTTAGCTCTCTCGAATAATGCTGCAAAAAACAGGAGGTCTAGAGTACACTCTCCTTGCCTTCGGGTAGTGAGATTCGGTGTTTAGCTCTCTCGAATAATGCTGCAAAAAACAGGAGGTCTAGAGTACACTCTCCTTGCCTTCGGGTAGTGAGATTCGGTGTTTAGCTCTCTCGAATAATGCTGCAAAAAACAGGAGGTCTAGAGTACACTCTCCTTGCCTTCGGGTAGTGAGATTCGGTGTTTAGCTCTCTCGAATAATGCTGCAAAAAACAGGAGGTCTAGAGTACACTCTCCTTGCCTTCGGGTAGTGAGATTCGGTGTTTAGCTCTCTCGAATAATGCTGCAAAAAACAGGAGGTCTAGAGTACACTCTCCTTGCCTTCGGGTAGTGAGATTCGGTGTTTAGCTCTCTCGAATAATGCTGCAAAAAACAGGAGGTCTAGAGTACACTCTCCTTGCCTTCGGGTAGTGAGATTCGGTGTTTAGCTCTCTCGAATAATGCTGCAAAAAACAGGAGGTCTAGAGTACACTCTCCTTGCCTTCGGGTAGTGAGATTCGGTGTTTAGCTCTCTCGAATAATGCTGCAAAAAACAGGAGGTCTAGAGTACACTCTCCTTGCCTTCGGGTAGTGAGATTCGGTGTTTAGCTCTCTCGAATAATGCTGCAAAAAACAGGAGGTCTAGAGTACACTCTCCTTGCCTTCGGGTAGTGAGATTCGGTGTTTAGCTCTCTCGAATAATGCTGCAAAAAACAGGAGGTCTAGAGTACACTCTCCTTGCCTTCGGGTAGTGAGATTCGGTGTTTAGCTCTCTCGAATAATGCTGCAAAAAACAGGAGGTCTAGAGTACACTCTCCTTGCCTTCGGGTAGTGAGATTCGGTGTTTAGCTCTCTCGAATAATGCTGCAAAAAACAGGAGGTCTAGAGTACACTCTCCTTGCCTTCGGGTAGTGAGATTCGGTGTTTAGCTCTCTCGAATAATGCTGCAAAAAACAGGAGGTCTAGAGTACACTCTCCTTGCCTTCGGGTAGTGAGATTCGGTGTTTAGCTCTCTCGAATAATGCTGCAAAAAACAGGAGGTCTAGAGTACACTCTCCTTGCCTTCGGGTAGTGAGATTCGGTGTTTAGCTCTCTCGAATAATGCTGCAAAAAACAGGAGGTCTAGAGTACACTCTCCTTGCCTTCGGGTAGTGAGATTCGGTGTTTAGCTCTCTCGAATAATGCTGCAAAAAACAGGAGGTCTAGAGTACACTCTCCTTGCCTTCGGGTAGTGAGATTCGGTGTTTAGCTCTCTCGAATAATGCTGCAAAAAACAGGAGGTCTAGAGTACACTCTCCTTGCCTTCGGGTAGTGAGATTCGGTGTTTAGCTCTCTCGAATAATGCTGCAAAAAACAGGAGGTCTAGAGTACACTCTCCTTGCCTTCGGGTAGTGAGATTCGGTGTTTAGCTCTCTCGAATAATGCTGCAAAAAACAGGAGGTCTAGAGTACACTCTCCTTGCCTTCGGGTAGTGAGATTCGGTGTTTAGCTCTCTCGAATAATGCTGCAAAAAACAGGAGGTCTAGAGTACACTCTCCTTGCCTTCGGGTAGTGAGATTCGGTGTTTAGCTCTCTCGAATAATGCTGCAAAAAACAGGAGGTCTAGAGTACACTCTCCTTGCCTTCGGGTAGTGAGATTCGGTGTTTAGCTCTCTCGAATAATGCTGCAAAAAACAGGAGGTCTAGAGTACACTCTCCTTGCCTTCGGGTAGTGAGATTCGGTGTTTAGCTCTCTCGAATAATGCTGCAAAAAACAGGAGGTCTAGAGTACACTCTCCTTGCCTTCGGGTAGTGAGATTCGGTGTTTAGCTCTCTCGAATAATGCTGCAAAAAACAGGAGGTCTAGAGTACACTCTCCTTGCCTTCGGGTAGTGAGATTCGGTGTTTAGCTCTCTCGAATAATGCTGCAAAAAACAGGAGGTCTAGAGTACACTCTCCTTGCCTTCGGGTAGTGAGATTCGGTGTTTAGCTCTCTCGAATAATGCTGCAAAAAACAGGAGGTCTAGAGTACACTCTCCTTGCCTTCGGGTAGTGAGATTCGGTGTTTAGCTCTCTCGAATAATGCTGCAAAAAACAGGAGGTCTAGAGTACACTCTCCTTGCCTTCGGGTAGTGAGATTCGGTGTTTAGCTCTCTCGAATAATGCTGCAAAAAACAGGAGGTCTAGAGTACACTCTCCTTGCCTTCGGGTAGTGAGATTCGGTGTTTAGCTCTCTCGAATAATGCTGCAAAAAACAGGAGGTCTAGAGTACACTCTCCTTGCCTTCGGGTAGTGAGATTCGGTGTTTAGCTCTCTCGAATAATGCTGCAAAAAACAGGAGGTCTAGAGTACACTCTCCTTGCCTTCGGGTAGTGAGATTCGGTGTTTAGCTCTCTCGAATAATGCTGCAAAAAACAGGAGGTCTAGAGTACACTCTCCTTGCCTTCGGGTAGTGAGATTCGGTGTTTAGCTCTCTCGAATAATGCTGCAAAAAACAGGAGGTCTAGAGTACACTCTCCTTGCCTTCGGGTAGTGAGATTCGGTGTTTAGCTCTCTCGAATAATGCTGCAAAAAACAGGTCTAGAGTACACTCTCCTTGCCTTCGGGTAGTGAGATTCGGTGTTTAGCTCTCTCGAATAATGCTGCAAAAAACAGGAGGTCTAGAGTACACTCTCCTTGCCTTCGGGTAGTGAGATTCGGTGTTTAGCTCTCTCGAATAATGCTGCAAAAAACAGGAGGTCTAGAGTACACTCTCCTTGCCTTCGGGTAGTGAGATTCGGTGTTTAGCTCTCTCGAATAATGCTGCAAAAAACAGGAGGTCTAGAGTACACTCTCCTTGCCTTCGGGTAGTGAGATTCGGTGTTTAGCTCTCTCGAATAATGCTGCAAAAAACAGGAGGTCTAGAGTACACTCTCCTTGCCTTCGGGTAGTGAGATTCGGTGTTTAGCTCTCTCGAATAATGCTGCAAAAAACAGGAGGTCTAGAGTACACTCTCCTTGCCTTCGGGTAGTGAGATTCGGTGTTTAGCTCTCTCGAATAATGCTGCAAAAAACAGGAGGTCTAGAGTACACTCTCCTTGCCTTCGGGTAGTGAGATTCGGTGTTTAGCTCTCTCGAATAATGCTGCAAAAAACAGGAGGTCTAGAGTACACTCTCCTTGCCTTCGGGTAGTGAGATTCGGTGTTTAGCTCTCTCGAATAATGCTGCAAAAAACAGGAGGTCTAGAGTACACTCTCCTTGCCTTCGGGTAGTGAGATTCGGTGTTTAGCTCTCTCGAATAATGCTGCAAAAAACAGGAGGTCTAGAGTACACTCTCCTTGCCTTCGGGTAGTGAGATTCGGTGTTTAGCTCTCTCGAATAATGCTGCAAAAAACAGGAGGTCTAGAGTACACTCTCCTTGCCTTCGGGTAGTGAGATTCGGTGTTTAGCTCTCTCGAATAATGCTGCAAAAAACAGGAGGTCTAGAGTACACTCTCCTTGCCTTCGGGTAGTGAGATTCGGTGTTTAGCTCTCTCGAATAATGCTGCAAAAAACAGGAGGTCTAGAGTACACTCTCCTTGCCTTCGGGTAGTGAGATTCGGTGTTTAGCTCTCTCGAATAATGCTGCAAAAAACAGGAGGTCTAGAGTACACTCTCCTTGCCTTCGGGTAGTGAGATTCGGTGTTTAGCTCTCTCGAATAATGCTGCAAAAAACAGGAGGTCTAGAGTACACTCTCCTTGCCTTCGGGTAGTGAGATTCGGTGTTTAGCTCTCTCGAATAATGCTGCAAAAAACAGGAGGTCTAGAGTACACTCTCCTTGCCTTCGGGTAGTGAGATTCGGTGTTTAGCTCTCTCGAATAATGCTGCAAAAAACAGGAGGTCTAGAGTACACTCTCCTTGCCTTCGGGTAGTGAGATTCGGTGTTTAGCTCTCTCGAATAATGCTGCAAAAAACAGGAGGTCTAGAGTACACTCTCCTTGCCTTCGGGTAGTGAGATTCGGTGTTTAGCTCTCTCGAATAATGCTGCAAAAAACAGGAGGTCTAGAGTACACTCTCCTTGCCTTCGGGTAGTGAGATTCGGTGTTTAGCTCTCTCGAATAATGCTGCAAAAAACAGGAGGTCTAGAGTACACTCTCCTTGCCTTCGGGTAGTGAGATTCGGTGTTTAGCTCTCTCGAATAATGCTGCAAAAAACAGGAGGTCTAGAGTACACTCTCCTTGCCTTCGGGTAGTGAGATTCGGTGTTTAGCTCTCTCGAATAATGCTGCAAAAAACAGGAGGTCTAGAGTACACTCTCCTTGCCTTCGGGTAGTGAGATTCGGTGTTTAGCTCTCTCGAATAATGCTGCAAAAAACAGGAGGTCTAGAGTACACTCTCCTTGCCTTCGGGTAGTGAGATTCGGTGTTTAGCTCTCTCGAATAATGCTGCAAAAAACAGGAGGTCTAGAGTACACTCTCCTTGCCTTCGGGTAGTGAGATTCGGTGTTTAGCTCTCTCGAATAATGCTGCAAAAAACAGGAGGTCTAGAGTACACTCTCCTTGCCTTCGGGTAGTGAGATTCGGTGTTTAGCTCTCTCGAATAATGCTGCAAAAAACAGGAGGTCTAGAGTACACTCTCCTTGCCTTCGGGTAGTGAGATTCGGTGTTTAGCTCTCTCGAATAATGCTGCAAAAAACAGGAGGTCTAGAGTACACTCTCCTTGCCTTCGGGTAGTGAGATTCGGTGTTTAGCTCTCTCGAATAATGCTGCAAAAAACAGGAGGTCTAGAGTACACTCTCCTTGCCTTCGGGTAGTGAGATTCGGTGTTTAGCTCTCTCGAATAATGCTGCAAAAAACAGGAGGTCTAGAGTACACTCTCCTTGCCTTCGGGTAGTGAGATTCGGTGTTTAGCTCTCTCGAATAATGCTGCAAAAAACAGGAGGTCTAGAGTACACTCTCCTTGCCTTCGGGTAGTGAGATTCGGTGTTTAGCTCTCTCGAATAATGCTGCAAAAAACAGGAGGTCTAGAGTACACTCTCCTTGCCTTCGGGTAGTGAGATTCGGTGTTTAGCTCTCTCGAATAATGCTGCAAAAAACAGGAGGTCTAGAGTACACTCTCCTTGCCTTCGGGTAGTGAGATTCGGTGTTTAGCTCTCTCGAATAATGCTGCAAAAAACAGGAGGTCTAGAGTACACTCTCCTTGCCTTCGGGTAGTGAGATTCGGTGTTTAGCTCTCTCGAATAATGCTGCAAAAAACAGGAGGTCTAGAGTACACTCTCCTTGCCTTCGGGTAGTGAGATTCGGTGTTTAGCTCTCTCGAATAATGCTGCAAAAAACAGGAGGTCTAGAGTACACTCTCCTTGCCTTCGGGTAGTGAGATTCGGTGTTTAGCTCTCTCGAATAATGCTGCAAAAAACAGGAGGTCTAGAGTACACTCTCCTTGCCTTCGGGTAGTGAGATTCGGTGTTTAGCTCTCTCGAATAATGCTGCAAAAAACAGGAGGTCTAGAGTACACTCTCCTTGCCTTCGGGTAGTGAGATTCGGTGTTTAGCTCTCTCGAATAATGCTGCAAAAAACAGGAGGTCTAGAGTACACTCTCCTTGCCTTCGGGTAGTGAGATTCGGTGTTTAGCTCTCTCGAATAATGCTGCAAAAAACAGGAGGTCTAGAGTACACTCTCCTTGCCTTCGGGTAGTGAGATTCGGTGTTTAGCTCTCTCGAATAATGCTGCAAAAAACAGGAGGTCTAGAGTACACTCTCCTTGCCTTCGGGTAGTGAGATTCGGTGTTTAGCTCTCTCGAATAATGCTGCAAAAAACAGGAGGTCTAGAGTACACTCTCCTTGCCTTCGGGTAGTGAGATTCGGTGTTTAGCTCTCTCGAATAATGCTGCAAAAAACAGGAGGTCTAGAGTACACTCTCCTTGCCTTCGGGTAGTGAGATTCGGTGTTTAGCTCTCTCGAATAATGCTGCAAAAAACAGGAGGTCTAGAGTACACTCTCCTTGCCTTCGGGTAGTGAGATTCGGTGTTTAGCTCTCTCGAATAATGCTGCAAAAAACAGGAGGTCTAGAGTACACTCTCCTTGCCTTCGGGTAGTGAGATTCGGTGTTTAGCTCTCTCGAATAATGCTGCAAAAAACAGGAGGTCTAGAGTACACTCTCCTTGCCTTCGGGTAGTGAGATTCGGTGTTTAGCTCTCTCGAATAATGCTGCAAAAAACAGGAGGTCTAGAGTACACTCTCCTTGCCTTCGGGTAGTGAGATTCGGTGTTTAGCTCTCTCGAATAATGCTGCAAAAAACAGGAGGTCTAGAGTACACTCTCCTTGCCTTCGGGTAGTGAGATTCGGTGTTTAGCTCTCTCGAATAATGCTGCAAAAAACAGGAGGTCTAGAGTACACTCTCCTTGCCTTCGGGTAGTGAGATTCGGTGTTTAGCTCTCTCGAATAATGCTGCAAAAAACAGGAGGTCTAGAGTACACTCTCCTTGCCTTCGGGTAGTGAGATTCGGTGTTTAGCTCTCTCGAATAATGCTGCAAAAAACAGGAGGTCTAGAGTACACTCTCCTTGCCTTCGGGTAGTGAGATTCGGTGTTTAGCTCTCTCGAATAATGCTGCAAAAAACAGGAGGTCTAGAGTACACTCTCCTTGCCTTCGGGTAGTGAGATTCGGTGTTTAGCTCTCTCGAATAATGCTGCAAAAAACAGGAGGTCTAGAGTACACTCTCCTTGCCTTCGGGTAGTGAGATTCGGTGTTTAGCTCTCTCGAATAATGCTGCAAAAAACAGGAGGTCTAGAGTACACTCTCCTTGCCTTCGGGTAGTGAGATTCGGTGTTTAGCTCTCTCGAATAATGCTGCAAAAAACAGGAGGTCTAGAGTACACTCTCCTTGCCTTCGGGTAGTGAGATTCGG
Source organism: Megaustenia siamemsis (assembly GCA_032433765.1). Classification (NCBI taxonomy): domain Eukaryota; kingdom Metazoa; phylum Mollusca; class Gastropoda; order Stylommatophora; family Ariophantidae; genus Megaustenia; species Megaustenia siamemsis. The sequence goes on along the minus strand of JAVIAB010000092.1, from coordinate 19,942,050 downwards.
TGTTTAGCTCTCTCGAATAATGCTGCAAAAAACAGGAGGTCTAGAGTACACTCTCCTTGCCTTCGGGTAGTGAGATTCGGTGTTTAGCTCTCTCGAATAATGCTGCAAAAAACAGGAGGTCTAGAGTACACTCTCCTTGCCTTCGGGTAGTGAGATTCGGTGTTTAGCTCTCTCGAATAATGCTGCAAAAAACAGGAGGTCTAGAGTACACTCTCCTTGCCTTCGGGTAGTGAGATTCGGTGTTTAGCTCTCTCGAATAATGCTGCAAAAAACAGGAGGTCTAGAGTACACTCTCCTTGCCTTCGGGTAGTGAGATTCGGTGTTTAGCTCTCTCGAATAATGCTGCAAAAAACAGGAGGTCTAGAGTACACTCTCCTTGCCTTCGGGTAGTGAGATTCGGTGTTTAGCTCTCTCGAATAATGCTGCAAAAAACAGGAGGTCTAGAGTACACTCTCCTTGCCTTCGGGTAGTGAGATTCGGTGTTTAGCTCTCTCGAATAATGCTGCAAAAAACAGGAGGTCTAGAGTACACTCTCCTTGCCTTCGGGTAGTGAGATTCGGTGTTTAGCTCTCTCGAATAATGCTGCAAAAAACAGGAGGTCTAGAGTACACTCTCCTTGCCTTCGGGTAGTGAGATTCGGTGTTTAGCTCTCTCGAATAATGCTGCAAAAAACAGGAGGTCTAGAGTACACTCTCCTTGCCTTCGGGTAGTGAGATTCGGTGTTTAGCTCTCTCGAATAATGCTGCAAAAAACAGGAGGTCTAGAGTACACTCTCCTTGCCTTCGGGTAGTGAGATTCGGTGTTTAGCTCTCTCGAATAATGCTGCAAAAAACAGGAGGTCTAGAGTACACTCTCCTTGCCTTCGGGTAGTGAGATTCGGTGTTTAGCTCTCTCGAATAATGCTGCAAAAAACAGGAGGTCTAGAGTACACTCTCCTTGCCTTCGGGTAGTGAGATTCGGTGTTTAGCTCTCTCGAATAATGCTGCAAAAAACAGGAGGTCTAGAGTACACTCTCCTTGCCTTCGGGTAGTGAGATTCGGTGTTTAGCTCTCTCGAATAATGCTGCAAAAAACAGGAGGTCTAGAGTACACTCTCCTTGCCTTCGGGTAGTGAGATTCGGTGTTTAGCTCTCTCGAATAATGCTGCAAAAAACAGGAGGTCTAGAGTACACTCTCCTTGCCTTCGGGTAGTGAGATTCGGTGTTTAGCTCTCTCGAATAATGCTGCAAAAAACAGGAGGTCTAGAGTACACTCTCCTTGCCTTCGGGTAGTGAGATTCGGTGTTTAGCTCTCTCGAATAATGCTGCAAAAAACAGGAGGTCTAGAGTACACTCTCCTTGCCTTCGGGTAGTGAGATTCGGTGTTTAGCTCTCTCGAATAATGCTGCAAAAAACAGGAGGTCTAGAGTACACTCTCCTTGCCTTCGGGTAGTGAGATTCGGTGTTTAGCTCTCTCGAATAATGCTGCAAAAAACAGGAGGTCTAGAGTACACTCTCCTTGCCTTCGGGTAGTGAGATTCGGTGTTTAGCTCTCTCGAATAATGCTGCAAAAAACAGGAGGTCTAGAGTACACTCTCCTTGCCTTCGGGTAGTGAGATTCGGTGTTTAGCTCTCTCGAATAATGCTGCAAAAAACAGGAGGTCTAGAGTACACTCTCCTTGCCTTCGGGTAGTGAGATTCGGTGTTTAGCTCTCTCGAATAATGCTGCAAAAAACAGGAGGTCTAGAGTACACTCTCCTTGCCTTCGGGTAGTGAGATTCGGTGTTTAGCTCTCTCGAATAATGCTGCAAAAAACAGGAGGTCTAGAGTACACTCTCCTTGCCTTCGGGTAGTGAGATTCGGTGTTTAGCTCTCTCGAATAATGCTGCAAAAAACAGGAGGTCTAGAGTACACTCTCCTTGCCTTCGGGTAGTGAGATTCGGTGTTTAGCTCTCTCGAATAATGCTGCAAAAAACAGGAGGTCTAGAGTACACTCTCCTTGCCTTCGGGTAGTGAGATTCGGTGTTTAGCTCTCTCGAATAATGCTGCAAAAAACAGGAGGTCTAGAGTACACTCTCCTTGCCTTCGGGTAGTGAGATTCGGTGTTTAGCTCTCTCGAATAATGCTGCAAAAAACAGGAGGTCTAGAGTACACTCTCCTTGCCTTCGGGTAGTGAGATTCGGTGTTTAGCTCTCTCGAATAATGCTGCAAAAAACAGGAGGTCTAGAGTACACTCTCCTTGCCTTCGGGTAGTGAGATTCGGTGTTTAGCTCTCTCGAATAATGCTGCAAAAAACAGGAGGTCTAGAGTACACTCTCCTTGCCTTCGGGTAGTGAGATTCGGTGTTTAGCTCTCTCGAATAATGCTGCAAAAAACAGGAGGTCTAGAGTACACTCTCCTTGCTTTCGGGTAGTGAGATTCGGTGTTTAGCTCTCTCGAATAATGCTGCAAAAAACAGGAGGTCTAGAGTACACTCTCCTTGCCTTCGGGTAGTGAGATTCGGTGTTTAGCTCTCTCGAATAATGCTGCAAAAAACAGGAGGTCTAGAGTACACTCTCCTTGCCTTCGGGTAGTGAGATTCGGTGTTTAGCTCTCTCGAATAATGCTGCAAAAAACAGGAGGTCTAGAGTACACTCTCCTTGCCTTCGGGTAGTGAGATTCGGTGTTTAGCTCTCTCGAATAATGCTGCAAAAAACAGGAGGTCTAGAGTACACTCTCCTTGCCTTCGGGTAGTGAGATTCGGTGTTTAGCTCTCTCGAATAATGCTGCAAAAAACAGGAGGTCTAGAGTACACTCTCCTTGCCTTCGGGTAGTGAGATTCGGTGTTTAGCTCTCTCGAATAATGCTGCAAAAAACAGGAGGTCTAGAGTACACTCTCCTTGCCTTCGGGTAGTGAGATTCGGTGTTTAGCTCTCTCGAATAATGCTGCAAAAAACAGGAGGTCTAGAGTACACTCTCCTTGCCTTCGGGTAGTGAGATTCGGTGTTTAGCTCTCTCGAATAATGCTGCAAAAAACAGGAGGTCTAGAGTACACTCTCCTTGCCTTCGGGTAGTGAGATTCGGTGTTTAGCTCTCTCGAATAATGCTGCAAAAAACAGGAGGTCTAGAGTACACTCTCCTTGCCTTCGGGTAGTGAGATTCGGTGTTTAGCTCTCTCGAATAATGCTGCAAAAAACAGGAGGTCTAGAGTACACTCTCCTTGCCTTCGGGTAGTGAGATTCGGTGTTTAGCTCTCTCGAATAATGCTGCAAAAAACAGGAGGTCTAGAGTACACTCTCCTTGCCTTCGGGTAGTGAGATTCGGTGTTTAGCTCTCTCGAATAATGCTGCAAAAAACAGGAGGTCTAGAGTACACTCTCCTTGCCTTCGGGTAGTGAGATTCGGTGTTTAGCTCTCTCGAATAATGCTGCAAAAAACAGGAGGTCTAGAGTACACTCTCCTTGCCTTCGGGTAGTGAGATTCGGTGTTTAGCTCTCTCGAATAATGCTGCAAAAAACAGGAGGTCTAGAGTACACTCTCCTTGCCTTCGGGTAGTGAGATTCGGTGTTTAGCTCTCTCGAATAATGCTGCAAAAAACAGGAGGTCTAGAGTACACTCTCCTTGCCTTCGGGTAGTGAGATTCGGTGTTTAGCTCTCTCGAATAATGCTGCAAAAAACAGGAGGTCTAGAGTACACTCTCCTTGCCTTCGGGTAGTGAGATTCGGTGTTTAGCTCTCTCGAATAATGCTGCAAAAAACAGGAGGTCTAGAGTACACTCTCCTTGCCTTCGGGTAGTGAGATTCGGTGTTTAGCTCTCTCGAATAATGCTGCAAAAAACAGGAGGTCTAGAGTACACTCTTCTTGCCTTCGGGTAGTGAGATTCGGTGTTTAGCTCTCTCGAATAATGCTGCAAAAAACAGGAGGTCTAGAGTACACTCTCCTTGCCGTCGGGTAGTGGGATTCGGTGTTTAGCTCTCTCGAATAATGCTGCAAAAAACAGGAGGTCTAGAGTACACTCTCCTTGCCTTCGGGTAGTGAGATTCGGTGTTTAGCTCTCTCGAATAATGCTGCAAAAAAACAGGAGGTCTAGAGTACACTCTCCTTGCCTTCGGGTAGTGAGATTCGGTGTTTAGCTCTCTCGAATAATGCTGCAAAAAACAGGAGGTCTAGAGTACACTCTCCTTTCCTTCGGGTAGTGAGATTCGGTGTTTAGCTCTCTCGAATAATGCTGCAAAAAACAGGAGGTCTAGAGTACACTCTCCTTGCCTTCGGGTAGTGAGATTCGGTGTTTAGCTCTCTCGAATAATGCTGCAAAAAACAGGAGGTCTAGAGTACACTCTCCTTGCCTTCGGGTAGTAAGATTCGGTGTTTAGCTCTCTCGAATAATGCTGCAAAAAACAGGAGGTCTAGAGTACACTCTCCTTGCCTTCGGGTAGTGAGATTCGGTGTTTAGCTCTCTCGAATAATGCTGCAAAAAACAGGAGGTCTAGAGTACACTCTCCTTGCCTTCGGGTAGTGAGATTCGGTGTTTAGCTCTCTCGAATAATGCTGCAAAAAACAGGAGGTCTAGAGTACACTCTCCTTGCCTTCGGGTAGTGAGATTCGGTGTTTAGCTCTCTCGAATAATGCTGCAAAAAACAGGAGGTCTAGAGTACACTCTCCTTGCCTTCGGGTAGTGAGATTCGGTGTTTAGCTCTCTCGAATAATGCTGCAAAAAACAGGAGGTCTAGAGTACACTCTCCTTGCCTTCGGGTAGTGAGATTCGGTGTTTAGCTCTCTCGAATAATGCTGCAAAAAACAGGAGGTCTAGAGTACACTCTCCTTGCCTTCGGGTAGTGAGATTCGGTGTTTAGCTCTCTCGAATAATGCTGCAAAAAACAGGAGCTCTAGAGTACACTCTCCTTGCCGTCGGGTAGTGAGATTCGGTGTTTAGCTCTCTCGAATAATGCTGCAAAAAACAGGAGGTCTAGAGTACACTCTCCTTGCCTTCGGGTAGTGAGATTCGGTGTTTAGCTCTCTCGAATAATGCTGCAAAAAACAGGAGGTCTAGAGTACACTCTCCTTGCCTTCGGGTAGTGAGATTCGGTGTTTAGCTCTCTCGAATAATGCTGCAAAAAACAGGAGGTCTAGAGTACACTCTCCTTGCCTTCGGGTAGTGAGATTCGGTGTTTAGCTCTCTCGAATAATGCTGCAAAAAAACAGGAGGTCTAGACTACACTCTCCTTCCCGTCGGGTAGTGGGATTCGGTGTTTAGCTCTCTCGAATAATGCTGCAAAAAACAGGAGGTCTAGAGTACACTCTCCTTGCCTTCAGGTAGTGAGATTCGGTGTTTAGCTCATTCGAATAATGCTGCAAAAAACAGGAGGTCTAGAGTACACTCTCCTTGCCTTCGGGTAGTGAGATTCGGTGTTTAGCTCTCTCGAATAATGCTGCAAAAAACAGGAGGTCTAGAGTACACTCTCCTTGCCTTCGGGTAGTGAGATTCGGTGTTTAGCTCTCTCGAATAATGCTGCAAAAAACAGATCTAGAGTACACTCTCCTTGCCTTCGGGTAGTGAGATTCGGTGTTTAGCTCTCTCGAATAATGCTGCAAAAAACAGGAGGTCTAGAGTACACTCTCCTTGCCTTCGGGTAGTGAGATTCGGTGTTTAGCTCTCTCGAATAATGCTGCAAAAAACAGGAGGTCTAGAGTACACTCTCCTTGCCTTCGGGTAGTGAGATTCGGTGTTTAGCTTTCTCGAATAATGCTGCAAAAAACAGGAGGTCTAGAGTACACTCTCCTTGCCTTCGGGTAGTGAGATTCGGTGTTTAGCTCTCTCGAATAATGCTGCAAAAAACAGGAGGTCTAGAGTACACTCTCCTTGCCTTCGGGTAGTGAGATTCGGTGTTTAGCTCTCTCGAATAATGCTGCAAAAAACAGGAGGTCTAGAGTACACTCTCCTTGCCTTCGGGTAGTGAGATTCGGTGTTTAGCTCTCTCGAATAATGCTGCAAAAAACAGGAGGTCTAGAGTACACTCTCCTTGCCTTCGGGTAGTGAGATTCGGTGTTTAGCTTTCTCGAATAATGCTGCAAAAAACAGGAGGTCTAGAGTACACTCTCCTTGCCTTCGGGTAGTGAGATTCGGTGTTTAGCTCTCTCGAATAATGCTGCAAAAAACAGGAGGTCTAGAGTACACTCTCCTTGCCTTCGGGTAGTGAGATTCGGTGTTTAGCTCTCTCGAATAATGCTGCAAAAAACAGGAGGTCTAGAGTACACTCTCCTTGCCTTCGGGTAGTGAGATTCGGTGTTTAGCTTTCTCGAATAATGCTGCAAAAAACAGGAGGTCTAGAGTACACTCTCCTTGCCTTCGGGTAGTGAGATTCGGTGTTTAGCTCTCTCGAATAATGCTGCAAAAAACAGGAGGTCTAGAGTACACTCTCCTTGCCTTCGGGTAGTGAGATTCGGTGTTTAGCTCTCTCGAATAATGCTGCAAAAAACAGGAGGTCTAGAGTACACTCTCCTTGCCTTCGGGTAGTGAGATTCGGTGTTTAGCTCTCTCGAATAATGCTGCAAAAAACAGGAGGTCTAGAATACACTCTCCTTGCCTTCGGGTAGTGAGATTCGGTGTTTAGCTCTCTCGAATAATGCTGCAAAAAACAGGAGGTCTAGAGTACACTCTCCTTGCCTTCGGGTAGTGAGATTCGGTGTTTAGCTCTCTCGAATAATGCTGCAAAAAACAGGAGGTCTAGAGTACACTCTCCTTGCCTTCGGGTAGTGAGATTCGGTGTTTAGCTCTCTCGAATAATGCTGCAAAAAACAGGAGGTCTAAAGTACACTCTCCTTGCCTTCGGGTAGTGAGATTCGGTGTTTAGCTCTCTCGAATAATGCTGCAAAAAACAGGAGGTCTAGAGTACACTCTCCTTGCCTTCGGGTAGTGAGATTCGGTGTTTAGCTCTCTCGAATAATGTTGCAAAAAACAGGAGGTCTAGAGTACACTCTCCTTGCATTCGGGTAGTGAGATTCGGTGTTTAGCTCTCTCGAATAATGCTGCAAAAAACAGGAGGTCTAGAGTACACTCTCCTTGCCTTCGGGTAGTGAGATTCGGTGTTTAGCTCTCTCGAATAATGCTGCAAAAAACAGGAGGTCTAGAGTACACTCTCCTTGCCGTCGGGTAGTGAGATTCGGTGTTTAGCTCTCTCGAATAATGCTGCAAAAAACAGGAGGTCTAGAGTACACTCTCCTTGCCTTCAGGAAGGTAGTGAGATTCGGTGTTTAGCTCTCTCTCATCATGCTGCAAAAAACAGGAGGTCTAGAGTACACTCTCCTTGCCTTCGGGTAGTGAAATTCGGTGTTTAGCTCTCTCGAATAATGCTGCAAAAAACAGGAGGTCTAGAGTACACTCTCCTTGCCTACGGGTAGTGAGATTCGGTGTTTAGCTCTCTCAAATAATGCTGCAAAAAACAGGAGGTCTAGAGTACACTCTCCTTGCCTTCGGGTAGTGAGATTCGGTGTTTAGCTCTCTCGAATAATGCTGCAAAAAACAGGAGGTCTAGAGTACACTCTCCTTGCCGTCGGGTAGTGAGATTCGGTGTTTAGCTCTCTCGAATAATGCTGCAAAAAACAGGAGGTCTAGAGTACACTCTCCTTGCCTTCGGGTAGTGAGATTCGGTGTTTAGCTCTCTCGAATAATGCTGCAAAAAACAGGAGGTCTAGAGTACACTCTCCTTGCCTTCGGGTAGTGAGATTCGGTGTTTAGCTCTCTCGAATAATGCTGCAAAAAACAGGAGGTCTAGAGTACACTCTCCTTGCCTTCGGGTAGTGAGATTCGGTGTTTAGCTCTCTCGAATAATGCTGCAAAAAACAGGAGGTCTAGAGTACACTCTCCTTGCCTTCGTGTAGTGAGATTCGGTGTTTAGCTCTCTCGAATAATGCTGCAAAAAACAGGAGGTCTAGAGTACACTCTCCTTGCCGTCGGGTAGTGAGATTCGGTGTTTAGCTCTCTCGAATAATGCTGCAAAAAACAGGAGGTCTAGAGTACACTCTCCTTGCCTTCGGGTAGTGAGATTCGGTGTTTAGCTCTCTCGAATAATGCTGCAAAAAACAGGAGGTCTAGAGTACACTCTCCTTGCTTTCGGGTAGTGAGATTCGGTGTTTAGCTCTCTCGAATAATGCTGCAAAAAACAGGAGGTCTAGAGTACACTCTCCTTGCCTTCGGGTAGTGAGATTCGGTGTTTAGCTCTCTCGAATAATGCTGCAAAAAACAGGAGGTCTAGAGTACACTCTCCTTGCCTTCGGGTAGTGAGATTCGGTGTTTAGCTCTCTCGAATAATGCTGCAAAAAACAGGAGGTCTAGAGTACACTCTACTTGCCTTCGGGTAGTGAGATTCGGTGTTTAGCTCTCTCGAATAATGCTGCAAAAAACAGGAGGTCTAGAGTACACTCTCTTTGCCTTCGTGTAGTGAGATTCGGTGTTTAGCTCTCTCGAATAATGCTGCAAAAAACAGGAGGTCTAGAGTACACTCTGCGCACCTTAAAGAGCGGTTCATCATCATCATTTGAGTGCCGTCTCCGCATCGAAGGTTGGCTACCATGGAGCACCATTCCACTCTGTCTCTTGCTTTGATAGTGCAGATTGTCATAGGCTGACTTGTCCATCTGTTGATGTTACTCGTCCGTGTTAGTCTTGGTCTTCCTCTGCCTCTTTTACCTAGTATTTCCCTTAAAGAACCGTTGGCAGTTGAAGATCGAAAAGAGTAGGCCAAATTTACCGCTGCCAATGTAAAACTGTTAAGCAGTACAAATCTACCCACGTTGAAAAAGGATGTGGCAAGGTGAACTATTCAGATATCGTAGTTTGTCGTAAACTAGCGACAAATCGCATTCACACACACTTTACGGATGAACGCTGGCCAAGAAGATAAGTAAGTGATTGTAAACCCAGAGGTTGTATTAGTCGGAAGGAAAAGTAAACCTAAAAGTTGTATTGTATGGAAGGAAAATAAAACTAAAAGTTGTATTATATGGAAGGAAAATAAAACTAGAAGTTGTATTATATGGAAGGAAAATAAAACTAGAAGTTGTATTATTTGGAATGAAAAGTAAACCTAGATGTTGTATTATTTAGAAGGAAAAAACACCACTTTTCCTAAGAAATGAACACGAATTATTTGTTGATTATAAAAGTGCACAAACTATTTGGTCACTTCGACTTGTGTAGGAACAGGCATAGAACTAGATCGTGCAGTCAAGACGGGGCTCAGGTAAATAACAAATCCCCAATTATATGTATGTTATTACATCTTGTCACGACATCCAATTCGGTATGAATTACTAGTCTTCTTGTGACTAAAAAAAGTTCCTAACTTCAATATTCATTTGCGAAGCCTATTCACTCCAATTCAATGGCGTATAAATACCATTTCCTCCCAAAATTGATTGAGTCCACATCTAGAGATATGTTTATCAAGAGACACCACTCAAATATGAAAGCTTGAAATTGCTGATTGAACCCAAATTTAATAATGGCTCACGTGCAACAATTTCCAGGAAGTTGTATACCCCAGGGACTAGTAATATCTGGTTGGTCCTCGCGCGAAATGAAAATGTCTTTACTTTAGTTCGGTTAAGATGTTTTCAGTTTTTGATTTGCTTGGTCTACTTTTTATTGTTTCTTGTATTTTATATATATATATTTATATTTATTTCGTTGTCTTTCACGTGTAATCTACGAGTAGTTTAGCCGTCTACGTTTTGTGCTTCTATCCGTATATGTATAGAAGTGACACATGGACAATGAGTGAACAATATTTAAAAAACACCAATGGTTACAACCATGAGGTTCCTCACAGATATGTCGAGTTTCCTGTCAAGTTATAATGAAGAATTAAAGAAGCTAATACACATCAAAAAGAAACGGGGGGGGGGGGGTGTGTCAAGAGATTACCAACAGGCTGAGAGCAAAAAAGATACTCATAGCTAATTCTATACGTCAAGACTGGAGAACAACAGAACAGAGCTGACCCGGAGACTACTCCGCCTCTGAGTAGTGCCCCTGGAAACAGACTAACCAGTCTGACAAAGCAAATAGGGGTCGATGATGGAAGGCAACAACAACAACAAAAAACAGAAAAATGTCGTGCCAAAGACGGTGTGTAGACAAATATCGCGGTTCATTGTAAATTATGTGACGCATTCCCGCCCACTTAACGTCCTTTTAAGGGCGGACGATAAAGAGGTGTAGCTGTCGTGCGAGCGCTGAAGAAGAAGAAGAGGAAGAAGCAGAAGAAGAAGAAGCAGAAGAAGCAGAAGAAGAAGAAGGAAACAGTCAACATCTTTTGAGAAGGAGGAAACTGGAATACATAGAATTATACACAGAGTTCTGCATAGAGACCTACATAAAGTCTTACATAGTCCTACATAGAGTTATACAAAGAGCAAATGTAGAGTCCTACATAGAGCAAATGTAAAGTCCTACAGAGAGTTCTACACAGAGTCCTACATAGAGCCTACATAGAGCCTACATAGAGCCTACACAGAGTCCTACATAGAGCCTGCATAGAGCCTACATAGGGTCCTACACAGAGTTCTACATAGAGCTCTGCATAGAAACCGACATACAGTCCTACATAGACTCATACATAGAGCAAATGTAGAATTAAAACAAAACATCCTACTTTGCAAGGAGACTATAAATATGATCGCCTCCATTTCACATGAAGAGGAAAATACTCCTTTACTTACTATTTAATAAGAACATCCATCTAGAAACATTATCTGCGTATTTAGTCATATATGGGGCTAAGATGTTGGTCAACAACAGAGCTGAAATCTAACAGCGATTCGTAGCGGATGGCTTGTGTCTGGATTGTCTTCTTCTTCTTGTATTCTACCTCTCAGCTCCCTGTGGAGCACAGGTCTTCAGCAAACATTTTCCAGTCGTTCTGTTTCGTGCCATTCTTTTAAGATCATTCTATGTCTTCCCCATCCTCTACATATCTTCTTCTATCTGTCTTCTCCGAGAATTCCTTGGTCTTCCTCTTTGTCTTTTCCCCTGGGGATAGCAAAAAAGGGCCTTTTGTGTAATACTCTCAGTTGGCTTCCGCAGTGTGTGTCCTATCCAGCGCCATCGTCTTCGCTGTATCTCTTTAACCACTGGTATTTGACTGGTACATTTCCATAATTCTGTTATTTGTGCCTGGATTGGTGAACAAGAATTATCCAGATCCTGATCCACTTTTTCGTGGTGTCCCTAGAAACAGACTAAGCAGTCTAGCCTGGCCAAGCGAGTAGGAATCGAGAGGGAAAGCAATCCGTTATTAAAAAATGCATTGTTTATGTCGAATGTATCGGGCTGAAATGTGCAAATATCACAGTTCTACTGCAAACCACAATACAACGCATCCACGCCATTTAGCGTCTTTTTAGGACGGGTGACGAAGAAGTTTGACTATTCCTTCAATCATCGGATGACGATGATATTTGACTATTCCTTCAATCATCGGATGACGATGATATTTGACTATTCCTTCAATCATCGGATGACGATGATATTTGACTATTTCTTTAATCATCGGATGACGATGATATTTGACTACTCCTTCAATCATCGGATGACGATGATATTTGACTACTCCTTCAATCATCGGATGACGATGATATTTGACTACTCCTTCAATCATCGGATGACGATGATATTTGACTATTCCTTCAATCATCGGATGACGATGATATTTGACTATTCCTTCAATCATCGGATGACGATGATATTTGACTATTCCTTCAATCATCGGATGATGACGATATTTGACTACTCCTTCAATCATCGGATGATGATGATATTTGACTATTCCTTCAATCATCGGATGACGATGATATTTGACTATTCCTTCAATCATCGGATGACGATGATATTTGACTATTCCTTTAATCATCGGATGACGATGATATTTGACTATTCCTTTAATGATCGGATGACGATGATATTTGACTATTCCTTTAATCATCGAATGATGATGATATTTGACTACTCCTTTAATCATCGAATGACGATGATATTTGACTATTCCTTTAATCATCGAATGACGATGATATTTGACTATTCCTTTAATCATCGAATGACGATGATATTTGACTATTCCTTTAATCATCGAATGACGATGATATTTGACTATTCCTTTAATCATCGAATGACGATGATATTTGACTATTCCTTTAATCATCGGATGACGATGATATTTGACTATTCCTTTAATCATCGGATGACGATGACTTTTGATTATTCCTTTAAACATCGAATTATGCAACTTCTAAGATATAAGAGGGTGATCTACTTCTTGCACTGATTTTCCTTCCATTTATATTTTTCTTCTGGACGAATTTGGTTTTTCATTACTTTCTTTCAATTTGACTAGCCAATGAGCTGACGGCATTTGTTTTTCTTGCATAATGTTCACATTGGCACTGATAAAAACGATGTTGTCTATCAATGTCCTCCAAATGAGATGCAAGCATCCATGTCTTTATTACCTGAACAGCGTTTATGCATTATGAAGTCGATGGTAATTCCAAATAACAGGAAGGATAAAATACATCCTTGTTTCATTCCGATTTCGATCTGGAACCATTAACGCAGTCCTGCCTGTGTGCAAATTGCACAAGAGAAGCCGTCGTACAGACCTTTGATGATACATGTATTAATAATTGTTGATGGTATTTCTTAGTATGTTTCACGATGAGTACATCCTGTCAGAAACCTATTTCAAGTAATATAATATAGAAGTGGTTTCTGCTTTTCTCTATGTTCTTCTAGTATAAATCTTAGGGTGAAAATATGATTAAGGTAGCTTCTTCCTTGTCTAAATCCTGCTTCTTTTTCGCACATAGCAGTGTCTATAACATCTTTGATTCTGTTTATGCTGATCTTACAGAATACTTTAGAGGCATCTGATTGATATGAGTCGCGTCTCTCCATTTGTTGCAATCCTTGAGATTGGTCTTTATTTGGAATTTAAGCCATTATACTTCTCTTTCAATGTGTATCTAGGCACCTTTTTTCTGCTTTTCATAGTGTATTGAACATTTTCTTCAGGGTTTTTGGTTATCATTTCATTTTAGCATCTCGGATGTTATATCATCTTCACCTGCAAATTTGTTTTTAGCCATTGGCCATACAGCTGTTTTTAGTTAATTCAAGGTAAAGTAACTTAAATTAATATATTTTAAAAAATAGATTCCGTCACTTCTATCTCAGTTTCTATTTCAAGAACAGTTTCACGATTCACGATGGCAGCTTATATGATAGCCTCAGACTGCAATGGCTTTAATTGATTTCCCACTTTTCGTCTCACAAATACTATGTATTCTGCATTAGAAGATTCTACTAATCCTCCCTGTAATAGATACATTTATCATCTCAGTCGTCCTTATTTACAGAGCATAAAGTTAACATCTGACCTCCCACTGAGTCATTATGCCAAGTGAGATAATCACTACTTGATTGCCATTGTTAACTCTCCTGTTGTTAATTTGCAATCTTCTCAATTATAGTCTGAACTATCTTCCCTTCTTAAAGTGGTCACACGCATATATGTAATATATATATATATATATATATATATATATATATATTGACCTTTCGAGCCGTAGCCGGCCCATAGGGCATAGATCCAGATACTCTTTCTCTTATATAAATTTTTATTATAGCAGTTTTCAATCCTTCTAAAGATATTTTATCAAATCTCGCCATTTGTCTCTGTTCCGTGCAATCAACTCTTATCTCATTGTGGGAGCCGATTCCTGCTGCTCTTGCCTCTCTGATCAATGTTCTTCTCAGTGTCTCTCTGGGTTGGCCTCTTTTCCTCTTAACTGCTGTTTCCCACATGAGGGCTTGCTCTGTTATTCGGTTATTATCTAACCTCATCACATGTTCAACATGTGATCATCGTATTTTCTTTATTACTGAAGATATTAGTGGTTGATTGGCGATTTCTCTAATTTCTTCGTTTATTTTGAATTCGTTCCATGCTATACCAAGTATTTTCCTTGACATTTATTTTCGAATGCGTTCAACTTTGTTTCTATGTCTCTTGTTGTTTTCCAGCTCTCACGTGTATACGTAAGGGTTGATAGTACGATTTGAATAGTTTGAATTTTGTATTTGTACTGAGAGTTTTTATTTCCACAACTTTTCAAGGCTTCTGAAAGACATTGCTGCTTTAGCTATTCTGATTCTAATTTCTTTACTTGTATCCCCTTCCCGATCAATGTGACCTCCAAGATAGATAAAGTGGTCGATCTCTTCAACTGGTTTATTTTCCATGTATATTCTGTTATCTGTGGGAATTAAGCTTTTCATGACTTTAGTCTTTTCATGATTGATCCCAAGCCCAATTTTGCTGGCTATTGATGATAGTTCATTTGTGTTTTCCTGCATCGTTTTTATCTGACTGCTGATGATGACTATGTTATCAGCAAAGTCGAGGCCCTCAAAATGGTCTCCTTGTATCCATTCGATGCCTTTGTTACCAGTGCAACATTTCTTCATTATGAATTCCATAACAATTCCAAATAACAAGGGCGATAAAATACATCCTTGTTTAACCCCAGTTATATTGGAAAACATTCGCTCAGTCCTTCCTCTGTACGAACTGCACATGTGTATCCATCATTGATGTCTTTGTGTGTGTGTGTGTGTGTGTGTGTGTGTGTGTGTGTGTGTGTGTGTGTGTGTGTGTGTGTGTGTGTGTGTGTGTGTGTGTGTGTGTGTGTGTGTGTGTGTGTGTGTGTGTGTGTGTGTGTGTGTGTGTGTGTGTGTGTGTGTGTGTGTGTGTGTGTGTGTGTGTGTGTGTGTGTGTGTGTGTGTGTGTGTGTGTGTGTGTGTGTGTGTGTGTGTGTGTGTGTGTGTGTGTGTGTGTGTGTGGTGTGTGTGTGTGTGTGTGTGTGTGTGTGTGTGTGTGTGTGTGTGTGTGTGTGTGTGTGTGTGTGTGTGTGTGTGTGTGTGTGTGTGTGTGTGTGTGTGTGTGTGTGTGTGTGTGTGTGTGTGTGTGTGTGTGTGCGTGCGTGCGTGTGTGCGTGCGTGTGTGTGTATATATATATATATATATATATATAAGAACTCGATTAGTGCAATATTTTTGTTACGTACCTATTACTAATGCTTACTTTCAGGTCGATTCTTTTCCTTTTCTTTTCATTTCCTCTTATACCCTTTTGGGTGTCGATGGAAATAATAAGTTCTAATTCTTTCCATTTGGACAGCCTCAATCATTGTCTGTTGATGTTTTAGCACATCTTGTATGTTGTCAGTCCATTTTAATCTGAGCCTACCACGGGATCTTCTTTCATCTCATCTTTCAGTATATGTTTTGTGTGGTATCGAATTTTTCGGTTTACTTTCTAGACGAGCAAACCATTTAATTTGTTCTTTCTGTATGTAGTTTAGAACTGATTCAATGCCCAATCTCTCTATTACTTCACCACTTTTAATACTGTCTTTTTTTTTTGTCACTCCAGGCGCTTGTCTCAAGCATCTCATTTCTGTGGTGACTAGTTTCCGTTTATGTTTAATTATGCGCGATCATAATTGGCACTGGTTGCACAAGATGGGGATGAATATGCCCTGTATAAGTTGTTTCTCTGTGATGATAAATATAGTGTTGTGCTGAAGTATCGGAGCTAGTTGTCCCGATATTTGATTTGCCTTATTACATCGATCGTCTATTTCTTTATCCATTTTGACATCTACAGGGAATGTTATTCCTAGATATTTGAAATCTGTCACATTCTTTGTATTGCGTTGTTCTACAGCTATGTTTAACAGCTGCTTTTATTGTCCTATTGTCATGACTTCTGTTTTATCGGTGCTCATTTTCATGATTCATAGATGGCGGATATTATAGTTCTGTTCCATTGTAAGATATTAGGACTTTATCATCAGCAAAGAGTAGTTCGTTGATATAAGTGGAGACGGCACTCAATGGATGAATTAAAACCAAGTCAATAGCACATGGCAGTGAAGCATATAAAAGTAAAGTACCCCCCGTCACGCCAAGTGGCGTATAGGGAAATATGGTGTTAGTGACCCTATATTTTACAGACCTTCAGCACATGATTTTCCACATATTGTTACATAGGCAACTTTTGCATGGAAACAATGTGATATAAGAATTGGAATTAAAAAAACAATGAGACAAAAGAACCAAATATTTGCTAGATACCATTAAGCAATGAAGCTCATAATGAAAGACAAATTGGTACACGACAAGCATGGAGTGTGTTAAGTGATATGCAACGCTGCATCGTTATTAGAAGAGAGAAAATAGTTATCACTTAATAGAATAAAATTACATCTGTCTATGCTTCATGACTTTCAATTAAACATTGTCACGCAACGTCAGTAAATTCCAACTTGTAGTAAAGAAAACAAATTTAGAAATATAAATGAATGCTTTGTGATTGAAAGATTCAGATATTGACTCATAAAGCACGGCATAATTTTATAATAGGCCATTTATAACCAGGGAACGGTGATCAATAATGACAATTGGGACACTTAGAGTATAAAGCCCGTTGTAACATGTATGATTTACGTTTACATATTCTTTGTATTGAAAAGTTTTCGTTTCAAAATAGCTCAAAAGGGAGCTAATTGTTGTGCATTGACATATCTTTATATATATGTTAGAACTTTGTTCGTTTTTATAACTGTGTTCAAAAGTACTGGCACTGATATTGTCAAATATTCTAATAACAAATTCTTACCACATCTATTGTTCTAATAATTCATTCTCACCACCTCTATTGTTCTAATAGCTCATTCTCACCACCTCTATTGTTCTAATAGCTCATTCTCACCACCTCTATTGTTCTAATAATTCATTCTCACCACCTCTATTGTTCTAATAGTTCATTCTCACCACCTCTATTATTCTAATAACTCATTCTCACCACCTCTATTGTTCTAATAACTCATTCTCATCACCTCTATTATTCTAATAACTCATTCTCACCACCTCTATTGTTCTAATAGCTCATTCTCACCACCTCTATTGTTCTAATAGCTCATTCTCACCACCTCTATTGTTCTAATAGCTCATTCTCACCACCTCTATTGTTCTAATAGCTCATTCTCACCACCTCTATTGTTCCAATAGCTCATTCTCACCACCTCTATTGTTCCAATAGCTCATTCTCACCACCTCTATTGTTCTAATAACTCATTCTCACCACCTCTATTGTTCCAATAGCTCATTCTCACCACCTCTATTATTATAATAACTCATTCTCACCACCTATATTGTTCCAATAGCTCATTCTCACCACCTCTATTATTATAATAACTCATTCTCACCACCTCTATTGTTCCAATAGCTCATTCTCACCACCTCTATTGTTCTAATAACTCATTCTCACCACCTCTATTGTTCTAATAGCTCATTCTCACCACCTCTATTATTATAATAACTCATTCTCACCACCTCTATTGTTCCAATAGCTCATTCTCACCACCTCTATTGTTCTAATAGCTCATTCTCACCACCTCTATTGTTCTAATAGCTCATTCTCACCACCTCTATTGTTCTAATAGCTCATTCTCACCACATCTATTGTTCTAATAACTCATTCTCACCACCTCTATTGTTCTAATAACTCATTCTCACCACATCTATTGTTCTAATAGCTCATTCTCACCACCTCTATTGTTCTAATAGCTCGTTTTCACCACCTCTATTGTTCCAATAGCTCATTCTCACCACCTCTATTGTTCCAATAGCTCATTCTCACCACCTCTATTGTTCTAATAGCTCATTCTCAGTTCCAATAACTCATTCTCACCACCTCTATTGTTCCAATAGCTCATTCTCACCACCTCTATTGTTCCAATAGCTCATTCTCACCACATCTATTGTTCTAATAACTCATTCTCACCACCTCTATTATTCTAATAACTCATTCTCACCACCTCTATTGTTCCAATAGCTCATTCTCACCACCTCTATTGTTCCAATAGCTCATTCTCACCACATCTATTGTTCCAATAGCTCATTCTCACCACCTCTATTATTATAATAACTCATTCTCACCACCTCTATTATTCTAATAACTCATTCTCACCACCTCTATTATTCCAACAACTAATTCTCACCACCTCCAATGTTCTAATAACTCATTCTCACCACCTATTGTTCTCATTCTCACCACATCTAATAGCTGTCATAACTCATTCTCACCACCTCTTGCTCATGTTCCAATAGCTCATTCTCACCACCTCTATTGTTCTAATAGCTCATTCTCACCACCTCTATTGTTCTAATAGCTCATTCTCATCTATTGTTCTAATAGCTCATTCTCACCACATCTATTGTTCTAATAACTCATTCTCACCACCTCTATTGTTCTAATAACTCATTCTCACCACATCTATTGTTCTAATAGCTCATTCTCACCACCTCTATTGTTCTAATAGCTCGTTTTCACCACCTCTATTGTTCCAATAGCTCATTCTCACCACCTCTATTGTTCCAATAGCTCATTCTCACCACCTCTATTGTTCTAATAGCTCATTCTCACCACATCTATTGTTCCAATAACTCATTCTCACCACCTCTATTGTTCCAATAGCTCATTCTCACCACCTCTATTGTTCCAATAGCTCATTCTCACCACATCTATTGTTCTAATAACTCATTCTCACCACCTCTATTATTCTAATAACTCATTCTCACCACCTCTATTGTTCCAATAGCTCATTCTCACCACCTCTATTGTTCCAATAGCTCATTCTCACCACATCTATTGTTCCAATAGCTCATTCTCACCACCTCTATTATTATAATAACTCATTCTCACCACCTCTATTATTCTAATAACTCATTCTCACCACCTCTATTATTCCAACAACTAATTCTCACCACCTCCAATGTTCTAATAACTCATTCTCACCACCTGCATTGTTCTAATAATTCATTCTCACCACTGCCATTTTTCTAATAGCTCATTCTCACCCCCTCCATTTTTCCAATAGCTCTTTCTCACCACCTCCATTTTCCTAATAACTCATTCTCACCACCTCCATTGTTGTAATAACTCATTCTCAACACCTCCATTGTTCTAATAACTCATTCCCACCACCTCCATTGTTATAATAGCTTATTCTCAACACCTCCATTTTTCTTTTTCTAATAGCTCATTATCACCACCTCTATTGTTCTAATAACTCAGTATCACCACCTCCCTTTTTCTAATAACTCATTCTCACCACCTCCATTTTCCTAATAACTCATTCTCACCACCTCTATTGTTCTATTAGTTCATTCTCACCACCTCCACTGTTCTAATAACTCATTCGCACCACCTCTGTTATTCTAATAACTCATTCTCACCATTTCCATCATCTTACAAACTTTTCCTGACCACCCCCTTATTCTATAAACTGAGCTAACCACTGAGCTACTGCAGCTCAGAATTACATAGTGCATGCCCACAAATACAAATTACCAGTTACAATCTTGTTAAATGCCTGTACTGGTCTTTTCACTAGCCTAATAAAAGTAAAACAGCTATAGGGAATATGGTGCTAGTTATAATCTTTACAGATCTTCAGGATACTATTTTAGGGTAATGTGGTCAGCATTACACTAGTGCCACTTTACTTTCCCAGAAAAAAAATCAGGTACCCATTGATAATTGGGTGAACCTGGAAGCTGTTGATCAGGCTCTAACCCAACCTCTTGTCCTTAGTAGTCTAATTCACTATCCATTGAGCTATAGTGACTCCCACTTGTCTAATAACATCTCTTTATAGGACATCTTTCTTTCTCTGTATCCATGATTGGGCTGTCATTCATCAAAATAACATAACATAATTACCATAACAAAGTGAAAGTGCTGGTAAAAGCAAACAAGCAGAAAGAAATCAAGAACTCACCTTTAAACAATGAATGATAATTTGTATATTTCATAAGTCAAGTCCACTGTTTATTGGTAATCTTGAATTATGAAAGGACAGCTTGTGAAACTCTTGAGTTCTTGATATTATAATGATTGTGTTTATCTATGAACAACTTACTCTTCTTCTTGAGTACTTGTTCTACAAATCGGTGTTCCGCCTCATCCAACAAAGGGCATCGATTGGATGTATGATGTGGCGTGTCATAGTTTACAGCAATCCAACACTACAAACTTCAGTGCATGCACCTGTTTACTTACTCTGGTTTCTACTTGTCAATGACTTCTGGATAGTGCGACAGACCAAGATGGCCGCCTAATCAAATCAGGTTTGGAATGGGTGGCATTTTTGCTGCAGTGTTTTGAAATAATTCTTTCTGGTCTAGATTTTTTGCTTGTGGAGATAGCAGTAGTCCGATTGCATTCGCTTGAGTGATAAGTTGTTTTCCAAAATATCAGGACTGATAACACAGGTAAAGGTAAAGCTTGAGGCTTGAATCGTCGTCTTAGCACGCTAGTTCTCACCCATTTGTTTTCGGCCGCCTATCCAGAAGTGTTCTGAGACTTCTGGATAGTGTCGTTGCAAGCATCGAAACTCACAATGCGAGGTGGCATTTCTCACCTTCACAGAGTACTACTCTGGTACCCGTTTTTCCCAACTAGGCTACTGAAGTCCCCAACTCCCAAGGAAATATGATGGGAGTAGAAAAAATAAGTATGTTGAACGATGACAGTAAGTATGAGTTTATTGGACAATGGGGATGATAAGGAGTTTATAGAATATGGGGGTGGTCAGAAAAAGTTTGTAAGATGATGGAGATGGTGTGTATAAGTAATTAGAATAATAGAGGTGGTGAGAATGAGTTATTAGAATAATATAGGTGGCGAGAATGAGTTATTAGAATAAAAGAGGTGGTGAGAATGAGTTACAAATATTGATGGTGAATCACTGAACTTTTCCTCTAGGAGATGATCTTATCTTTGCAGTTCACTACAAAATAGCTTTTTTTAATACACACACCAGCCCATCCAAGCTTGAATCTTCATGGCATGATGTTCTAGCATATCATGCAAAACAAATGTGTTGGGTACCATATTTGACCATCATATCTTCAAGCGTTTTTGTGAGTAATGCCTGGTTTAATAGTATAAGCCCATTGTCATCCTGCCAATTTTCAAGCTCTTCACCTCTCTTGTCCATATGTTCATAGCCCCAGCTCTGTGAGTGGCTGTTAAAGTCTCCACATACAATTATTCTTTCTTTTAATGTAATTGTGTCTAGTGCTAGTGGGCGGTCACTCGGACAGTAGTAGTTAAGTAGATGGAAGTCTGTATTTCCTGTCCTGAGGTGCAGTATTTGATATTCCGCCCCATCCATAAACACTTCAATCTGACATGCATTAATGTTGTTCCTTACAAGAGTCAGTATTCCGCCCTTTTGTCTATTTATTCTGTCAGATCGGTAGCACTGGTATCCCCTAATCTTCAAGGCTATGTCGTTGTTTAGATGGGTTTCCTGCAAACAGCATATGCTTATTTGTTCTTCATGCAGGATATTTTCTAATTCTATCTTTTTACTGTACCCATCTCTTTTGCTGTTGATGCCTTCAGCATTCCAGTGCATTATTTTTAGTGGTCTTATTTTGGATTGGCCAGTAGCTCTATTCTCTCGCCCCCTGACTCCACAGAGCGGTTGAGAAGGACATCCAGTAATAGAGGTTGGGCCCTTTCGAGGCTGAGGACCCGGCGCTGCTCCTGCCTGAGTGCCCATCACAGGGCGAGTGCAATATCGATTTGCGGTTATAGACATACTTCCATTTGCGTTGAGTGCGTGGCATCCTGATTGTCGTGCGCCTTTTGGCTGGTTGCCTCCGACTTCAGCACTTGAACTTGCTAGAGCAGACTGTGGTCTTGCTCGGTTGTAGGAAGGCCTGGCCAGTCTTAGTTTTCAGTCCCTGGTGACTGTTAAGCCCCATCCCCATGATCTTTCCCAAAGACATCACATAGAGCTTGCAGTGTTTTTCACCACCCATCTCTATTCTGGGCAAGATGTTGAATCTTAACTAATGAGCTGGTCAAATTTGCTTCTCTTACAAGTGTTCTTTTCAATATCTCTCTAGGTCTTCCCTTTTTTCTGTATCCTGTTGTTTCCCACTTGAGAGCCTGTTTTGGAACCCCCTTGTTGTCTCTTCTAAGCTGATATGAAGCTATAAACATTTATTTTACAGGTGTACAAAGACTACCCACAACTTTTACAAAGTGTACTTCAGTTTGGTTTATAAGTTGAGACTATACTTCTATCCCAGATTCAAAATCTCCCAAATGTTTTGCTTACTCAGGAAAGAATTATATCCACCTCATCATCGATGTGAACTGCCTAAACACAGAGTGAGTCCATGAATTTTGAGTCCGGAGTTTGTAAAACTATCTGCAGGTACCAAAAGACAATTCTAAACAGACAGATGCTAATTGGAACTGGCTAATGTAAACCCATCTTTGTGAACTACTAAAGTCAGTGGGATAAATATTCCAACAAGTTGTGGGAAATTATTTCGGAAATTGTGTGCATCTTTCTTTGTTTTCCTGCATTTGCATTCAAATGAGAGTATCAGCTAAAAAAGAAAATTGTGAAAAAAGTTCTAGCAAACTTTTATTTTGTCAAAAATATTCTCATGTTAAATAATTTCCTCCTGATATGATAATGGAGGCCACATCCATTATTGTAGATAACTCTCCAGTCCTTAGTCTTTAAACTGGTATGTGTTGGGGCCAGTACACAGCCCTACTTTTGCATCATTAGTAACAGCAAAATGGTGCCAATTAGTGGCCCTGATCATGAACTCAAGCAAACATGCCATTATGAAACTTAACACCATTTCAACAACTACCTCTGGATACTCACACTTGGCCATAACTTTCCACAAACCATCTCCATTATGTGAATTTTTTTGTAACAATTAACTTTGTGGTGAAGTCCACAAACGAGGTGTACGTATCAATATTCTGTTTTGGCACTTTTCTGGTAGCTGCTAGACAGCAAATATTGCACCTGTGGTAACTCGCTCCTTTCTTTTCTAAAACCACAAAACTGCTAAGCAGATAGTTATATCAATTTATAGAAGACAATAACAAAACATAACATGATTAAGTGATAATTTATTGTTTCAATTGTGCTCTTGCTTATTTCAAAGTGAATAACGTTTGAGCATGTGTCCATCCATTAACAAATAAGAGCTAGAAAAATAGCACCTCCCTCACACAAAAATAGAGATCATATTTCTGCTAATTCTCTCAAGTTAATTTCAGCATTCATTTCTTCTTCATCTCCATGTCCTCTAATATCATTTTTTTAAGCCTTCACTTAATGAAGGATCAAAAAATGTATCCATGATCTGAGGACTCTTTATACAATAAATAAAGCTACTATAGCTACCAGCTGTAAAGTGACAGCAAATGTGCAGAATTGATTGTTGAGAATAACAGATTTCTTTAAACTGTTAAATGTAAGAGGAGAGAGTACACAAGATAAATTCAATATCAGTAATAAACACACTCATCAAAATATTAAAAAATAATGAAAAAAAAAAAAGAAAAAAAGAAAGAAAAAGAACGAAAAAGAACGATAGAAAGAAAAAAAAAGGAGGTTACTAAAATAAAGTAAGCAGCTCACACACAAAAAAAAACACAAAAACAGAAATAATGCAGTTATTCTATGTGTTTAAAAAACAGGGTATAATATGACTATATCTTAGGAACAAGATTTCTCCTATTGTATATTTCATCTGGGCCAAAATATCATCACTACGGAGTTGATCTGGTCAAATCTGAGCTGTCAGCATCTATACGCAATTAATATAAGTCAGTATTTAAACTCAACTGATAAAACAGTCAGCATCTATACTAAACTAATATAACTGTCAGCATTTATATCCAACTGATATAGCAGTCAGCATTTATGTTCAACTGATATAACAGTCAGCATTTATATTCAACTGATATAACAGTCAGCATTTATGTTTCACTGATATAACAGTCAGCATTTATACTCAACTGATATAAGTCAGCATTTATACTCAACTGATATAACAGTCAGCATTTATACTCAACTAATATGATATAACAGTCAGCATTTATGTTCAACTGATATAACAGTCAGCATTTATGTTCCTCTGATATAACAGTCAGCATTTATATTCAACTGATATAACAGTCAGCATTTACACTCAACTAATATGATATAATAGCATTTATATTCAACTGATTTAACAGTCAGCATTTATATTCAACTGATATAACAGTCAGCATTTATACTCAACTGATATAACAGTCAGCATTTATACTCAACTGTGTGCCAGAAGAATGACAGGAAACAGCTTACGGGACAGAGTAAGAAACACAGACCTGAGGAAGAAACTTGAAATTGAACCAGCCATCGAATATATACAGAAACAACAGATAAATTGGTTCGGCCACTTAACAAGACAAAAAGAACTAACAATGACTCAAAGAGCCATAAACAAATGCTATGAAAACGCCAGATTAAGAGGAAGACCGAGAAAGAGATTGATAAAAAGAATACTAGAGTCACTAGGAGGGATAACACCAAAAGAGACCAACAGAAGAGCAAAGAATTGCAAATTGTATCTCCCCTTGATGCCAACGGCAATGGAGGAAAGATAGAAGAAGAAGAAGAAATGATATATCAGTTAGCATTTATATTCAACTGATATAACAGTCAGCATTTATACTCAACTGATATAACAATCAGCATTTATATTCAACTGATATAACAGTCAGCATTTATACTCAACTGATATGATATAAGAGTCAGCATTTATACTCAACTGATATGATATAACAGTCAGCATTTATACTCAACTGATATAACAGTCAGCATTTATACTCAACTGATATAATAGTCAGCATTTATACTCAATTAGTTTCCGGTTGTTTCCAAAATGGTGGAATTATTTTTCTCCGGCTTGGTATAGAACCGTTGATCAGAGGTTTAACAAGCCGCTATCGTAAAAACGATGTTGTTAATGAAACGTAGACCTGATGCAAAATTGGGCTTGAGGTCAATCATGAAAAGACTAAAGTCATGAAAAGTTTAATTCCAACAAGTGACAAAATATACATGGAAAACAAACCAGTAGAAGAGATCGATCACTTTATCTATCTTGGAAGTCACATTGATCGAGAAGGGGATACGAGCAAAGAAATTAGAATCAGACTGGCTAAAGCAGCAATGTCTTTCAGAAGCCTTGAAAAGTTGTGGAAATCAAAACTCATTAGCACAAACACAAAACTTAGGCTATTCAAATCAAATGTACTATCAACCCTTACGTATGCGTGTGAAAGCTGGAAAACAACAAGAGATATAGAAACAAAGTTGAACGCATTCGAAAATAAATGTCTAAGGAAAATACTTGGTATAGAATGGAACGAATTCAAAACAAACGAGGAAATTAGAGAAATCGCCAATCAACCACTAATATCTTCAGTAATAAAGAAAAGACGATGGTCATACGTTGGACATGTGATGAGAAGAGATAATAATCGAATAGCAAAGCAAGCCCTCATATGGGAAACAACAGGTAAAAGAAAAAGAGGAAGACCCAGGGAGACACTGAGAAGAACATTGATGAGAGAGGCAAGAGCAGCAGGAATCGGCTCCCTCAATGAGATAGAACTGCTTGCACAGAACAGAGACAGATGGCGAGATTTGATAAAATATCTTTAAAAGAAAACTGCTAGAACAAAAATTCATATAGGAGAAGGTGTATCTTGGTCTACGCTCTATGGGCCGGTTACGGCTCGAAAGGTCAATAGATAGATAGATTTATACTCAACTGATATGATACAACAGTCAGCATTTATACATAACTGATATGATATAACAGTTAACATTTGAACTCAACTGATATAATGCACCAACCAATGATAAGGATGATTTAGTTATAGATTAATTCTATTAACAGTTACAATGTCAGATGGATGAAAGACAAGCCAAGGATGTTATAATTTTGATGGGAGATCTAAATGCTAAGGTAGGATTAGACAACAGAGGCTTCGAATAGATTATGGGAAAACATGGACTTGGAGATATAAACGAGAATGGAGAGATATTTGTGAATTTCTGCGCCCTTAATCAAGTGAGTCTAGGGGGAACAATATTCCAACATAAAAGAATACACAAAGCTACATGCGTGTCACCAGATCATAGAACGGAAAATAAATTTGATCACATATGTATTAATAATAAGTTTAAGTCATCCTTACAGGATGTAAAAGTATATAGAGTGGCAGATGTAGTTTCAGATCATCATATTTTGATAGCCAAACTTAAACTTAAAACTAAAAAGATATACCACAACGAATAAGGGTAGAAAGTATTTCAATGTAGGGTTCTTAAAAAACAAGGAATTAAAGATATATTTGCAGTCACAATATCAAACAAATACCAAGTCCTCCAACAACTAAAAAATACAATAAATATAGAAGATCATTGGAAACAGGTAAAGGATATATGGAAAGAGACATGCGAAGAAACGCTGGGGAAAAGAGAACGCCAAATAAGGCATGGATGACAGCAGAGATCCTGAATAAAATTAAAGAAAGAAAGAACAAGAAAGCAGACATAAATAAAAGTAAAATGAGAAGTAATAAAGCCAAGACACAGGAAGCTTACACAGAGGTGAACACAGAGGTGAACAAAGAAGTGAGAAGATACATTAAAAGGAATAAGAGGAAATATATAGATTAACTAGCTAGAGGCAGAAGAAGCAGCAAATAAAGGGAATATGAAAGAACTGTACAACAGCACAAAGAAATTAAGTGGAAAATACAAACAGATCAATGCCTTTATTAAAGACAAGAAAGGGAATCTGCTTAGTAATCATCATCATCGAGTGCCGTCTCAGCAATGAAGGTTGGCTACCATGGAGCGCCATTCTGCTCTGTCTCTTGCTTTGATGGTGCAGATTGTCATAGGCTGATTTGTCCATCTTTTGATGTTACTCGTCCATGTTAGTCTTGGTCTGCCTCTGCCTCTTTTACCTTGTATTTTCCCCTCCAGGTTTAGTTTTAGTAGGCTGTTGTGTATTTTAACATGGCCCAAAAATTGCATTTGTCTTGTTTGAATTGTGCTTAGTAGTTCTCTTTTCATTTTTAATTGTTTTAAGACTTCAACGTTGGTTTTTTTTTCCTTCCATCCAATTCTACCTATTCTTTTATATATCCACATTTCAAAGGCTTCAATTCTCTGTTCTGTTTTCTTATCAAATGTCTATGTTTCTGCACCATATAGGAATATTGAGAAGATGTAACATTTTGCTATTCTTAGTTTTAGCTTTGGTGTTATTTGTTTTGATGTTAGTATGTTCTTCATGACATTAGGCTTAGTAATATAAGGGAACAAATGGAGAGATGGAAAGAGCACTTTGAAGAACTTTTGAACAGACCCGGCTCAAATAATCCTCCAGGTATACTACCAGCAGAAGAAGAGTTACACGTTAACTGCGGAAAACCAAGCAAAGAAGAAATAATGGAAGTCATCAAGCTATTAAATAATGGTAAAGCCACAGGACCAAATGAAATTCCTTCGGAAGCCATCAAAGCAGATATTAACACCTCTACCAAGATGTTGCATAATCTATTAGACAAAATTTGGGAGAGGGAAGAAATGCTTAAAGACTGGAAAGAAGATTATATGATCAAACTACCAAAGAAAAGAAGTTTACAGGAGTGCACAAATTATAGGAGAATTATGTTACTATCAGTGCCAGGAAAAATATTAAGCAGAATCATTCTGGAGAGACTAAAAGAGGCCATAGAGAAACATTTGAGAGATGAACAAGCAGATTTTAGGAAGAACAGATCATGTGCTAATCAAATAACTACTCTATGTATAATAGTTAAACAAAGTTTAGAACTACAGTGCCCACTTTATATTGGATTCATAGATTACGAAAAGGCATTTGATAGTTTAGAGAGGAATGCTTTGGAAGTTGCTGAATCATTACGGAATCCTTATAAAGTTTATTAACCTGATAAAAACAATGTATGAAGGAACGAAATGTAGTGTGGTGCATGAAGGACAGCTTACAGAAACATATGAAATAAGAACAGGAGTAAGGCAGGGATGCCTTCTGTCTCCATTTCTCTTTCTACTGGCCATAGATTGGATTATTAAAATAACTCAAAACAACAAAAATGGAATCCAGTGTTCACTGACCAAGCAACTTGATGATTTAGACTTTGCTGATGACATAGTTCTTCTATCATACAGCCATCAACAGATGCAGGATAAAATGAGCATACTTGATGAAAGATCACAACAGCTAGGACTGAAAATTAATGGAGATAAGACCAACATTATGAGAATTAATGCAGTTGGCAATAACCAAATAAAATTAGGAGAAATACCTCTACTAGATGTACAATCTTACATATATCTGGGTAGTAATATAGATAAAGAGGGAGGAGCAGAAAATCATACCAAAATAAGGATATCATAAGCAAGAGGAGCATTTGTTGCATTGGGAAACATATGAAAAGCAAAAGAAATTAGGTTAAATACAATAACAAAGATGTCATCAAACAGGTCTGTGGGCAAGAGCAGCAGGAATCGGTTCCCTCAATGAGATAGAGTGGCTTGCACAGAACAGAGACAACTGGCGAGAATTGATAAAATATCTTTAAAAGAATTGAAAACTGCTAGAATAAAAATTTAGATAAGAGAAGGAGTATCTTGGTCTACGCCCTATGGGCCGGCTACAGCTCGAAAGGTCACTATCTATCTAAATTATATCAATGACAACATAACCAAACAAATATGTATTTACTTTAGCAGTTACACATATTTATGTTCACAGACTTTATAATCTTTGCATTTACAGCTGAATGTGATTTTTACATATAAATACCACACCCCCACATACACACACATTTCACATTCATTTATATTACTTCTGTCAGTATTTTACTGCGATACAAAGAATGTGCACACATAAAGACAACAATATATGCACAGGGACAATTACTTGTGAATGAATAATTGCTTCCACATACAAAAAAAAATACCTACAGAGTTCACAAGTCTATATAGATCAAAGATCCTTTATTAGGAAGACAGGAAAAAGACCTCTGCATCCAACCATGCAATTCATAAAACATATGAAATGTTATATATATTGCTACCAAACATAGAGTAATGTATTATAAGTTTATATAAAATCACCACTGTCAAATAGCATCAAATTTCCTCTTAAAATTATTAGGAAGCAAGAACCCAAAAAATGATTCTTGTAATGTATGAGCTAATTATAATTCAATATTTGTCAATAATTGTTAATTGAGTTATTTGCAGGTCATCAATAATTGTTAATTGAGTTATTTGTAGGTCATCATCGCTGCACTCTGAACATGTCCATAGGTGCGCAGATCCCCTCCTCAGCAAGTCCCACAGTGTCCAGCAGCTGACGACTCCAGTTCTGTGCTGCTTGATAAGTCTTATACACCCACTAAGTTTCTCATTTCTGGCTGTGTCCATCTTAACTCCCATCTCTTTCATCCAAAGAAGTGACATGGACTCATAATTGTCAAAGTCCTGTGCCCTACCAACATCTCAGAGGGCATTGATGACATCCACCCGATCCATTGGTTGACCGTCCTCAACGTTAGAGCAGCTAGCCAACCTGTCCACTCTTTCATTTCCCTGTACTCCTGCATATCCAGGGGTGTAGACAAAGGTGACCTTACGTATTTTTGACTTCTGTAATGACTCTACCCATTGCCTGTGTACAGAGCCCGCCTCTACTTTTCTTATCAAGCTCATCGAATCACTTAGTATGCAGGCGTGGGTGTAGTCTTGTGACTCTAACCAGATGAATACCCTGGTCACTGCCATCACCTCCATTGTCATGCTACTTGTGGTCATAACGTAGGTACCACTATCTTCTTTGACTATTCTGCCTGCTAAACCCATGCACTCCTTTGGTGTCATATTACGGATCCGTCTGTATAGATAACTGCATCTTCGTCATCTGTATTATTCCAGATGAGACCGTTGACCTCTGTATTGACAACAACTGAGTTTTTGAGTTTTGTTCCCTACATTTCCTGTCAAGTGTGGATGATACATGAGAATGTAGCCCTGAATGACATAGACACAAGTATAATTGTTTCAACTGGTCAAAGGTTAACAAAGCGACAATGGTCAACGAAATAACATAAATCATTGTCACTCTTTATTCACAGCATCCTCAAACAAATAAATTTAGGAAGTCCACAATCTCTTTTTGCTTTACGACCAGCTAATTTTATAATTAAATGCATCTGAGCTAGAATAAGGGCTGCCTGAAGAGTCAGCTGTAGCTCTATTACCATAGAAGGATGAGTGATACTTTGAGCTGCGATTATGATTATCTGTGGTATCAGAATAACAATTTGATTCAGAAAATCGCTGGAGACTTGATCTTGATAAAGACTCCTGATATGACATGCTGTTGAAGAATTGATTATCTGCATGTTCATTGCTATAAGACGGCATTGATGCGGCAACTGTTGGTAATGTATAAGGAGCTGCATAAGATGCCACTGATGAATAATTTGTTGAAGGTTCAGTTGCAAAGCTTCCGATCACAGTACCACTCATCTTTACCCCTACACCCTGCTGTGCAAGCAGTTGTGCAAGAGCAGTTTTTACTCCTAAATATTGATCACAATTGCTATCAGATGCTGCTGAAAAGTCATGCTGGCTTCTATCAAAGTCTTCTGAGAACCCTCCCACACAGTCAGATACAGTGTCTCCCAGATTAAAACCTCTTCTTTGAAGCTGCTCTGCCATTGTTGAAGAAGTGTCTTTAGCCATCTCACTTTTGTCTACCTCTTCAGATTTTGAATCCTGATTGCTAGAAAAAAGGCTGGACAGCACAGCACAGCTGGTATCCAAATGTATAAAGTCTGGAACTTTCTTAATTGCCATTAGTGCAGACATTAAGTTTTGACTGATTTTTTTAAATAGCTCTAAAGTCGGACTATCAACTTCAATATTCAATTTACTGGCAATTTCATTCACTGGCAGGTTCTGCTGAGACTTCAAGAGATTTATCAAATGAGACAAATGCTCTTGGCTATCACTCTCTCCTTTTACTATGGACATATCCCTATCACTTTGCTGCTTGCTGTAATCCGGCATAGGCTTATTAATTTGTTGTTTGTCCTGTGGCATAGGCACATTAGTTTGTCGTTTTCTGTATTTTGGCTTGGGCACATTCATTTGTTGTTTTATGTCTTTTGGCGATGACACATTAATTTCTTTTTTTCTGCTGCTTGGCGCAGCCACATTAATTTGGCGCTTTCCTCTAAATGTCTTCTGTTCTCCTCCTTTAGCATGGGCTGATGATGTTTCTATAGATGATCTGCCTTGAGAAAATCTTGATGTATCAGAGCTTCCTTGAAACTCTGACACTATTGAAAATGTATCTCTAGCTGTCTCACTAGTGTCTACCTCTTCAGATCCTACATTTTGTACATTTGATAAAAGTTTGGACAGCACACAGTTAGGATCCAGCTTTACGATGTCTGCATTATTCTGCATTGTAATTACTGTAGACATTATCTTTTGCCTATCAATTTGAAATTGCTCTGGTGTCTGTGCTTCCATGTTAATGTTCAATCTACTAGCAATCTCATTCATTTGTAGGTTCTCTTGAGACTTCATTAGATTTATCAAACTCGACAATTGATCTTGAGCATTATTTTTGTCTTTTGACAAGGACATATCAGTGTGCTGCTTGTTATAATCTGACATGGACACATAACTTTGTTGTTTTCTGTCTTTTAGCATGGACACATTAATTTCTTGGTTTCGTACAAATGCTTTCTGTTCTTCTCCTTTGGAAAGAAATGAAGTTTTTGTAGATGATCTGCTATGAGAAAGTCTTGATATATTTGAAAAAAACAAATCAGGTTCTTCGAAATGTTCTCTCATTTCTTTCCTTCTATTCTTACTCCAAAGCTCATGGCAATCCTGATCTTTTGGTAAACTGAAAGAAATCAACGTGGCTATCAATGAAAATAAAATATAACAGCAAAATATAAACATAAGAGAAATCAAAGTGACTATCAATGAAAATAAAATATAACAGCAGAAGATAAACTAAGAGAAATCAAAGTGACTATCAATGAAAATAAAAGATAACAGCAAAAAGGTAAACTAAAAGAAATCAAAGTGACTATCAATGAAAATAAAAGATAGCAGCAAAAAGGTAAACTAAAAGAAATCAAAGTGGCTATCAATGAAAATAAAATAGAACAGCAAAAAGTGATTCAAGCAAACAAAATAGTCACATAATTAATCAACTATGTAAACAATGCATTGTTTGTTTATATCTATATGCTTCAGGCTTCAATTTTTATGTACATTTCTTTGCTTATTAGCACAATACAAGTGTCCATTAAATCACAAACTCATACAAGTCATAATATAAAAAAAATACAAGAGTTGATAAAAAAAGTTTTGCACTTTACTAAAAAATCATTATGGTAGATGGGAATATAATGTATAAATGACATATTATTGATTGTTAACTTCCCGTAAGTACATCAAGTGAAGTGTCATGTGGAAGAGAAATTAGTGGGATACTGATAAGGTGTGTATCAAGTGAAGTGTCATGTAGTAGAGAAATTAGTGGGATACTGATAAGGTGTGTATCAAGTGGAGTGTCATGTGGTAGAGAAATTAGTGGGATACTGATAAGGTGTGTATCAAGTGGTGTCATGTGGTAGAGAAATTAGTGGGATACTGATAAGGTGTGTATCAAGTGGTGTCATGTGGTAGAGAAATTAGTGGGATACTGATAAGGTGTGTATCAAGTGGAGTGTCATGTGGTAGAGAAATTGGTGGGATACTGATAAGGTGTGTATCAAGTGGTGTCATGTGGAAGAGAAATTAGTGGGATACTGATAAGGTGTGTATCAAGTGGTGTCATGTGGAAGAGAAATTAGTGGGATACTGATAAGGTGTGTATCAAGTGGTGTCATGTGGAAGAGAAATTAGTGGGATACTGATAAGGTGTGTATCAAGTGGTGTCATGTGGAAGAGAAATTAGTGGGATACTGATAAGGTGTGTATCAAGTGAAGTGTCATGTGGTAGAGAAATTGGTGGGATACTGATAAGGTGTGTATCAAGTGGAGTGTCATGTGGAAGAGAAATTAGTGGGATACTGATAAGGTGTGTATCAAGTGGAGTGTCATGTGGAAGAGAAATTAGTGGGATACTGATAAGGTGTGTATCAAGTGGAGTGTCATGTGGTAGAGAAATTGGTGGGATACTGATAAGGTGTGTATCAAGTGGAGTGTCATGTGGAAGAGAAATTAGTGGGATACTGATAAGGTGTGTATCAAGTGGTGTCATGTGGTAGAGAAATTGGTGGGATACTGATAAGGTGTGTATCAAGTGGTATCATGTGGTAGAGAAATTGGTGGGATACTGATAAGGTGTGTATCAAGTGGTGTCATGTGGTAGAGAAATTTGTGGGATACTGATAAGGTGTGTATCAAGTGGTGTCATGTGGTAGAGAAATTAGTGGGATACTGATAAGGTGTGTATCAAGTGGAGTGTCATGTGGTAGAGAAATTGGTGGGATACTGATAAGGTGTGTATCAAGTGGTGTCATGTGGTAGAGAAATTAGTGGGATACTGATAAGGTGTGTATCAAGTGGAGTGTCATGTGGTAGAGAAATTAGTGGGATACTGATAAGGTGTGTATCAAGTGGTGTCATGTGGTAGAGAAATTAGTGGGATACTGATAAGGTGTGTATCAAGTGGAGTGTCATGTGGTAGAGAAATTGGTGGGATACTGATAAGGTGTGTATCAAGTGAAGTGTCATGGACAAAATGGAGGCTAGGTACATTATCAAATATTTGCACCTGCAGGACAAATCTGGAAAGTAAATTTATGATGAGCTGATAAGTAGAGAAGAACTAAAGTTCACACCAAATTTTGAGGTTTTTGCCTTGACTCCTTTATATTAAAGTGCAAAATGTCTTGACTGACCCTCAA
The DNA here is from genome assembly GCA_032433765.1 of Megaustenia siamemsis. Lineage (NCBI taxonomy): Eukaryota > Metazoa > Mollusca > Gastropoda > Stylommatophora > Ariophantidae > Megaustenia > Megaustenia siamemsis. The sequence continues at coordinate 19,908,102 of JAVIAB010000092.1, read as the reverse complement.
TCACAACCATATGAATCACCTTTTTCTCTTATATCAGAGGTGGGTCACTTTTTGTGATTTAGTATGCTCTGACAATTCTGACTCTTAGTAATAAGCAAACAGCTAGAAAGGATATAGAACAAGGCTGTGTGCACCACTCTTGGATGTACAAAAGACACACCACACCTAGCTATGCATTGATTTTCTAACCATGAAAGACAAGACAAAAGTTTGAGTATGTGCCCACCTTCAAGTCAGCTCTGAGACAACCGCTGCACAGTGAGATTAGAAGTCATAAAGATAGCAACTTAAAGAGAGGAAATCTTGGATGGGTTAAGATAAGGACATTCTTCACTTGAGGACAGAGAACGTGGGGTGGGTACAAGTACCAACCATGTGTTGTACATCCTGCTTAGTCTACATCAAAATGAACAGAAAATGCAGAATATAAAACCCAGTGACCATGGAAGCAGAAGTTCAGGCTTTAGTTTTTGAGAATTCTTCTGAGGGTGAAGTTGTTATATAAACAGATGGGTCTGTTGTCCAGATAGGTGAAGCTTATGGACCATAATATCTCAGGTTGGGAAAGGGAGAATTGTCAAGAAAGAATGGTGTGCATTTGCTCTGACTATAAGTAGTTTGGTGATTGTGACCATGACAGTAATTAGGGCAATAGTCTGGAAAGTGACACAGACTTGTACCCATGTATGCTCAATCAGTGATTCAATGAGTTTGTTAATAAGATCGAAATGAACTTTGCTTGAAAGCAGTGGTTGGAATCTCTGAATAGGTCAAATCAAAGCAGATTAAAATCTGTTTCATTTTTGTGCTAGGACACTTAGGTGTAAAATAGGGAATGAACAAATAGAAAGACTTGCTGGGTTGGCTGTTGTAGGGAATGGACAAATAGAAAGACTTGCTGCATTGGCTGTTATAGGGAATGGACAAGCAATGAACTGGCTGACATTCTAAATGATCTCACAGAGGTAGGTCGTATAAGGGATTCAGGCAAAGAATGTGAATTTACAACTGTAAACTGCAAGAGAATCATGTCGGGGGGGAATGGGGATGCCAGATAAGAGTGCTACACAGAAAGTCAGAGAAGATTGGTAGATCAACATAGAACTGAGTATGTGAGTTGCTAGACACTGAGGGATCTACTGAGGTGGAGTGGATCCAATTGTCCAACGTGCAGTGACAATGATCTGTAAACTAACTAACTAACCGTTTGTTGCCAATTTCTCATTCACATAACCTGCAGATGCTATGTACTCACAAGAAATTTGAACCAATAGAGTCTTTACAATGATACATAGTATTCCCATTTGTCTTATTGTTTTCAAAGTAAAAAGCAAAACTTTTTTGCCTGACACTCATAAGTGAAAAATGTTACAATGTTTATAAAATAAAAATACTTGGCCATACGACTTAAAAATATAGACATGCTCTTACTTGGGGTTTGGAATATTGTCTGAATCAATGTCTCTCAGCCACTGTGACTTGAGTGCTTGTTCTGCTGTACATCTTCTGCTTGGATCAAGCTCTAACATGTGATCCAAAAGGTCAAGTGCCATCTTAGGAAGACTGAAATGTGCCAATTAAATGCCAAAAGTGACAATTTTTCCTTTATCATGAAACACACAAAAAACAGCAATATACAAAGAAGACATTTTATAGAATAATACTAAAACTTTACTTTTAGAAAACACATGAAAACAACACAACAATTAATGGGAAAGTAGGAGTAAATAATTAGAAATATATGAATACATTTTGATCAGCTGTTTCAGGTCTAAAATAAAACTATTTTAAAATAATGAACAAAAGACTTAAAGAGAAACTTCAAAAAGCTGCATAAAATAAGTACAATAAGGCATATGCATATTTTGAGTAAGAAAAAGAGCTCTTCTGTGTTATGCAGAGCCAGTCTTGACATATGGAAGTGAATACTGAACAATCAGACAACAGACAAGAAAATTGTTAAAGATCACACAAGTGTAGTTTTACAGAAGAATGTTGAAAATGCCATGGGCAGCTAAAGAGTAACAAGGACACTCTGAAAAAGGTCAAATAAAAAATGAAGCTTATTGCTAACATCAGTAAGTAACAGTCATAATTTTATGGTCATCTAATGAGAAGGGAAACAGCTGTAGTATATTGTGATAACTATTAAAATTAATGGGAAAATAAAAAGACAAGAGAGAAACAGTTACTTATTTGGTAAATGTACACAAACTGAAACAAAATATTGTAAAACATAAAAACAAAGCTGGAAAACAGCAAAGGAAATTGAGAGAAAACTAAACGCTTTTGAAAACAAATACCTAAGAAGAATACTCTGTGTACATTGAAATGAATTCATGACTGAGATAGGAGAAATGGCCATGCAACCAATGATCTCATCTACAATTAGGAAGAGAAGATGGGCATAAGTTGGACATGTGCTGAGAAAAGACAACAAGAGAATTACAAAACAGGCTCTTCTATGGGAAACATCAGGATACAGAAAAAGAGGAAGACCAAAAGAGACACTGAAAAGAATACTTATAAGAGAAGCAAAGTTGGCAGGCATAAACTCATTAGATAAGATTGAACATCTCACCTAGAATAGAGATCATCATCATCATCAAGTACCGGGCCTGCTTGCGTAGGTGATCATGTCTCTCCACAACTTTCGATCTTGGCAGCTATTTATCATTTCTGTTGTTGACCTTCTGCCAAGCCATTCTCTTAAGCTGTCTGTTATTTTTTCTCATTGCTTCCCTCTATCCCTTCGTCCCTCAATTTTTCCAGTTGTTACAATATATTCAAGTTGTTCTCTTCTCATTACATGGCCAAAAAATTATGATTGTTTGTTCTTAATATTGGAAATTAGCTCTCTTTGTGCTTTGACCTCTCTCAGAACATCTTCATTACTCTTCTTAGCTGTCCATGGTACTCTCAACATTCTTCTGTAAAACCACATTTCTACAGACTCCAGTGATTTTCTTGTCTGTTGTCCTATTGTCCATGATTCGCATCCATATGTTAAGACTGGCTCTACGTAACATTTAAGAACTCTTAATAGAATTCTTAATAGAATAGAGATAGGTGGCAAAAAACACTAAAAGTCCTATGTGACACCTAATGGCATGGGAAAGATCAAGATATCAATACAATAAAACTGTCACCCTCAAACCAAAAAACAGATGTCTATCATTTTGAAATACTCACAAAGCAAAATCTTCCCTAAGCCTTCGTCTGTGTTGATGTTTAGGCATGAAGCTGTGAAACAATGGTAGCTTGATGACCTCTGGCCAGACAGCTGGACAAGGTGATCCACAAGTCTGACTGATCAATTCCAGTTGAGCAAATTCTTCCCTCGCTTGAAATATGGGCTTCTTTGTAAACAGCTCTCCCAATATGCACCTTGCAGTATTAGTTTTATGGAAATACTATTAAAACAAGTCAATTGACCTGAATACCAGGAAGCATTGGTATTGCAAAATGTAGATCTATATATTTTATAAAATATCAATGTGTAAAATTATACTGTTGTTTCAAGAGCAATAAAGTGAATAATTAAAAAAAAAAGCATAAGCAAATATGAATATTGAGTGTCATTGTGATGTGGTGCTACCAAAAAAAAAATGTTAAATGACAGGATGTGGATTAAAAAAAGACTAATAAAAATATAATGAAAATAACCAGTACACTGAGAAACCAATTTTGTGCACATGTTATGAGAAAATAAATAGTCACATGGCATATAATATCATACGGGTGTGGGTTTTATATTCACAGTTCTATATCACAGTAAATAGAGGGGAAGCCATACTTTACAACTGGGTCAGGCTGAGGATGTCTGATTAAAAAAAAAAAACCATTGACCTATGAGGCGAGGCATGGCGTCAGTACATTAACACCTACTTTCATATATACTTAATATAAGAGGATATTGTGGTCATAAATGACTGGTGAGAGAACAAAGTAATAGAAAGAATACTGAGTTACTGAAAGATAATTTAAAATAAAAAACACAGAAGTAGAGATCATATCAACAATTACAAAAATAATAGGAATAATATACTGAGAGAGAAATCAATAAGTACTGGCAGTTAGTTAATGTATCAACTGTTGAGCTTTTGTGTTTAGATTTCTGTGTTTATTTTAGAACAGTGTGTTTTGTACCTGATGAAGGCTTTTGTGAAATTGTTTGTCCCATCTCTCTCTACTAGTTTTTCTGATTTATACCATTTTGTGTTTATTTGACGTAGTATACTGAAAAGTCTAACAAAATAAGGTAGATAAATAATACCAACTATTATAAGGAAATGACAGAGAAAATGTTTGTGAAATGACCGACTCATAAATGTTGTTTCATTCATCACTGTTGCGGTATTTGTTGGTTGTCTTCAAACACTAATTAAAACCTACTCTAACTGTATTTCAACCAAAAATGATGAGTGCTAATTGTGAAGTATGCACCACTTCTATCTGTGGTTCAAAAGTTTTACAAGTTAAATTAACTGTTTTAGAGCGATTTACAGATGGACTTTTAGATGTGGATATGCAAGGTTATCTTGTAACATCATTTGATAACAAACTATCTTGGAAACAGCAGATAAATAAGGCAACCCAAAAAGCAAGGAGAAAATTGGCTATTCTAAGAAAGCTGTGTGGAACTACGTGGGGTGCGAGTGGGAAAATACTCAGTAAAGTTTACCAACAGAGTATACGCCCACATTTAGAATATGGATCATCTGCATAGTGCTCAGCATCAAACACCACACTGCAAGAACTGGATAAAGTACAAAGCCAGGCACTTAGGGTCATCACAGGAGCAATGAAATCAACACCAATATTGGAGATGGAGAAATTGTGGAGGATACCAGCACTGAGAGAACGGAAGGACACGAAGGTGCTGATACAGGCAGAAAAATTTGCTTGCATGCCGAGACATCCAATGAAGGACCGATTCCAAAATCTTGCATTGGGACGACTTAAGAGAAGCAGTTTTATTCACCAAGCCAAGCATATTAGTAGACAAACACCAGACATGCCAAGAGTTGTTAACCCCCTACTGCCCATACCAGAACAGACTCCCTGGACAGAGGAATCAGGATTATCAGTTCAAATACGGACAGAAGTGAAAGGAATAGTTGACAAAGAGGAACAGTATAGTCTACAGCAAAAAACAATAACTCTCAGTTTCCTGGATGAAGAATACCCACAAGACCTATGGATTCGTGTGTATACAGATGGATCAGCACAGAATGCAGTAAAAAATGTGGGAGCAGGTGCATATATAGAGTACCCAAATAACACAAGGGATATGAATAAAATAGCAACAGGGAAATATTGTCACAATTATGATGCAGAAATACAAGCAATAACGTTGGCAATAGAAAAACTGCTGAACAGTAATCTTAGCCCACAGCCTGTAGTGTTTTTGACAGATGCAAGATCAGTACTCCAGGCACTACAATCCAGAAAATTACCACATCTGCAGACCTTATTGACTGAACTCTGCAAGCACCACAGGGTTGCCCTGCAGTGGATCCCATCTCACTGTGGAATACCAGGAAATGAGAAAGCAGATCAGTTGGCAAAGGAAGGTTCAACAGGCACACAACTAGATACACCAGTTACATACCATCATAAAAAACAGATAATCAAATCAATCAGAGGACCACAAGCCCCATATCAGGATGCCTTTCATAATATGAATAGATATGAACAAGTTATCATTATACGCCTCAGAACAGGACACAATCGACTCCATAGTCACATGTATACAAAATTCAAGATCGGCACCTCAACTACTTGTACATGTGGACAGGCGCCCCAGACTGCTGAACACATACTTCAAGACTGCACTGAATATAGTAGACTGAGGAAAATCCATTGGCCCATAGATACAACACTACAGACAAAACTATATGGGCCACTGCAAGAATTACAAAAGACAGTAACATTTATACAGGAAACGACATTGCAGATATAGACAATACTTCAGGCGAACGAAAGATAGATAGATAGATAGATCTTGTAACACAAGTGGCATAATGGAAGATGTGAAAAATAAGTAAGATCTGGATTGAGGGTCTGTTGAGAAGAAGATCGGGTTCACAATCAATCAATGGGCATTAACACTACATTCCCTACATGCCACAAGTGTGATCAGGTTCTTCCTTGTTTATTTATGGTAAAACCGGTTTCACTTAAGGTTTTTTAAGTTAAAGTTGTGGTTTTCAAGTACCCAACCATAACATTAACCAAGGACATAAGGTATACTGAACAGCTAAAACAAAACCAGGAAGAGAAAGGATACCAACAACTAAAAAAAAATAGACAAGAAGTAGAGGAGATCGAAGACTGTCTGTGTTAAGGATGTGGCACAAGCAAAACAAAAACGTGTATTTTGGGGTGAGCTGCAATTAATCTTATATTGCTTCTACATTTTAAGACTTTAAATGAAATATTTGAAAAATCAGATAAATAGGAGACAAGCAAATAATTAATGGCAGTGATCTGTAACTTGCACGCATAAATAAAATATAAAAACTGTTTATCTAGCTGATTTGTATATGTGAAACACCACAAATTAAAATTCATATAACACAATTCACAAAGAAAGCTCTTAACAATTTATTTTCTAAATCAATGCAATATCAACATTACTGCAGCAATTATGACTAAAACAAATTCTGAAACAATGGCAAATAGAAAATAGCTAACAAGTCTAAAGTTGTTTACAGGAATTTATAGCTTGGAATACTCTGCTTACCCTAAACTCCATATATCAATGGATGGGCCATATCTTTCTTCTCCAAGCAACAGCTCTGGAGGTCTATACCACAATGTTATCACCTTATTTGTGTACAAGCGGTCATTGTCTTCAGCATGATAGTATCGTGCCAGACCCAGGTCTCCCAGCTTGATCTGACCTCTGAAGAGAAGAACCACAAACTAGAAAAACTTACATACAGTATCTATTCACCACAGATACTTACAGATGACAACATTTAACCCACTCCGTACTGTGAGCCACAAAAATTGGCTTCAGTAACCCACGAGCTGAACCCTAAAGCAGTTTTATGGTTTTTAATTTATTTATGCCTCTGCAGTTACTTCCACTAAAACCTTGCAATCCTATTATTTAACTCTAGATTACAATACTATCACAAAAATTACTTCACGAAAATACAAATTCCTCAAAATGTGACAGTTTAAAAAATTGTATGAAAATGGTTTCAATCTGTGACACTAGACACACAAAACATACAATTTTTAGCTAAAGTCAATATTTACATACAAATAATATTTCAGTAGTTAATGCCCGCAACAAATAGATTAAAGATTAATAAATCTGAGAGTTTCAGGGGTGTAATATTCAATTTTTAGCAACACACATTAAAAAATGTTACAACACAGCTTCTACTAATCACTTTGAATGTTTAATAGATGAAATGTGTATTTTATTTTCCTGAAAAAACATAATTAATCAACTAAAGTATAAGTGACAGACAACTGTGACACTAAAACCTGAGAGGTATTATTGTACAACATGTAACTACTGTTAAAGTGACATAATAACATTTTAAACATAATATTTTCATAATACAATCATTATGAATATTGGTCCGAGTAGTCAAGAAAAGCTTATTTATTACAAAGATATTGTCTGCACTTTTTCATTTCTTTAATTTGGCCCAGAGAAGCAGCAAGAAGTCTACTTTCTTATCTTCAACTGCCAAGGATCCATTTATGTACTCAATTGAGACATATGAACATCTTTAGCGAATCCACCTCCAACAGATATTCAACCTCAAACTTCAAATAGAAAAACATTAGAATTAAAAATCTTTTTAAATGTGAATTATAAAGAGTAAATGTAATTATTCACAAACATAATGCCCATCTACTAAGAACCTAACTATGTTGTTGTTATGGATCCAGTGACCTTTGAGCTGATGCCCTTCGGCCCAATGCCATGTAGATCTGCAGGTATTTTTAAGTTCTGCTGTTGAACCTAACTATCAAAATAATTATCACTGCATAAGAAAGTTGTACATACCAAACAAATTTTTAAGTTTACCTGTTGTTTAATAAAATGTTGGAACATTTGATATCTCTGTGTAAAAAGTTATTTTCATGACAAAACTTTATTCCCTCCAAAAGTTGTTTCATGAAATAGGCAATATCTTTTTCGGTGAAAACAACCAAACCAGAATCTAAAAGTCCCATCAAGTCATGATCCATGTATTCAAATACAAGATAGAAAGCACCTATTGAAAAAATAAAAAGGTGATTAAGCCTGTAGAAATGTTATAATTAACAAATTAGCAGGTAAAATGATATGAGGTGTGTTCAAATGAAACTTGCCCGAGCTACACCAAGTGGACATACATAGGAGGCATGATGATGTCACATCATACATAATAAGTACACATCAATGTGCAATAGTATATGTGTTCCTTCTCAGTGTAGTATTCATTGGTTACTCTGCAGACCATTGGAAAAATACAGCAGGTGTAATATAGAAACCTGTCCAAGGTTGATCAGCGAATGGTGATTCTAACAGCTGAAGTTCATCACCAAATGCAAGAAGTGTATGTATGGTAACAAAATTATGTCTAAGATTACAGTGCATGACTGGGCATGAATGTTTTGAGAAATATGTGAGTTAACGGTAGGTCTTCAGTGGCCAGGTCAAGTGCATATTGTTGTGACAGAAGAAGCAATCGCAGAGATTGATGCAGCAAAACTGGTGGACTAGTGTCGGAGCTTACAGTCGCTAGCAGAGGAATTCGCTGTGTCGCGTGGGACAATTCAAATGGTGATTAGGAATAAACTGAATTCTCAGAAGGTGTGTTCACAATCAGTCCTACGGATGCTGATTGACCTTCTTGCTGAAGAGGGAAGAACACATGAGGTGGAGCTAGAACTACCTGTTGTATTACGAAGAGGAGGGTTTTCACTTCTGTTGCACATAGTGGCAGGCAGTGAGTTGTGGTGCCACCACTTAGGGTCATGCAGCAAAACAGCAAGCATGCAACAGAAACATTCAAGATCAAAATCATCAAAACAAAATCAAAACTCAAAAAATTTAAGTCACAGGTTTCCTTCTGGTAAGGTTATGCTGATCACATTTTTTTACCATGAAGGGCTTCTATTGGCAGACTTTTAAGAATGTGGTGTGAACATCAATGCCATCTGCTACAAAGACACACTAGGCAATCTACATAATAGCCATCAAGAATAAGAGACCTGGACTGCATATACATGGTGTGATTCTGTTGTATGATGATGTTCATCCACATGTTGCGAGCACTGTGCATAAAGCATTAGCAAGGAAACAGTGGGAAGTTCTGCAACACCCATACTACAGCCTTGATCTTACACCATGTGACTTTCATTTGTTTGTACCCTTTAAAAAAAATCTCTAAAGGGACATCAATTTGACTCCAATGCAGATGTCATGATCTTGGTGAAAAAAATGGTTTAAAGAGCAAACACAGTAATTTTTTTGGACAGCATCCATTGTCTACCCAAGCAGTGGGATGCATCCCAAAATGCCTATGGGGACTTTTTCTAAAGAACCTTAGTGAGTACTTGCTTCATAATAACTGCTTTATTTAATTCTGCTACACTTGCTGATATACCTTACATATGTTTGTAATAAAGCCACTGGAACTGATTTTCATTTGAACATGCCTTGTACAACACAAAGGTCTGATAATTGAGCTAAAAATAGTACAAATGTAGTAAATTACACAATCTTTTGTTAAACAATAAAACCTTAAATACAGTATTTTGCACAGAAAAAAAATGTCAGTCTTACTGCTGAGCTTAATATGCTGAAATGTAATTAAATAAGCATATTCTGCCCCAAATTTGCACTCCACTTTAGTGAACAAACACTACAAAAAGTTTTTAAAAATAGGGTAAAGTGCTTTAATAGAGCAGATGATATTTTCGAATGCTGGTGGCAGAAAATGGATACATGGTCAAACTTTATGTTAAGTGCACAGTTTCAGAATAAAGAAAATCAAACATATTCCAATATTTCTAAAACTTAGAACATTCCTAAACAGATTGTCTTAAGAGTTGTGAGTAGATTAAAAGCAGGTAAAGGAATCAAGTGAAACGAAGGCAATGGGTAGCCAACATTTTTAGGCACAAAGGACCATCAGTATCTAGCCCAATTCTTTTTGAGCTGGGTCAAAGAGGAGTGAAGAAAATATATAGCAGTATATGACTAAGAGGGGAAGCCTAGCCACTGCTATTGTTAGGGCCGAAGGACATCAGCTCACAGGTTTCTGGATCCATAACAAAAACAACTGCTACAGTTAACCAGGAGCTACACAAGATGATTAACACCAAAAAACAGGTAACTTTGTCACCATTGCTCACAAACAGTTGTGCTTGAATTTGTGTCACAACAAGAATATAAAGTGGTACAATAACAGTCTCAACCTAAACCCTATTAAAAATGTTTGGACACTACTCATGAATATGGGTGCCGCGATAGCTCAGTGGTTAGTAAACTGGACTACAAAGGACAAGAGGTCGGGTTCAATCCTATTGATGGCTTCCAGGTTCACCCAGCCTTTAATAGGTACCGGATCTTTTCTGGGAATATAAAGTGGCATAATACCGACCACATTACCCCAAAAATCATGTGCCGAAGGTCTGTAAAAATGATGGTCACTGACACCATATTCCCTATACGTCACTTGGCATGACAGGCTCTTTACTTTTTTTACTTTTTACTACTCATGAATCATTTAAAAAGAGTGGAGTGGACATGCAGACACCGAACAGATGAAGAAGATAGCTGAAAAACACATAAACTGTCTGACTCATAATTACTTACAAATACTTCGGGTTCCAAGATGATGGAATAGAGTTTATGGTCCATTGACCACTGCAGAACTTGTGTTTGGAGACTAATTTCAGCTCCCTAATGTAGATCGTTGCGTTAAAGTTAAACAAATATTCTAATTTACAAATTCACGCCAGTGCTATGGAGTTCATGCACTTAGCAACTATCCTTTTGGGGAATTAGGTGGTGTTAATATGACCTTCCTCAGCTGTGGGATGTCAATGCTATTGATTAATTAGCGGCATTGTTGTTGTTTGCACAAGGTACTGAGCATACTATTGCTGATGGTGAGGGAACAGCATCAAAATGGGCCGCTATTTTGTGGGCCTCCTCATTCTATCCTGGGGCTGCTTGTACTAAAGATGCTGAGGTGAGGTACTAATCCAAATTGGTATTATGTCATCTACTTATAGGAACAGACAAATAAATGCAGCGTTGTGGTAAAGCTGATAGCTACTTGTAGGTTCTACTTGATTAAGTATTGTTCAGTATGATATGATCTTTCTTAGCCACATGGTTGTGCTCAGATCCTTATGCTCAGATCTTTATGTCAAACCCTGCTGATGTCATTCTTATCTTATTTGATCATTCATTGTACAAGGGGTACCTGGAAAACCTTTTTTACTTATATACCAACGGCATATTTAAATAAAAATAAACTACAAAAATCACTTACAAGACATTTGTTATATTTATAAAACTACATACTTATTAATGAAACCCGGTTGCATACAAATTACCTCTGTCATTCTTGAAGTCAAGAGAATCTTGTTTGTCTGTGATAATCTCTTTCAGGTTCACTATGTTAGGATGCTTCAACTGACATAAGATTTTAATTTCTCTTACAGCAGTAATAGGAAATCCCTCCTTTTCGTTCTCCATGCGTACTTTCTTCAATGCAACTAGAGTGCCTACAACAAATGAAATAAATTAACAATCATTACTTTTTGGCTACATTATGAGAAGAGAAAAGCTGGAATATATGGTGACAATTGGAAAAAACTTGGTATAAAAAAATAAAGGGAAACTGGACGAAATGATAAATGACAGTTTAAAAGAATGGTTTGTAAGGAAGTCCAACAGCAAAACTGATAAACAGGGCGCAGAAATAGAAAAATATGGAGAGATATGATTGCTTATGGCAGCAGACATGGTAGTCGATAATGACGACAGCAAAATTTCTTTTTGTTTTGGTCTATTTCACAACATCATAGTTACTTTTATTTAGCTGTCCATGGCATTCTCAATTTTCTATTGTAAAATCATATTTCTGTGGCCTCCAATAATTTTCTTGTCCAGAGTTTACTTTCGTATGCTAAGACTGGCTCTACATAACATTGAAGAGCTCTTTCTTTTTAAAATTTATTTCATTATCATAAATGAATTGAACTATGTGTTTTTTAATTTAGAATGCAGCCCCTGACTATGCTATTCATCTACTCACCTTTGCGGTATATATCCCCTCTCAAATTAAAATTGTTTTCAGTTAGTTTTATAAACTAGTGATTACAGTAAATGGGATAGTATCCATTGAAACAGATCAATAAACTCAAACAGATCCAGTATATGACACCATAAAAAGAGCTATCATTAATTCATTTCTATTGCACTCCAACATTAATTAATTTTAAAATGAAGTGATGACAAGAAGAACAGCTACAAATTCTATGAAGCACTCACCTGTACTGATGTCTCTGGCTTTATATACCTGACCATAGGTACCTTCCCCAATTATCTGGATGATATTGAATGCATCAATACACCTCTCACCCCAGTTTCCTTCTTTATTGCTGGAGCCACGGTTACAACAAATTCTATCAAATAATATAAAATAAAAATCGTACATTGTAAAACACAAATGTCTAAACCTCAATTTCATCAAAATGATATTATTTTAACCTGAATAAAATAAAATCGCTGCCATTAAAATATACCTACAATTCTATCTATCTATTGACCTTTCGAGCCGTAACCGGCCCATAGGGCGTAGACCAAGATACACCTTCTCCTATATGAATTTTTGTTCTAGCAGTTTTCTTTTAAAGATATTTTATCAAATCTCGCCATCTGTCTCTGTTCTGTGCAAGCAGTTCTATCTCATTGAGGGAGCCGATTCCTGCTGCTCTTGCCTTTCTTATCAATGTTCTTCTCAGTGTCTCCTTGGGTCTTCCTCTTTTTCTTTTACCTGTTGTTTCCCATATGAGGGCTTGCTTTGCTATTCGATTATTATCTCTTCTCATCACATGTCCAACGTATGACCATCGTCTTTTCTTTATTACTGAAGATATTAGTGGTTGATTGGCGATTTCTCTAATTTCCTCGTTTGTTTTGAATTCGTTCTACCTACAATTATGTAGTTATAAAAGACTTTAAAATATTTACAGTACACAGGAAACAGCCTGAGAGATAAGATCAGAAATTAAGAATTGAGAAAAAAAATCTAGGAATAACCTCCGCCATAGAATATATAAAGAAACAACAGATAAGATGGTTTAGTTACATGATAAGGCAGAAAGATTAAAACGCTACACAACAAACCTACAATAAATGTTGCGAGACCGCCAGACCCAAGGGTCGACCACAAATAAAATGGATTGACGGAATATTAAAAACACTAGGAAACAACGGCAGCAGAGACGAACAGAAGAGCAAAAAACTCCAAATTACATCTCCCATTGATGCTGAAAGGCAAATGAGAAAGGAAAAACAAGAAGAAAATATTTACCCAGCAACAATAAGTAGAAAATAGATGTCAAAGTAAAATATTTTGTATACAATGGAATGAACTCGAAACTAGAGCAGAAATCTTTCTCTTTCTTTTCCTGGCATTTACCCAATGAATACAAATAGAAGGAATAATCCTCTTCATCATCAGCCCATAAAAGGATGCTAAATGGGTATAATTGGTTTGTGTTTGGGTTTGCAGTCAGGCTGTGATATTTGCAGCTTTCAGCATTATACATCCAAACTCAAGACTGCATTTGTGAGTACTTGGTTGTCTTCCATACTCTCTTGGCCAGGCTGGATAGCCTGTTTGTAGGAGACCTGCTGGGAGGTGGAGCAGGGTCTTGATCAGCTCTGTTTTTTGCCAATCCAGGCACATGCCGTCTGATGTTGGCGGCTCACAGTATGCATCTCAGTTACTGTATGGGCAACTTGACCCCAATACCAGGGGATAAAGAGATACAGCGAAGATGGATAGGACACACACTGCGGAAGCCAACTGAGAGTATTACACAACAGGCCCTTTTTTGGAATCAGGGGAAAAGACAAAGAGGAAGACCAAGGAATTCTTGGAGAAGACAGATAGAAGAAGAGATGTAGATGATGGGGAAGACATGGAATGATCTTAAAAGAATGGCAAGAAACAGAACGGCTTGGAAAGTGTTAGTTGAAGACCTATGCTCCACAGGGAGTTGCAAGGAAGAAGAGGAACAAAAACTTATGACGAGGTAGACAGCAACTCTATGTGGTGACCAACAGTACAGGAGGAATGTTAGAATAAGTCAGGTCCTAGAGACACTTATTTCTGTGATATTTGACAGACTTGCATATATTTTTCACCTACTTTGGTTTTATGCACTTTGGGCCCTGGTCCTTCTTGATTGTTTTGAGGACATAGTCTTCTGGCTCTTGACTTTGTTCATCGATGATTTGGGGCAATGGGAGTTTGCATGTGTCACGATGCCGAGCAGTAGATCCTTGTCTATTCATAGTCTTGAATTCACTACAACAGCAAAATTACTTTTACACTTTTTATCATTAATAAATAACATGAGCTTAGTTGCAAGAAATAGTCAAATAGAATGTCAAAATAAAAAGGTATAAAACTGCCACTGCACATTGCTAGTTACTTTAAAAAATGTCTTTTTAAATGTCTGACCCACATTAATAACATAAAATAAATCCTTCAATCTTAATATAATAAACAAAGATGAAGCTCCAATGTGTAAACTTCAAAGTTCTGTAGGTAAGGGTCAACTTACAATTTTATAATGTCTGGAGCTAACAATTTTGGAATAATCTAATAATGGAAAAAATGAAATAGTTGTCAATAGTTTATAAAACACCTTTAAACAATACACTTTCCTAGTCTGACAGCTAAACACTGGGATAACACCTTTCTTTTCTTTTACATAATTGTAATTCTTTATTTCCTTCAACTTCTATTGCCTAAAGGGAAAATGAGTGTTCAGGACAATGCTTAGTAAAGTGTGTGTAGTAAAGTGTGTGTGTGTGCTATGCATAGTGATTTCTGTAATTTCTCTGATCTGTCATCTTCTCGTTGTTAAGAGGACACTTGTCTTATATGTCAGGATAGGCCTATCGGTGATAGGTCCTTTTTTTCACAGTTACCCCGGCAAATGCCTATTTCCAACAGTGGCTTTCTTGTCCAGTTCGCTCATTGCCTTGTGAGAAGACTCGGGAGAGTTCGAAGGTTATGGGAGAAAACCTGAACAGAAAATCTAGAGAGGGGGATCCTAAGGCAGTCAGTGGTATATTATCCATCTTCTAGCATCCCCTTGTACTCAGCTTTGGTTCTGATTTTTACCAAACTACTGACTTATCATGATTGCTTGCTACCAAACATCTGTCAAGACACCAAAATCCATATATATCATCTTCTGTCAGACTTTCCACATTTTTTAACTGATCCTGAGTGCTAACACAATCTGCTATGCAACATCTGTTGTTAATCACTATTTGGACTTTCCCATCATATGATATATTGAAATACTGGAAGTCTGTCTCTTGCTTTAATTTTTGCTCTTGATTAAGATTTGTGCCTTTTTTTGTGTCACCTTGCTACAATTATGACAACTGTTTTGTCTATGTTAATGTTTATACTGTAACATTTGCATGATTAATTCAAATTATTTCAATGATGCAAGAGTTAATTTCTACATACAAGTGCTTGTAACAATGGAGACTGCCAGAAAAGATCAAAATAAGATTAACAATAGCAACACAAAAATTAGACACTACAAAGAACATGTGACACAATACCAGCAAGGTAGTAAACTTAAAATTACTGCAGGCATGTATCTTTCTGATAGCAACCTATGGATTGAATCATGGACAATCTCATAAACAGCAAGGAAGAAAATCGATCCATTCAAAACAAAATGCTACAGGAAAATCCTTACAATAATGAAAAAATCCTTGGATAATGAAAAATAGCAATGAAGACATTAAAAGACTTAAACATTAAAAAAGAACACTGGCTTTTAAATACCATTCTACGGAGGATATTAAAATACTTTGGCCATGTCAAAAGACACACAGGCTGGAAAGAACAATGGAAGGCACAGTTTCTGGGTGACACATCAGGTGCTGACCAAGAAGTAGGGTGTTTCAAGACATAAAGAAAACCTTGAATACGACAACAGAAGAAATGGGAGATCTGGACAGAGATTCTTTCAGATGAGTTGTGGTGCAACATTCTGCAGAGGACACATGACCTGATGATGATGTATTACCTGTATTAAACCTGTTACAATTAAATAAATTGTAATTTAGACCACTCCTGCATTAAATCAGACAGTATGACTAGGCCAGAAAGAAATACATTTGTTAAAGGACAAAACAAATGTCAGTTGAGCAACAGATTATGAATTGACGATAGAAATTGATTTGACACACGCTAAAAATACCTGATGTCAGCATAGCAAGACGGTCACTGTCATGGAACCCACAGGGAAAGAGAAAGCCAGGAAGTTCCAGGAATGCATGGAGTCATTGATATCTCTTCAGATCATTGGCTTGGACAGGGGAGAAGTAGAGAAAATGTCCAAGAATAGGGATGGATAGAGAGACCTTGTTAACTGTCTTTGCTCCAATAAAGGGTCTAAAGGACTTTGATTGATTGTATTAATGGGAAAAATTGAGCACAGAAAGTATTATTTGTTAGTGTTTACCTGTTTTCAGTTGGTACAAAATAAACATCATAAGCTGGACCAACATTTGGAAGAGGTAATTTTGGCAGAGTAGACATTTGTGGGCATTTAGAATTCAGATCTGCATTACGTGTGAGGTTAGTTCCAATTTCTTTCAAATGTGCATCACTGCTTTTTTGGATCAATAAAGCCTCAAGATGATACTTCACATCAGCACTGCTATGTGTCTCTACTTTCCAAGAAACTGAATCAGTGCTGTTGTTTGTAAGTGATGAACTCAAATGCCTGGAGTTATTTGCTTCTTTAGTGGAGCTGGAGATCGACTTTTTATTTCCAAATCTGAAGAATTAGATCTACTGTGCACAAATTCTATATTTTGTTCAAATTTCCTGTGATTGTTTCTAGCTTTACGATGAATCTCTAGTCCAGATGCCAAACTAGAAGAATAATGCAATGACTGTTGACTGTTTAGTTTACTTCTTAAATTTGGAGATGATCTTCTATGATTAGGTGAAAGATGACTGTAACTGTGATTTGAGTCCACAGATGGTGATCTGTACTGCTTCTTTGATTGTCTACTTGAACTATCACCCTTCCCAGGATACATGCTTCTTTTCCTGAGGATAAAGTCCAAAAATGCTAAAATAAAATTAGTTAAATTCTATAAAATAATATGTTTTTTTTTATATCTAAAATAAAAATAAGGGTAATATTTTCTCTTCAAAACATGTTCCTTCAAGAAGTTTAAGGCAAAAAGCAGTCTCACAATAAAAAGAAAACTAGAGAATAAATTAGCTAGTAAAGATAATAAAGATATAAGTAGAGATAATAAAGAGATCAATTTTTTTTTTTAATATGAATATTGAGTATTATTATGTATTGAAAAAACATTAATGAAATGAAATAACTGAAATATCTGCACCTTATAATAAGCTGGAGGCGAAGGCGCGCCTCCCAGCACCAGAGCTGGAAGTTGTCAGCGACCCACAGCTGATGGCTAGCGTCAGGATCAGTGAACCAAAACCATCCAGACCCTGCTCCACCTCTCCACAGTGCCTCCAGTAACAGACTAACCTGTCTAGTCTGGCCAAGCGTGCAGGGATCGAAGAGGGAAGACAACCCGGTACTCAAAAATGTCATGCTGAAGTCGGATGTGTTGGGCCGAAAGGCGCAAATATAACAGTTATACTGCAAACCACAACACAACGCAGACACGTCCACTACGTCCTTGTAAGGGTGGATGATGAAGAGGAATATTCTAGTCTACCACGATACTCTAGAATACTTTAGTCATTGGGCGAATGCAACCAACCACCAACCAACCATAATTACCTATCACCTAAAATATTCTTATGGTCTTGCACATGTTATGACAAAAAAACTTAATGTTTTGCAAACAAATAACTGTTTATAAATATTATAGGAAATAAGCATAAATAATACAATTTTATGTTTATTTTACTAAACTATATAAATATTATACTATATAATTAATAAAGCATATGGAATTATAAATATATACTTGATTTTTTAAAAAAACTTGTTTAAATAGCTCAAGCTTATTTTCTTTAAATGGAAATGAATATAACTGTGAAACGTAAAAATTACTTCACACAATTTTTCAGTGATATAAAAGTTGTACTAAGTTTAGTTATGACTTTCAAGTGTCTTCTTTCTTCTTTTCTGTCACAATAATGGACTTCAATGGGAGCTTGAGATATATTCAAGATGAAAATAATGTTTAAAATGATGCACAAGCATCACATAGAACAGTCTGTTATAAAATACTATGTATAAATCACATATTTTATATCAATATGCACAAAACTTACCTAATGCTTGGACTTCGAGAGCTCCTTTCTGCCCTTCTCTTTTCATATTTGTTGTACGGGCTTGGACTTCTATGCCTCTTCAAATCAGCGTCTTTATGGTCAATGAAATATGCTTTTGATAAATTTTTCTTCTGAGAGTATCCTGTGTCTATTGGAGAATTGGAGTTTCTTGATGAACTGACATCCCTATGACTGGATTTTTTGCTTACATAACCAACAGGTGAGCAATGTTTGTGATGTGATCGATTTTTCTTGACTTTTGATGGTTCACTGTAGGAATGTGATTGAGAGCAATTATTTCTGTCTTGAGATTTATTGTGCTTTCGGTCATCATAAGGTCTTATATCACTTTCAGGAGATTCAGTTCCTTTTAATGAACAACGTTCAACATGTAAGGAATTGTAATTATAAGACCGACTTTCGCTAAGTCTGCTGGCTTGCGATAATGAAGTTACTGAAGGTGGACTAGATGATACAATATCTGAATCAGAGCTTATATCGTCATAATCTGAAAACAATTTCTGACTATGTGATTTCTTCGTATGACCTGAGACATCATATCTTGATCTTTTTCGATGATCTTGCTTTATGAGATTTTTTGAACCACCACAGCTATTTTGTGAATCATATATTTCATATCCTTTAGGTACTGAAGCATAGAACTTTGCATCATATTCCTTATCATATAAATGCTTCCTTGAGTGCTTAGACATGACTGAGCTTTAAGTATAAATTAAAAATAATGTCCTTTTATATCGTCAGCCAAAGGCAATTACTATTTCACATAAATAATTTTAGCGGTCAAGCTTCATGGAATGCTCAACAAAGTTTTGTTTGCACAAGGTTACGGTAGTGAGTAACTCAAAACTACATCCTTGACAAACAAATGGTACAATGAGAAATTACAACACATGCTGATAGGATTAAAATGTACAACTTTGAGCTAGAGTGCAGTGATCATTACTGCGATATAATAATTTAATTATGTCAAACAATCGGCAATAAAATATAACTTTACTCTTCAGCACATTGGTATCATTTATGTCGTTATCAAATACCAAATTTAACAGTTAAGTCTTGATGACCTCTCTCTTGTTCAGACCGACTAAATACCACTGGGCCTGTAACTCAGCAACTGGCAGCAGAAGTTTGGTAGAACTTGAAGAGTGAACTGTAAAAGACAAAAGGTAGTGTTATAAAAGCAAATACTTAACTAGTGTTTCATATCTTCCAAACATTTTTTAAACAAATTTGTACACTGGACCAAAAAAGCCCATACAAATGGGAAAAAAAACATACATTTCAATTTGAATTGTTAATTTATAACGATAATAAATATTATCAATAATATTAAATATTAATAATGATAATTAAGTTTGTACAAGATGTTCCAATTGGACACAACATTGTAATCATCAGATTTCTTTCAAATTTTGCAGCTTGAGTTATGTTTTGTTTAAATTAGTGGTAAATTTTAAAATTCTCTTTTTTTTATTTTATCAGGTAAATTAATTAATAAACATTGAAAACTGCAAAACTAGTGACAAGAGTGAGTAATTTGATCAACAAATTGAACAATTAATATGGCTGGTGCCTTCCTTTATTTCTAATCTTAGCAGTAGTTAGTAGTACTAAGCACCTTTCATAACATGGCAGATATTCAGTTGATAGTCTATTTCCTCCTATACTCGATGTGTATTCTACTGCTCAAAATGTTTTCTGCTGTTTTGTGGGCACATCTTGGAAAATCTGTGTGGATGCGTATGGCTGGTATTTCAACTTAAACTATTATGCTTCAGTTACAATTGATGCTTCTTACAAGTCTCTGTACACACTGGTCAACTGGATAAAAAATCATGAAACTGGTATATTCTTTTTCGGACACTGTATAATACTCACTATCTTACTTTATTTAACAACTGACCTATTAATTATCATTAATATCAGTGAGTACCTCATTCTGATTCTCAGCTCACCAAACACAGTGAAAGTCAGTCTGGTTGTTTGTTTTTCTCTCTCTCTCTCTGCGTTCAGGACTCAATCAGAGTAAGGATTCCAGACTCTCACATGAAGTCAGCTGTCAGGCTAAGTGTGTTGATCGCCCCCACAGACAGAACATCACAATTAGAGTCTGTCAGATCCACTCTGACTGAACACCCATTAATACGTTGCACTGTGTTCTGCGCCAGTGGCCCAGTGCATCCGATTTCAGCCAGCATTTTATTCGGGTTTGCTTTCCCTAGCCTTTGATTGTCCCCAATCTTCCTGCAAGGCAGCAGATTATCTTTTCTGTAAGGGGATTCTGCCCTTAGATGGTAGGCCCTCCCAGGTTTACGAGCACCATCTGCCCGAGTCACTAGAGGTGACTAACACAGACACGGACACACAAAGATGTGAGATGTGACTAACACAGACATACACACACAAAGATGTGAGATGTGACTAACACAGACATGCACACACAAAGATATGAGATGTAACTAATACAGACATGCACACAGCGATACGAGGCATGACTAACACTGACACACCTCAAGATATATGACACATGACTAACATAAACATGCACATAAAGATATGAGATATAACTGACATTGACATGCACACACAAAGATATGACACATGCCTAACAGAGACATGCACACAAAGATAAGAGATATGACTAACATAGATATGCACACACAAAGATATGAGATGGGACTAACATAGCCATGCACACACAAGGATATGAGATGTGACAAACACAGACATGCACATACAAAGATATGAGATATGACTAACATAAACATGCAAACAAAGATATGGGATATCACTAACCCAGACATGCACACACAAAGATATGACATATGACTAACACTGGTACACACTAAGATATGAGATATGACTAAACACAGACACACATAAAGATATGAGACATGATTAACACGGACACACCAAGATATGAGATATGACTAACATGACACACACCAAGATGTGAGCCATGGCCAGCACACACAAGCTAAGATATGAGCCATGGCTAGGACAGAAACACAACAAGATATGAGCCATGGCTTCACTAAAAAACACCAAAAAATGAACCATGTCTAGCACAGAAACACAATAAAGTGCCCATATGCTTGGGCTTGTTGTAGTCGGCAGACTCTTCTGAACGTGGGAATCACAGGTTTCGTTAAACAGTTGTCCGGAGATTTGAGAGTGCAGTCTGACCCATAGAACGTTCTCTTGCATGTACAGATTCCCGATCGACTGTTGACAGGTGTCGTTGAAACAGTTGTCCGGACATTTGAGAGTACATATGATGTCACAGCCATCAGAACACATCTGTTCGCCCTGTAGCCCAAAATTACCATCTGGACAAGTGTCATTACAGGTATAGCCAAGATGTTTACATTGTAGGCATTTTCCAGATTTTTCCTCAAATAAAGGACAGACACTAAGACAAGACCCGGAACAGTCGTGTCCATAGATCCCATGTGAACAGTAGCCGTGACAAGTACCGATGATGACATTGCAGCCTTTACTACACCCACTACACACTGCACAAAACGACAAGAATGCTCGTCCAGACAATAGGTGTCTGTAAATGTTTGCACCTCACATACCGTCAGTGCACTGTCGGCCTGCGAAATGGTCGGTGAGAACTCAATCTTAATGTGTGCCATTGACGTTTGTGTTTTGACTACAATAGTGTTCACAGATAAATTAGGGTAGGATATATCATTATACTGGAACACTACTCCGCCACTGTCAGAGAAAGCCCTTAGAGTGGCATTCTTTACCCGAATCATAGTGCTAGCTCGATGATAGATTCGAATGAATAATATGAGTCTTCTGGGGCGTTGCAAAGTTCAGATACCAGTAAACAGAATTGGTTCCACTTCTCCATTGTGTGTGTGTGCAGTCATTGTCATAGAGATTGGTCTTTGTTTTGCTATTAACTGCGGCCTCTGGTCCACATCCGTCTCCTGTATAAAAAGCATTAAATGTTTTGTGCATTAAATCGGTCTGGTTTGTGTTCTGTTTGAGAGCCAGTTTCCGACCCCCGCCAATGTAGTTGGAGCAGATATTTGCAACTATCGCCCTTTCAATCCGTAACTTGTTGATCAGACCAGCCCCAGGGCAGAAGGCATCAATCTCGTGCGGACTAACTACAAACCTTGATACATTGTTACATGAGGCAGAACCATTCAGTTTTACCATGAAACTGTCCGGATATTTTAAGTCATTCGCATAAATCCTAAACCAGGAGCACGGCAAAGATTGATTGAGAGTTGCCTCAACTGATGTAGAATCTGTGTCCGGATTACATGAGGTGTCGTTGCCATCAAACAGGAAAGTAGGTTCAGATTTTTGGGCAAATAAAATCCAAGTACCGACACTGGGGTCCGAAAATTTTGTGCTGACAACAGTCATTGTTTGGGCATGTCCCTGTAGTTTTGTCACAAACTAAGCCACTATAGCAGTGACATTGTAACGTACAATTTGTCCCAAACCAACCGGCTGCACAAGTAAGGTCATTAGCTTCCATTGTTGCTAACGAAGCCAGCGAATAAAGACTTGATCTACAGCGATGGTTAACGAACTGTGTACACACATTTATTATCAAACCCGTGTTTACATTTAAAAAAAATCCGCCATCTCACTGTGGTAGCAGATAGCGTGAAATTCTCTAATAGAATGAGATAAACCATTGGAGACAAGGAAAGTCAAGATTGTCATCGCTGTTTAATCTTTAGTTCAGACTGGCATCACTTCAGTCAGGGTATTCCCATATCCTTCTTCCCATTTTCTTCTTCTGAATTGATTCACTGATTATCGCCTCAGAAGTTTCCCTCTATAATAATATTCATTTATTATTTGTCTCTATTCCCATATCCACTCTGCTGAACATTCCAGCAACCATCGAATGTTCCTGCTTTGCATTGATTTACTGTATTGTGTTCTTTTCTGCTGAGGATGCTTTCCTGCTATCATACACCAATATACCTACACTGTAGAGGTAAAGGCATCAAGATGCACCAAGATGCGTAGAGATGCGAAGCTGCTGTAAAGCTGATGATAATGGCGATACTAAAAAAAAAAGAAGAAGAAAAGTGGTATGGTGACAGCTTTACGTGGTAATGGACGAAACAAAAGTCGGACGAAACAAAAGTCGACGTTTCGGCCAAGTAGGCCTTCATCTGGACGAACAACAAACACAAAAATTATATATAACGATATATTAACAAATCTAACTACATGGTGATAATATGCTAGATACTAAAGAGAGGAAAAATAAATTGGTCACTTCCCTGTGTTCCTGAGCTGGGTCAGTCTCGAAATGGACTGAATTGATACGACTAAATCTCTCTGACCAGGAGACTCACCTCCCTATATTTTTAGAACCCTTCCTTTCCGTCTTCTCACCTGACTTCCTGGTCAGAGAGATTTATATCGGCCCTGTCGTATCAATTCAGTCCATTTCGAGACTGACCCAGCTCAGGAACACAGGGAAGTGACCAATTTATTTTTCCTCTCTTTAGTATCTAGCATATTATCACCATGTAGTTAGATTTGTTAATACATGTATATCGTTATATATAATTTTTGTGTTTGTTGTTCGTCCAGATGAAGGCCTACTTGGCCGAAACGTCGACTTTTGTTTCGTCCATTACCACGTAAAGCTGTCACCATACCACTTTTCTTCTTCTTTTTTTTTTAGTATCGCTACCTACACTGTAGCATATCTGTTGACCGTTGGTATAAAACCATTGGGCAGCAATATCATAAACACTGCAAGTGGTATTAGTGTTACTGTCGTGTATTCTGTACATACTTTACATGTTGACATTGATTGACTTAACTACTCAACTGACTACTCAATGTATGATGTAAGTATATGTATGTAGTGTTAATAGTGTGTGTATCTGTAGAAGCTATTAATATTATATAATTAGAAGTCTTATAAGTCAGAACTGTGTGGTCTAAGTGTAGTTTAAGTTTAAAATAAGTGTAGGTACTATGAATACTGTGTGTAAGACTAAGACTAAGACTAGAGTAACGCATTAAAGGCGCTAACACTAGCCACTATAATTATTTCCACACAAAACAATTAAAAATTGATAATTTATGAGTTTAGCGTAGTAAATTAAAGTTATCTCCCCTAAAAGAAACAACTTCAGGGTAAAGTGTAAAGTCCTATGTTTCCTAAAAAAAAATAAAATAAACTGCATTAGTTATGAACACTGATTAACTCTAAATCTAAAGAACAATGAGATCATTTTTACTTTTTGAGACACACTGAAGTTTTGTTCCAGGGGAGTAAAACTTAATTTACGATGCTAAACTCGTAATTTACCCCAAAAATTAACAAATAAGTATATATAATGTCCTAGTTTAAGGACATAAATTAAAGTGATCTTCCTTAGTTGCACCACAACACAAAGCCACAGTTACAGTGGTTTTCAAAAACTAAAAATTATCTCTGTCAATGTGCATCAATGTTTATCAATAACACAATTTATTTTATTTTGGTTTAGGGTTTGATGGTTGAGTTAACTTAGGAGTCGGTTATGATCATCGGTTATGACAGTTATTCTGATAATGATAGGAGAAAGCATCGCCAAAATAAACTGTAATTTTACTCAAGGCTACTCTTCCAAAATGAAATAATTGATGTTCCGATTGTTCCTAAATCTAGACTTTAAGACTTTACCAATATAACATAATCGTTAGTCATTAGACTTTATACTACTAAAACTACTTATAGTCTGATCATCCGTGGCGAGTATCATCAGTATGCTCAATCATTATCATCCTGAGTATCGCGATTATTTATTAAATTATTTATAATCAATCTGGTTTTATAACTCTACTTACTTACAAGTTAAGTTAATAAAATAATACAACTTGAACCTCCCTACAGACCCACCAACAGTGGCAACAGCTAAGTGAGCTAACAAAAAAAAGAAAAACTACGACTACACTGACACACACTCAACACACTCTCTCTCTCTCACAGTCAACTCACAACACTTTTTACCCTCACTGACACAACACACAGTTGTTGCACTAGCTCGCTCTCAGACTCTGCTCTTTCGGCTTTTTATTTATTCTAGCCTGAGAGGCTTACAGTAATCAGTGTACTTTAATCACAAACATTGTTTTTCCTCATAAAAAGAAAGATAACTTTCAGTTGCAGGCCACTCGCTCTGGTTTGTCTAGTCGCTAAACTGGTGGTTGATATACATACACTTACCAACAAAGATCACAGCAATGGCTGCAGTGTTTAGTAGTGCATTATGGGTAATTGTCTTCATCATCATATTTTTCTTTCGGATTTTGTAAAATATTGTATTGTGTCCCTTTCTTATTGTATCTTTTGCCGTGTGGTATATTCTATTCTATTCATAAAATCAGTTTCATTACAACTGCTCTTATATGGCCTCACCTTGTCCACTCCAAAAAATGAGGAAGATAATGTGCAATAAAGAATTGAATAGAAAGACAAGAAAACAAATGATGAAGTCTTCATCATCATGTGCCATACCGGTTGACGTAGGTAGGCGATCATATCCTTCCACAATCTTCTATCTACGGTCACAGTGCATCCTATCAGTTCTGTTGTTGACTGTTTTCCAAGCCATGACACCAAGCTATCCAGTATTTTCTTTTCTTTGTCGTCCGCGATCTCTCTTTCCTTTTATTTTGCCAGTTGTAACCAAGTATTCCAACTTTCCTCTTCTCATGATGTGCCCGAAAAATGTTGATTGTTTCTTTCTGATGTTTTTTAAGAGCTCCCTTTTTGTGTTGGCCTCTTTGAGAACTTCCTCATTGGTCTTTTTAGCTGTCCAGTGAACTTTCAACATTATTCTGAGAAATCCCATCTTTGTGGCCTCTACTCGTTTTTTTTTCATTTGTTTGTCTACTGTCCATGATTTGCTTCCATAGGTCAGAGTTAGTTCTATATAGCACTGATGAACTCTCTTTCTCATTTCTATTGACATAGATTTGTTGCATAAGATATTTTTCATTTTCTGAAATGCTATTTTGGCCTGAGCTATTCTGCTTTTTATTTCTGTGGTGCATCTTTAGCATTATATCTTTTTTGTACTACCATGTTGTACTTATCACTCATCTGTTTATGTACTCTAAACATATCTAGTTCTAATTTTATATTTCTTGGGAATTTCTGTGCCTTCCGCAGTTTTATTCTTATCTTTCCAACTACTGGTACATGGTCACTATTGCAATCTGCT
This sequence comes from Megaustenia siamemsis, assembly GCA_032433765.1. Lineage (NCBI taxonomy): Eukaryota > Metazoa > Mollusca > Gastropoda > Stylommatophora > Ariophantidae > Megaustenia > Megaustenia siamemsis. Next base: position 19,881,287 of record JAVIAB010000092.1, on the reverse strand, counting down.
CCTGGCCTTGTTTTAACAGATATTAGCCCATTCCTGAATCTTCTCTGTATCAGTATAAAATCAATTTGATTATGTACTTTTTTGTCTGGGCTTTGCCATGTCCAGAGTCGCCGTGAGGTTTGTTTGAACCATGTGTTACCTATCACCATTTCATGTATCTTTGCCCAATCTATTGATCTATCCCCTCTGTCATTCGTCTCTCTAAGGCCATGCCCCCACATCCCTCCACCCCAGTCGCATTTTGCACTTTAGCTGTTCCTACTTTTGCTTTGAAATCCCCTGATATAATAGTTATTTCTTGGGATTTACACTGTTCCATGGTCATCTCTAGCTCATTGTATAAAGTTTCAATGTCTTCTTCTTCGCTATTACTTGTTGGTACATAAGCATGAATTATGTTGATATCCATTGGTCTACCTCTCAATTTTACTAGCAGAATTCTATCTGATACTGGCCAAAATCCTTTCACTTTTTTGCTTCTTTCTCTATCTAACATGATGCCTACACCTCTTTCGTGTGTGGTTCCCCCAGAGTAAATTACATTTCCGCTGTCGCGTTATAGAAATCCTACTCCTTTCCATCTCATTTCACATAGTCCCAAGTTCAATTTCATTCTCTTCATTTCTTGACTGATGTTTTCTTGTTTACCAACCTGGAATGCTGATCTAATGTTCCAAATTCCTATTGCTAGCGTCTCTTTATTTTTGATCTTGCATACAGTAGCTTGATGTCGATCGGGTGTTACCTATTGCACATGACCTACCGGACGAGGTGGCTGTGGAGTCCCCATTAACGTCGTTAGCTGTAGATATTAAGTTGTGATTTGTCATGATTAGTCTAGGCAATATAAGAAGGTAGTTTGCCATAACTTTCCTTCTTGGCAGTGTCTACTAGTCGGAGATCGCAGCCATTGTCTCTATACATGAGATCCTCTGCCTGCCATCGCGGTGTGGAGACCATATAGAGACAGAGCGGAATGGCGCTCCATGGTATCCTACCTTCGATGAGGAGACACCACTCAATGATGACTGTGCGATACATATTTGACAATAGAAACAAGAAAATGAGTTCTTAAATGTTATGTAGAACCAGTATTAACATATAAATGTTAATCAATCACTATAGGACAACAGCCAAGAAAATCACTGTAGTCTGTAGAAATGTAGTTTTACAGAAAAATGTTGAGAATACCATGGACAGCTAAGAAGAGTATTGAAAACGTTCTGAAAAAGGCCAAAGCAAAGAGAGAGCTAATTCCCAATATTAGGAAGAAACAATTATCATTTTTTAGCCATGTAATAAGAAGAGAACGGCTGGAATCTATTGTGACAACTTGGAAAATTGAGGGACGATCAGAAGTTAAAAAGGTAGCAGGTTGGAAAAATCTTAGATGTGTTAGTCAGATCGATGACTTTTACCAAAATAGACTTATTCACTGAAAGGTACAGAATCTACTGAAGAATATGAATGCCCGCAGAATGATTAACACCCTTCAGTAAGCGTGAAGTTGAACACAAAATACAGGCAACAAAGCTATGATTATTGAGCATTCGAATTTCGCAGGATATCGCAGATATAATATAGCAGGATAAATAGCATGATAATATAGCAGGGTATATTAAAGTAGGATATCGATATCCCGCTTTTATCGATATCTTGCTATTTAAGTGTTTGTCCGGCGTTGTAGAAAATCATAAATCTTCTTGCTTGTTTAGTGTTATTGAAAATAAATATATCATTTTATGTACAATGGTTAGATATTGTTCTTTGATTTTTCAGTTTACCTGCACCATTATTAGTTGGAGATAAATAATAATAAATGAATATTATTTTTTAGGGAAACTTCCGAGACGATAATCAGCGAATCATTTCAGAGGAAGAGGTATGTTTACAGCACTTGGAAAAATTGACAAATAATCAACAACAGAAACAAATATGGACCAAAGCAGGATCGAACCCGTACTCAGTGGCACAGCGCCTTGCCACGAAAAGCCAAACTCTAGGGAACACTGCCACTCAGCTAACTAAAGTAGTTAGCTGAGTGGCAGTGTTCCCTAGCGTTTTGCCTTTTTATGTTGATTATTTGCCAATTTTTCCCCGAGTGCTGTAAACATACCTCTTCCTCTGAATTGATTCACCATTATAAGTTCATGGAGTCTAATCAACAGCACGGTTAAAACAAAAAAAAAAACGAAATAGACTTGAGGAAGAGTGTGCGGATATGAATATGGAAGAAGTATTGCAATTCTCAAAAGGGAGCTAATTCAAACAAAAATATACACTGTAAAAAAACAGATTTGTGGATTTTAGAACACGAACATTGAACATTGGCAGAAACGGGCTTCATCGCTTAGCCATTGTTGTGGTTTCCATTTATTTCGACCAGTGTTTTCACACTAGTTTGGCCTTCCCCCTCTCCCTTCTCTATCGTTTTCCCACGATCCAGTTCCCGGCCTCGTGGTGTCCATTATCATTCTCTCGATTCCTCCACGACGGACAGACAAGCTATTTGAGTTAAGTGATTTTTCTTATACGTTTTCGATACATTATTCACGTTTTACTATTGTACTATCGTCATTTCTAACTCTTCCTCATTTTTCTAATCTTTCTATTTTACACATCTTGACACTCATTCTACCTCCCTCATGTAGCCTCCTTTCTTATTTCAACATCCTACTTTCTTCTTTTCTGTCCACCCCTCCATTCACCTGATCATCTAACATGTAGATATAGATAATTGTGCTTCATCGTTTGTTGTCGTTGTCCCTGTATTCTGAAAAAGGCCACAGGCCGAAACGTCAGTTTTGTGTTGTGTTCCTTCCTTGTAAAGCTGTCACCATACCTTGGAGTGTTTAACACTCCCCACCACTGGCTTCTTATGACTATGGAGTCAGAAATAAAAATTAAAAAAAAAAAAAAAATCAAAAGTTGTACCTGTGACAGAGGGCAATTTAACATTGTCTCTTGTTTTGATAGCTCACTTTGTGATAAGTTCACCTGTCCACTATTTTATGTTATCAGTCCACTTTAGTCTGGGTAACCTCTGGCTCGCTACCTTAGACCTTTCATTCGAAGATGACTTTCAGTATAGTATTGTGTCTCTTCACATGTTCCAATAATTGCAGTTGTCTTTTTCGAATTATGTTAGGTAGTTATTTTTTTTATGGAAGCCGTAACAATGACTAAAGCAGTAGCTTGGCTAGAGACACACACTTACATCCACTTATGCTTTCCATTCAGTGAATATTCTTATGAAGAACGAAATGGGCCCAATTCGAAATCAGCGATTAAAGCGGTCAAGGTTGACAGCAATCCGATTCACCCTTTTGTGCCAGGACATTCAAGGTTATAAGAGAAGTGGCCGAGCAGGCATGCTAGTTGACATGTCTTGAAGAACGATTTCTCTCTTTTTAAAAAAAAATTAATTGGATCAGTGTGTAATGTTGTATGTTGCTGATGGTGTGACGCAAGATGAAACTGTTGATCATCATCATCATTGAGTGCCGTCTCCGCATTGAAGGTTGGATACCATGGAGCGCCATTCCGCTCTGTCTCTTGCTTTGAAGGTGCAGGTTGACAAGGACTGACTTGTCCATCTTTTGATGTCACTTGTCCATGTTAGTCTTGGTCTGCCTCTGCTTCTTTTACCTTGTATTTTCCCTTCCAAGATTACTTTTAGTACTTTTATCACGTAAAGCTTCTTACATACCATTTTTTTATTTTTTTTTATTTTTCCTCTTCATTACTTTTAGTAGGCTAGTGTGTCTTTTAACATGGCCCAAAAATCTCGTTTGTCTTGTTTTAATTGCATTTAGTAGTTCTCTTTTCATTTTTAGTTATTTTAAGACTTCATCGTTTGCTTCTTTTCTTTCTATCCAATTCTTCATATTCTTCTATAAATCCACATTTCAAAGGCTTCAATTTTCTGTTCTGTTTTCTTGTCTAATGTCCGTGTTTATGCATCATATAGGAATATTGAGAAGACATAACATTTTGCTATTCTTAGTTTTAGCCTTATTTTTTGTTTTTATGACTAGTATATTTTTCATGGCATTAAAATTACTTTTTGCCATTCCTATGCTTTTGTTTATTTCAGTTGTACATTTTTCATCACTGGTTATAGTATGGCCAAGGTAGTTGTAGTTCTGAACTGTCTCCAGGTCTATTCCATCAACTTTGATATCCACTTGTAGGCGTTGCGTATTTTCTTACTGTTTATACGTTTATTGATTTCACGGGCAGTGTGTCGAGCTTGGTCGGTGACCACGTAGAGCAGCTGGGGATGATGTAGTTGTTGACGGCAACGCTTCTGCCGAAGATGGTAGCTGCTTTGTATTGGTATCTCAACAGGGTGTCGGTTTATTTTTGCGACTAGAATATATCATGTGGGTTTGTATATCTTAGGGCTGCATATCTTAGGGTTTGAGGTTTCACAGAAACGTGACGCTGTACACTTTCATGACGCTGACAGGTACATGTCAAAAAAGGAAATTCTCCTCTGTTTTGCCACCTGCTGATCACCATAATGGATCAGCACGTTGATCTTCGCTCCGCTGCCGTTGCCGAATTCTGCGAATGTTTTGATGATGTTGGTTACTGAGCGGTCGCTTATGGTGAAGAAAATGGTGTCGTTGGCATGAGCTTCAGTTGTCCTCCTGATATATAGGCGTCGCTGATGGAGTGGGGCGGGGGGCATCTTTTCTGATTTTCTCGAGTAGTGGCTCTATGGCTAAGACAGCAGTGGCACTATGTCTAGGACAGCATGGCTCTATAGGTAGTACAGCAGTGACACTATGCTAGGACAGCAGTGGCTCTATGGCTAGGACAGCAGTGGCTCTATGGCTAGGACAGCAGTGGCGCTATGGCTAGGACAGCAGTTCGCACTATGGCTAGGACAGCAGTGGCACTATGACTAGGACAACAATGGCTCAATGACTATAGTTTGTTTCAGATTGTTTGCCTCCCTAATTCCAGTAATATCTCGAAAACCGTCTGATAGAATACCATGATTTTTTGCATGCGACCTTAGATTTTCAATGACGTAACGAATTTATCATTTAAATTATCGTATGTGTTACCGTTTCCTCAAAGCGGCAACTTCCTTTGATCTCCTTCATATTTGTATTTATTTTGACACAAAAAGCAGAATGTACGGTAAATGAAGATCTTTTACACTTTTTAGAGGAAAAGGCGTAACTTTTATTTTTATATAAGGGACATTATTACTTTATAATAAGAGAGTAAGTAAGTAAGTGTTCCTGTCATGCCTGAAGGTGTATAGGGGAATAAACCGCCACAATTGCACTTTTTCACAACATGCTATCCATTTGGATTGAGCTCTTTTAATTATACAACTAATATTGAATCAAATCAAAATAGGCCGAACATTCACCGAATAGAAATTATTTATTTTAAGAACACAGAATACATCGTCAACTCACTAAAAAAACAGTTCCTGAAGTGGTCCGTATCCAGAGTTTCCAACTCCAACAAAGTCACTTCAGTAAGTTCAAACAAATGAGTTTTATTCAGAATCTGCCGAATCTAATAGACGTATTACCATTTTTGGTTGAATAACCCACAGACCATCGTTTCTCCAATACTTATCTTCCTCAACCATAACATGGTCTTCACAACTAGCCCAATAATCTTTGTCTATGTTTGAAATAGCAACATTGGTAAGCTCTTTAACATCAGATAATTTGAAAGTTTTATTTTCGGATGCTACTTGCCCTTTGATCTTTGCCCAAACTAATTCAATAGGATTTAGGTGTGAGTGATATGGAGGCAGCCTCAAACATCTATGACCATGTTCTTCAATTAATTTATCTATTTGAAATATCTTTGGCCGTTGTATCTGTTTTACAAGTGAAAGTAATTCAGGCTTGAGATACATATCGTTAAATGGTATTTGTTCCCTTGTCAGCCATGTCTTTATTTCAGCTTTAGTGCTTGATGATGTTGGAACTTTATCTTCTTGTGCCACTTTGTTATGGTAAGATGCATTATCCATGATCAAACAAGATGGTCGATCTAATAAAGGCAAAAGAGTGTCTTTAATCCAATCTCTGAACATATGACTGTTCATCTCTGAATGATAATCCTGGTTATCAGTTGACTTTGCAATAAAAACAAGTTCAGCATTCTCCACCAGACCATTATTTTTGCTCCCAGCATGTGCCACTATAAGGCGCTTTCCTTTGCTGCTAGGTACATACCTTTTAATAGTCCCATCTAATGACTGCCATTCTTTTTCATTTGTGTGGTAGGCATTAATCCATGTTTCGTCCAAGTACACAATGTCATAATCTTCATTACGCATTTGTCTAACTTAACGTAAATATTTGCTTCTTGCAGCTACTAAATGAGGTTTCTCGCAAATGATGTTTCTTCCACAAGAATATTTTCTAAAAGTGAAGCCTAAACTCCGCACACTTCTCCATAGTGTAGTTTTTGATACATCAATACTGGTGTTCTTTTTAAGCCAAATCTTAAGTTTCCTTATGGTAACTTCTTCCCCTAAGTCAAACATTTTACAAATCTCTCTGCGGACAAGTTCTCTGTCAAAACTGTCTAACAAATGTTTTCTTCCTCGACTTCTTTCTTTCCTTGAACATTCACATTGAACATTTTTCACTGATCTATGAAACGACCGTTTACTTAAACCTAACACGTGCATCGTTCTCTTTTCAGGATTTGATATGCTGTGATATAGACTCCCTCGTTTTGCCTCTCTACAAAAATATAAATATAATTTCTTTGTAATATTTTGTTCAGTAACAAATTTCAACTTTAAACTCATTGTTAAGGGCACAACTCACAAAACACGCCTATGTAAATAATTTGATTTTGTATTTTTGGTGACGTTATACTAATGACGTGATACAAAAAGTTGACAATTTTAATCCAGTAAGTGCAAAACCAGAATTGCGCACCGAATATAAGAGAAATTTGCTACACATATGTGCAAATATTGACAAAAATCTGACATTTGCAATTCAATAGTGTAAACCGGTGCCTTTACCCACCAACATATAAAGGAAATTCCCAAATGAAGATGTTTAAATCATTCTTGAAGTGATATGGAAGGGGTAAATACTCTTAAATTTTGATTCAAATGTGCCCAAGTTTAATCATACTTTTATCCTCCTGGTAAGCAAGCGCACAAGAAAAACCAGCAGTTTGTTTGCAATGAATTTATTTTTTCTATTACGTTATGAGATTCAGTAGGTTACATGCAAAATATCAGCACTGTAGCACAAATGGTTGCTGAGCTGTGGTTTTTTGAAGTGAGGCAAAAAATCTGAAGCGAACTATAGGACCGCAGTGGCTCTATGACTAGGACAGTAATGGCACTATGGCTAGGACAGTAGTGGCTCTATGGCTAGGACAGCAGTGGCAATATGGCTAGGACAATAGTGGCACTATGGCTAGGACAGCAGTGAAACTATGGCTAGGACATCAGTGGCTCTATGGTTAGGTCAGCAGTGGCTCTATGGCTAGGATAAAAGTGGCAATATGGCTAGGACAATAGTGGCACTATGGCTAGGAAAGCAGTGGCACTATGGCTAGGACATCAGTGGCTCTATGGTTAGGTCAGCAGTGGCTCTATGGCTAGGACAAAAGTGGCTCTATGACTAAGACAGCAGTGGCACTATGGCTAGGACAGCAGTGGCACTATGGCTAGGACAGCAGTGGCACTATGACTAGGACAACAATGACTCAATGACTAGGACCGCAGTGGCTCTATGACTAGGACAGTAATGACACTATGGCTAGGACAGTAGTGGCTCTATGGCTAGGACAGTAGTGGCTCTATGGCTAGGACAGTAGTGGCTCTATGACTAGGACAGAAGTGACTCTATGACTAGGACAGTAATGGCACTATGGCTAGGACAGTAGTGGCTCTATGGCTAGGACAGCAGTGGCTCTATGGCTAGGACAGCAGTGGCAATATGGCTAGGACAATAGTGGCACTATTGCTAGGACAGCAGTGGCACTATAGCTAGGACATCAGTGGCTCTATGGTTAGGTCAGCAGTGGCTCTATGGCTAGGACAAAAGTGGCTCTATGACTAGGACAGCAGTGGCACTATGGCTAGGACAGCAGTGGCACTATGGCTAGAACAGAAGTGGCTCTATGGCTAGGTCAGCAGTGGCTCTATGGCTAGGACAGAAGTGGCTCTATGACTAGGACAGCAGTGGCACTATGGCTAGGACAGAAGTGGCTCTATGACTAGGACAGCAGTGGCTCTATGGCTAGGACAGAAGTGGCTCTATGACTAGGACAGCAGTGGCACTATGGCTAGGACAGCAGTGGCTCTATGACTAGGACAGAAGTGGCTCTATGACTAGGACATCAGTGGCTCTATGGCTAGGACAGAAGTGGCTCTATGACTAGGACAGCAGTGGCACTATGGCTAGGACAGAAATGTTTCTATGACTAGGACATCAGTGGCACTATGGCTAGGACAGAAGTGGCACTATGACTAGGACAGCAGTGGCACTATGGCTAGGACAGAAGTGGCTCTATGACTAGGACAGCAGTGGCACTATGGCTAGGACAGAAGTGGCACTATGACTAGGACAGCAGTGGCTCTATGACTAGGTCAGCAGTGGCACTATGGCTAGGACAGCAGTGGCACTATGGCTAGGACAGCAGTGGCTCTATGATTAGGACAGAAGTGTTAGTAGTATGTAAATGTTCCCTACGTACCTATTTTTGATTTTATAGGGAATATATAAGAAAAATAGGGTGGTGGAGAGTGGTGGAGACTGGTGGAGACTGGTGGAGACTGGTGGAGACTGGTGTAATGGTGAACCGCTATATAGGGAATATATAATAAAAATAGACTAGTGAAGGGAATCGCCTCTCTCTCTCTCTTTCGACAGCAGCAGCGGCACCCGTGACCCTGCCGTTGACCTTTGACCTTGCAGCTATGGTCAACATGGTCATCCTGTATACAAATGATAGAGATAATCATCATCGGCAGCCAACAACGGCAGCCTATACTTTGCCGCTATGACATCATCAAGGTCATCTGATGTCATCATCAAGGGGGAGACAATAGAGAGCTGTCTCTCTTGTTTTTAGTAACAATATATACAGACGAGTTATCTAACCCTGTGTTTTACTACGGAAAGTTACATTTGATGGGTCGGGGTAGACAATAATGTGGGTGCATAAGACCCTCGCACCGGCTCGATATATCTACTGGACTTTACCCAATCAGAATGCGTATATTTGTAAATTTGAAAAAAGCTAGGAACGGTGACAGCAGTCAGAATGTCACTGTCTATCAGTCATAAAGAACCCGCCTAAATTCGGAGACGCTGTATCATCGATTTAGAATCAGTCAGGCGGTGTGCAGGAAACATAGTTAGGAATCATCGCGCGGTTGGAAACTGATGGAGACTGGTATAATGCACCAATATATAGGGAATATGTAAGAAAAATAGACTAGTAGAGACTGGTGAAGGGAATCGACCCCTCTCTGTCTCTCTAATTCATAAACAAATCTCTCTCTCTCTCTCTCTCTCTCTAGACAACAAGGAAGGTTAAACATAAAAAAATAGTATCACAATATATGTATATGACACATTTTTTTCTTCAAAAAATGAGAGATGATAGTACAACACGGAGTAGTGTCAATATAAGTTATTACAAGAATGCATATACATACAAAATATTAGATAGACAGTGGCGATGTGGTCAGCTGGGTTTGATGGAGAGGTGTGTGTGTGTGTGGTGTTGGTATAACAGGTGGACAGGTGGGTGTGCGTGTGTGTGCGTGTGTGTGTGGTTCGTAGTGCAGGTGGACGGGTGTGTTGCTATGGATAGATGAGTGTGGATGGACAGGATAGATGCTTGGTAAAAGTAAAAGTAAAGTACCCCCGTCACGCCAAGTGGCGTATAGGGAAATATGGTGTTAGTGACCCTATATTTTACAGACCTTCAGCACATGATTTTTGGGGTAATGTGGTCGGTATTACGCCCGTGCTGCTTTTACTTTCCCAGAAAAAATCCGGTACCCATTTAAGGCTGGGTGAACCCGGAGCCGTCGGTTGGGATCGAACCCTACCCCTTGTCCGTAGTAGTCCAGTTCACTAACCACTGAGCTATCGCGGCTCCTACTAATTTTTAGGGAATTAGTAAAACCCAGGTGTCCTCGCCAGGATTACGAACCCCGGCTGTTGCCGTGGTAAGCCAACCGCTAGATGCTTGGTGGATGAATGTATATGAGTTTGTGTGCATGTATGTGTGTGAGTGTGTGTGTGGATGCTCTCTCTCTCTCTCTCTCTCTCTCTCTCTCTAACTTTCAATATATCGATCTATAGTTGAGTTTTATCTCCAATGTCTTATACTCCTGTTAGGAATAAGTCTTTATGGTTTTCTCGCTCTCATTTTCGGTTCTAGTGCGTGCTAACTCTTATATTATGACAAATACACTCCTTGTCTTCTGAGTCTTCTTCCTTTCTCTTCCTTCTCTGGATCTCTCTCGGCCGCAGAATGAACAAGTTGTATTCGTGGTACCTGACCTCATCTCCATTCTCCGGCGCCTTCTGTCCTCTTAATTTATGGACATCACTGTCTTATAGGTGGTGTGCCAATTTTTTAATTTATATTCTCCCTACGCTACGATCTGCAACCAAATTTTCCCAGTTTCCTTCCCTCTTAGATAAATCACCCAACGAAGCAGTGCAACCATCCTTATATCTCACTACTATCGAAATAACTTTCAAAATCATAAGTTAACCGAAGAGGGTATATGAAATTATTGGGAACATCGATACCGTGAGAGGCCACCGTTTCCCAAATCGTGGGGAGTGGTGTGTAGAAACAAAGCCTTGTAAACATTTTTTCTTGTCCTCCCTTGCACATTTTCTGGTGTTTGCTCATAAGATTGGAAAACTTCTATAACTTCCCCATTTTCGACAACTAGAAGAGTGAGAGGCCGCGTCAATGTCAGAAATATACATGCATTGGTCTTTAAAATACAACAACCGTAAAATGTCCTTATAACTATTACTACCACTGAGTTGTAGCGTGAGAACGTCTTGTGGGCACATTCGAGATGCCAATGTTTATACTAGAACAATTTTCTAATGCTGGGATCTGGTGTCAACTAACACCTGTGAAATCTTCTATTGCCCCTAATCCCTGATAATCTAACAACTGTTTCAGGAGAGACTGCGCGGGTTTCCTTAACATATTTCATATCGGTGGAAGTAAGTTTTCTCACTGCTTTTACTCTAGAAACATGTCAATGATAATCACAACTCAAAGATCGAACGAAGAATTTAACGTAGAGTGAACAGTTGGACGTCAGTTGTGATATATATTTGAGGCTGCGACACATTTTGCTGCATCATGAGTCTATGTCGGAAACCGATTCGATCTCGTGTCTTATTAGACTTCCTAAGTAGTTCATTTTAATCAGAGGTGAGCATATGGAAAAAAAAAACTACATAATCAGTTGCGTCATGACACACGGGTGGTAGCAAGCAGTCATAGTATGTCGGTAGTTTAGTAACATATTAGTGTCATATGCTGGAGGCTGTTTTAATGAACAGCTTCTCTTGTGGTTGAGCCAATATTTGATAGACAGATCCGACTGTAGAATGAACAAGATGTATTCGTGGTTTCTGGCCTCATCTCCATTCTCCTGCGCCTTTTGGTTTCTGAATTTAATAGCAGCACTGCCTCGAATGTTGGTGTGCCGTCTTTTTCATGTTCTCCGTGTGCTACGATCTGCAGCCATATTGCCGCTGTTTCGGTCACCCTTAGATATTCACCCAGATAAGCACTGCAAACATCCTTATATCTCATCACTGGTCTGGTCCCTCGTCTCTTTCCATCTCTACGTTCTCCTTACGAAATTTGTGTGGGAATGCAATTGTTTGCATTCTTCTCGCATGACCAAGTCACAGTAGTCTCCAACTTCTAAGAGTTACCAGGATGGATGGGAATTTTGCTCTTTATGAAACGTTAGAGGTGGTTACATTGTCCCGTCATATGATGTTCATAAGCGGCGAAGACGGCGCATATAACAACTGTGTAATCTGATATCCTTCACGCACATAGGTAGTCCAAGTATCTGATCCATATAAACGTGTACCATGTACACAGCTGTGATCAATTACATCCTCATGGTCTAAATGTTAGTGTTGTGTTAACCCATGCTCTATGTTTAAGTTTACCATATCTCGAAGCTGCTTTTTAGAGTCGCATTTAACTCTTCATCAAGTGAGATGGCGGTTGTGAACATGAAAAGTTATGCCATCGATGATAAGTTTATGTTAAAAAATAACGTTAATTTTCTAAATGTTTGAATACGTAAAACACTACCCGACTGCTGACAACGTGTATATTTGTTATGATTTCTTGAATAGTACTGACAATGAGAAAACTGTATAACTAGTAACACGTCATGCTAGTTATTATCTTGTGGTTTCTTGGTAAGTGATTTTGCATATGTGAAATAAGCAGACATCGCTTATGTTATGTGACTAATATGTGACCACTTCGCGTTTTTTTTTCAATTATAACTTGGTTAAAAACAATCACACATAAACATTATAACCAATCTGTGCTAGAGCTTAAAATCTGCGATAATGAACGATGTGCCAGCTACTTGTTGTCGAAAAATAATCCATGAAAATTCCCCTCCCAAATCATTCAAGAATGTTCGCGATGGTAACACTTAGACACTGACTGTCATCATTCCGAGTGCACAGCGAGTAGTAGCTTTCAGCGTTGTGAGAACATGATTTTCTTTCAGAACATTGCATTGTTGGAAATCTTGAAATTTGACTTGAGAAAGCTTGCAGTATTCACAAACTCCATATACCAAAATACAACGCTTCAACCTCAATGTACTGCGTAATAAAGGTTTCCTGGAACTAAATTCAGAGTCCACGGATCTTCGTGACCAACTATTGTAGACTTTTGAAACCCTGGTAGACCCTAGCACATTCAAATTCGTTCCCTGATACCCACATAGCCCCAAGGAACTCATCGTTTCGGGTGTTGAGCGGAAAGTTGCTTCGCCGTTATGAAGATGTGACTCGCTCTCCGAAGAAAGTTTTTGGGAAGTTTAAAGAAGTCTACTGAAATATGTCTTTATCAAAGCTCGATGTGCGGTGTTCAAATCTAGAGAGAAACTTAAAGAGTGTCATGATACCAACGGGTAGCTATAATCACATAAACAGAAACGCGAAACAGAAAGACCATGCAAAAATGTGCTAGCGCTAGAGATTTGCGATAATGGACGAGGTATCTCTAATTGTTGTCGAAAAGTAATTTCTGAAACGTTTCCCTAGATCATTCAAGAATGTTTACTCGTACTCACTTAGACACAAAACATGAACATCATGTGTTTTAGCAAGTAGTCGCTTTCGGCGTTGTGGGGATGTGATTTGCTTACCGAAGATCTCCGTGTAAGGCGTGCTCTGTGATATTTCATAGATGGCTTTATATTTTAGCATACCAAAGTAATTGAGGTGCAGAATTTTCTAAAAATGTTGTGTCTAAGTGTAACTAACATCTCACTTTGAATGTAGGTGCTCTCCTCATTCTGTAACCCTCTTTTATTTGTCTCTCAGGTGACGGGAACATATTTCAGTTCCACCTACTTAAATTTTTATCAATAAAATGTTAGTTCTATTGCATATAAACACACGGTAAAAAGATCATTTGTAAGGAAAACGTCTTTTGTAAACTAAAATGTACCACAAGAGATATAGATTTTTAAAAAATATAATCAGGGTCCATAATAAAGCCAACATGTCTATCTGGACTTTTTACATACATTATACATTTGTCGTGATAGAAACCAATCGATTCGCTTCGTACGCCAGTTTTCTTGTACACATTTCGCAGAAACAAGACCATCAGGTCCATCCAGTGACCTGTGAGCTAAATGTTCTCAAAATTGCCGCCGGTTAGCACACAACAACAACAAAGGATTGTTCTTATATTTAAACAAACTTTCGGTATCACGAATCGTTTCTTATATTTTCATTAGCCGAAATTCATCAAAGAATGTCCCCCACCCCCTACCCCCACCCGCAGGCCCTCTAATGCTTTGCCTATCCCGGAAGTAGTTGCCTGTCATATTTGTAGTATAGGTGACTTCAAATGTCTAAGTGCAATTTCCGTGATGGACAGTTTAAGTATGGTTGAACTTGGACTCTTTTCAATATTGGATATCCAGAGAAGCCCAGAATCAAGCGTGACACCACCATGACAGGTCAAGTCGAAACACTAGGATGTGCTGTCGGTGACACATGTGACAATGATGGTGGTGATTTGTTTTCGAAACATTGTGAAGTCTGTGTGAGCATGTTATCGACATGACAGATACTGTTGTCTTTATTGTTGTTGACAACAAAGTTTGTGCTGATAAGCATGTGAAAGACCACGACGTCGACCTGAAAGAGCTAGTACACTGCATTATAATGTCAGTGAACCATTTAAAAAAAAAAAGATGTGTTCTTGTAGTCGATACTTTTTCTTGTTGTGAGAGATCAAAATGTCGAAGATCCGACGCACTAGACTGTAATGTCGGTGACACATGTAAACACTTTGTGATGTATTTATTGGTATCGAGATAATGTCATTTGCAATATCGATATGCAACGACCTCTAAAACTTCTGTAATGTGGAGATAGTTTGTACTCTTGGTCGGGACAGAATAACCAGATCACCGTCACTGAGACCGGTGTCGTTTTTTTGTGAGATATGTCATCTGAAATTATTATTTTTTTTCTATCGTATGTGTGGAGTGAGTTGGTTTTAATTTTCCAGATAAACCTTATATTCGCCATCTTCTCCAGCAGTTGTCCTACACAATGGAAGAGGTCGATAGACCTGTATATCTTGGGAGCCTTTTTGTCATTTTCTGGGTATAGTTATGGCATGTAGAGATCTCATTCTAGATAGATGATACATGTGCTGAATGTCATAATTGGTTAACGATCCTGAAAACAGACATGACGACGGAATCCTAGGGTTATGTGGATATCAGTGATAAGACCATGATTATCATATACAATACCAACTGGCGTAGGTAATCATCAACCCCGGTCACATTTGTCTGTCTACAATGAAACTTATCACTTCAGTTGTTGAGTGTTTTCCAAACCAAAACACAAAGCTATCTAGCATCTTCTCTCTTTATCGCACGGGATCTCACCTTCCATAAACTTTGCCAGTTGTACCCAAGTATTCAAACTTTATTTTTTTCATAATGTGCCCTAAAAATGTAGATTGTTTCTTTTGACTGTTAATTAAGAGCTCTTTTTCTGTGTGGGACTCCTTACGCAAACAAGACATGAGAATCTGATGGGAAACCAATATAGCCACGGGTCTAATGGTGACATCTGTCGAATAATTTGACATGAACCCGCTACCTTTCAACATCTACACTTTTAAAAGTAACAGGTGAGTCGACTGAGGGTATAGATAGCGTACTGTCCTTCACTGACGCTTTTTGTTCTACCGCGAAGGTAGATATAGGGGACATGATATACGTGAACACCAGACTGAATTTGCTCGATTGTTTAGACGAAGCAATGAGAAGGGAGCACTGATGTACCAGACGAAGACAACTGCAAATTGGATTTCTCTAAAAAAAAAAAAAACATATTGTCAAGACATCTACAACAGTTGTATAAGTGGGTTCAGAAACTATCGCGAGGACACATACAATACGATGCTTCGGAACACAATTTGATTGAAGTCTTGCTTTCAACCAACACATAGATCAAGTTTTAAGACTTACAACACTTGCAAAAGTTGGTTACGAAACTATTCTGAGGACCCACAAACACGGCGAGACGTAAAGAACAAACCATAATACGACCACCATCCAACGCATCCGTTCCAACCAAGCTAGGAGCACGTTCATTTTCCCGGCACAAGCGAATGTCCAGAGACGAATCGTAAACATATCTTTGCAACACCCTTACTCCAGCGCCACTGCCTAAGTGTGAGATTGCACATAGATGACCCAAAAAGACCACTGACACAAACTGACCACTGACACCGACAGGAACCTTATGTGTCACCTATTCTCAGGGGTCAGCTTAGTGGTCAATTTGTGTCAGTGGTCATTCGCTTGTGCCGGGAAAATGAACGTGCTCCTAGCTTGGTTGGAACGGATGCGTTGGATGGTGGTCGTATTATGGTTTGTTCTTTACGTCTCGCCGTGTTTGTGGGTCCTCAGAATAGTTTCGTAACCAACTTTTGCAAGTGTTGTAAGTCTTAAAACTTGATCTATGTGTTGGTTGAAAGCAAGACTTCAATCAAATTTTGTTCCGAAGCATCGTATTGTATGTGTCCTCGCGATAGTTTCTGAACCCACTTATACAACTGTTGTAGATGTTGACAATATGTTTTTTTTTTCAGAGAAATCCAATTTGCAGTTGTCTTCGTCTGGTACATCAGTGCTCCCTTCTCATTGCTTCGTCTAAACAATCGAGCAAATTCAGTCTGGTGTTCACGTATATCATGTCCCCTATATCTACCTTCGCGGTAGAACAAAAAGCGTCAGTGAAGGACAGTACGCTATCTATACCCTCAGTCGACTCACCTGTTACTTTTAAAAGTGTAGATGTTGAAAGGTAGCGGGTTCATGTCAAATTATTCGACAGATGTCACCATTAGACCCGTGGCTATATTGGTTTCCCATCAGATTCTCATGTCTTGTTTGCGTAAGGAGTCCACACACAGAAAAAGAGCTCTTAATTAACAGTCAAAAGAAACAATCTACATTTTTAGGGCACATTATGAAAAAAATAAAGTTTGAATACTTGGGTACAACTGGCAAAGTTTATGGAAGGTGAGATCCCGTGCGATAAAGAGAGAAGATGCTAGATAGCTTTGTGTTTTGGTATGGAAAACACTCAACAACTGAAGTGATAAGTTTCATTGTAGACATACAAATGTGACCGGGGTTGATGATTACCTACGCCAGTTGGTATTGTATATGATAATCATGGTCTTATCACTGATATCCACATAACCCTAGGATTCCGTCGTCATGTCTGTTTTCAGGATCGTTAACCAATTATGACATTCAGCACATGTATCATCTATCTAGAATGAGATCTCTACATGCCATAACTATACCCAGAAAATGACAAAAAGGCTCCCAAGATATACAGGTCTATCGACCTCTTCCATTGTGTAGGACAACTGCTGGAGAAGATGGCGAATATAAGGTTTATCTGGAAAATTAAAACCAACTCACTCCACACATACGATAGAAAAAAAATAATAATTTCAGATGACATATCTCACAAAAAAACGACACCGGTCTCAGTGACGGTGATCTGGTTATTCTGTCCCGACCAAGAGTACAAACTATCTCCACATTACAGAAGTTTCAGAGGTCGTTGCATATCGATATTGCAAATGACATTATCTCGATACCAATAAATACATCACAAAGTGTTTACATGTGTCACCGACATTACAGTCTAGTGTGTCGGATCTTCGACATTTTGATCTCTCACAACAAGAAAAAGTATCGACTACAAGAACACATCTTTTTTTTTTAAATGGTTCACTGACATTATGATGCAGTGTACTAGCTCTTTCAGGTCGACGTCGTGGTCTTTCACATGCTTATCAGCACAAACTTTGTTGTCAACAACAATAAAGACAACAGTATCTGTCATGTCGATAACATGCTCACACAGACTTCACAATGTTTCGAAAACAAATCACCACCATCATTGTCACATGTGTCACCGACAGCACATCCTAGTGTTTCGACTTGACCTGTCATGGTGGTGTCACGCTTGATTCTGGGCTTCTCTGGATATCCAATATTGAAAAGAGTCCAAGTTCAACCATACTTAAACTGTCCATCACGGAAATTGCACTTAGACATTTGAAGTCACCTATACTACAAATATGACAGGCAACTACTTCCGGGATAGGCAAAGCATTAGAGGGCCTGCGGGTGGGGGTAGGGGGTGGGGGACATTCTTTGATGAATTTCGGCTAATGAAAATATAAGAAACGATTCGTGATACCGAAAGTTTGTTTAAATATAAGAACAATCCTTTGTTGTTGTTGTGTGCTAACCGGCGGCAATTTTGAGAACATTTAGCTCACAGGTCACTGGATGGACCTGATGGTCTTGTTTCTGCGAAATGTGTACAAGAAAACTGACGTACGAAGCGAATCGATTGGTTTCTATCACGACAAATGTATAATGTATGTAAAAAGTCCAGATAGACATGTTGGCTTTATTATGGACCCTGATTATATTTTTTAAAAATCTATATCTCTTGTAGTACATTTTAGTTTACAAAAGACGTTTTCCTTACAAATGAACTTTTTACCGTGTGTTTATATGCAATAGAACTAACATTTTATTGATAAAAATTTAAGTAGGTGGAACTGAAATATGTTCCCGTCACCTGAGAGACAAATAAAAGAGGATTACAGAATGAGGAGAGCACCTACATTCAAAGTGAGATGTTAGTTACACTTAGACACAACATTTTTAGAAAATTCTGCACCTCAATTACTTTGGTATGCTAAAATATAAAGCCATCTATGAAATATCACAGAGCACGCCTTACACGGAGATCTTCGGTAAGCAAATCACATCCCCACAACGCCGAAAGCGACTACTTGCTAAAACACATGATGTTCATGTTTTGTGTCTAAGTGAGTACGAGTAAACATTCTTGAATGATCTAGGGAAACGTTTCAGAAATTACTTTTCGACAACAATTAGAGATACCTCGTCCATTATCGCAAATCTCTAGCGCTAGCACATTTTTGCATGGTCTTTCTGTTTCGCGTTTCTGTTTATGTGATTATAGCTACCCGTTGGTATCATGACACTCTTTAAGTTTCTCTCTAGATTTGAACACCGCACATCGAGCTTTGATAAAGACATATTTCAGTAGACTTCTTTAAACTTCCCAAAAACTTTCTTCGGAGAGCGAGTCACATCTTCATAACGGCGAAGCAACTTTCCGCTCAACACCCGAAACGATGAGTTCCTTGGGGCTATGTGGGTATCAGGGAACGAATTTGAATGTGCTAGGGTCTACCAGGGTTTCAAAAGTCTACAATAGTTGGTCACGAAGATCCGTGGACTCTGAATTTAGTTCCAGGAAACCTTTATTACGCAGTACATTGAGGTTGAAGCGTTGTATTTTGGTATATGGAGTTTGTGAATACTGCAAGCTTTCTCAAGTCAAATTTCAAGATTTCCAACAATGCAATGTTCTGAAATAAAATCATGTTCTCACAACGCTGAAAGCTACTACTCGCTGTGCACTCGGAATGATGACAGTCAGTGTCTAAGTGTTACCATCGCGAACATTCTTGAATGATTTGGGAGGGGAATTTTCATGGATTATTTTTCGACAACAAGTAGCTGGCACATCGTTCATTATCGCAGATTTTAAGCTCTAGCACAGATTGGTTATAATGTTTATGTGTGATTGTTTTTAACCAAGTTATAATTGAAAAAAAAACGCGAAGTGGTCACATATTAGTCACATAACATAAGCGATGTCTGCTTATTTCACATATGCAAAATCACTTACCAAGAAACCACAAGATAATAACTAGCATGACGTGTTACTAGTTATACAGTTTTCTCATTGTCAGTACTATTCAAGAAATCATAACAAATATACACGTTGTCAGCAGTCGGGTAGTGTTTTACGTATTCAAACATTTAGAAAATTAACGTTATTTTTTAACATAAACTTATCATCGATGGCATAACTTTTCATGTTCACAACCGCCATCTCACTTGATGAAGAGTTAAATGCGACTCTAAAAAGCAGCTTCGAGATATGGTAAACTTAAACATAGAGCATGGGTTAACACAACACTAACATTTAGACCATGAGGATGTAATTGATCACAGCTGTGTACATGGTACACGTTTATATGGATCAGATACTTGGACTACCTATGTGCGTGAAGGATATCAGATTACACAGTTGTTATATGCGCCGTCTTCGCCGCTTATGAACATCATATGACGGGACAATGTAACCACCTCTAACGTTTCATGAAGAGCAAAATTCCCATCCATCCTGGTAACTCTTAGAAGTTGGAGACTACTGTGACTTGGTCATGCGAGAAGAATGCAAACAATTGCATTCCCACACAAATTTCGTAAGGAGAACGTAGAGATGGAAAGAGACGAGGGACCAGACCAGTGATGAGATATAAGGATGTTTGCAGTGCTTATCTGGGTGAATATCTAAGGGTGACCGAAACAGCGGCAATATGGCTGCAGATCGTAGCACACGGAGAACATGAAAAAGACGGCACACCAACATTCGAGGCAGTGCTGCTATTAAATTCAGAAACCAAAAGGCGCAGGAGAATGGAGATGAGGCCAGAAACCACGAATACATCTTGTTCATTCTACAGTCGGATCTGTCTATCAAATATTGGCTCAACCACAAGAGAAGCTGTTCATTAAAACAGCCTCCAGCATATGACACTAATATGTTACTAAACTACCGACATACTATGACTGCTTGCTACCACCCGTGTGTCATGACGCAACTGATTATGTAGTTTTTTTTTTCCATATGCTCACCTCTGATTAAAATGAACTACTTAGGAAGTCTAATAAGACACGAGATCGAATCGGTTTCCGACATAGACTCATGATGCAGCAAAATGTGTCGCAGCCTCAAATATATATCACAACTGACGTCCAACTGTTCACTCTACGTTAAATTCTTCGTTCGATCTTTGAGTTGTGATTATCATTGACATGTTTCTAGAGTAAAAGCAGTGAGAAAACTTACTTCCACCGATATGAAATATGTTAAGGAAACCCGCGCAGTCTCTCCTGAAACAGTTGTTAGATTATCAGGGATTAGGGGCAATAGAAGATTTCACAGGTGTTAGTTGACACCAGATCCCAGCATTAGAAAATTGTTCTAGTATAAACATTGGCATCTCGAATGTGCCCACAAGACGTTCTCACGCTACAACTCAGTGGTAGTAATAGTTATAAGGACATTTTACGGTTGTTGTATTTTAAAGACCAATGCATGTATATTTCTGACATTGACGCGGCCTCTCACTCTTCTAGTTGTCGAAAATGGGGAAGTTATAGAAGTTTTCCAATCTTATGAGCAAACACCAGAAAATGTGCAAGGGAGGACAAGAAAAAATGTTTACAAGGCTTTGTTTCTACACACCACTCCCCACGATTTGGGAAACGGTGGCCTCTCACGGTATCGATGTTCCCAATAATTTCATATACCCTCTTCGGTTAACTTATGATTTTGAAAGTTATTTCGATAGTAGTGAGATATAAGGATGGTTGCACTGCTTCGTTGGGTGATTTATCTAAGAGGGAAGGAAACTGGGAAAATTTGGTTGCAGATCGTAGCGTAGGGAGAATATAAATTAAAAAATTGGCACACCACCTATAAGACAGTGATGTCCATAAATTAAGAGGACAGAAGGCGCCGGAGAATGGAGATGAGGTCAGGTACCACGAATACAACTTGTTCATTCTGCGGCCGAGAGAGATCCAGAGAAGGAAGAGAAAGGAAGAAGACTCAGAAGACAAGGAGTGTATTTGTCGTAATATAAGAGTTAGCACGCACTAGAACCGAAAATGAGAGCGAGAAAACCATAAAGACTTATTCCTAACAGGAGTATAAGACATTGGAGATAAAACTCAACTATAGATCGATATATTGAAAGTTAGAGAGAGAGAGAGAGAGAGAGAGAGAGAGAGAGAGAGAGAGAGCATCCACACACACACTCACACACATACATGCACACAAACTCATATACATTCATCCACCAAGCATCTATCCTGTCCATCCACACTCATCTATCCATAGCAACACACCCGTCCACCTGCACTACGAACCACACACACACGCACACACACGCACACCCACCTGTCCACCTGTTATACCAACACCACACACACACACACACCTCTCCATCAAACCCAGCTGACCACATCGCCACTGTCTATCTAATATTTTGTATGTATATGCATTCTTGTAATAACTTATATTGACACTACTCCGTGTTGTACTATCATCTCTCATTTTTTGAAGAAAAAAATGTGTCATATACATATATTGTGATACTATTTTTTTATGTTTAACCTTCCTTGTTGTCTAGAGAGAGAGAGAGAGAGAGAGAGAGAGAGAGAGAGAGAGATTTGTTTATGAATTAGAGAGACAGAGAGGGGTCGATTCCCTTCACCAGTCTCTACTAGTCTATTTTTCTTACATATTCCCTATATATTGGTGCATTATACCAGTCTCCATCAGTTTCCAACCGCGCGATGATTCCTAACTATGTTTCCTGCACACCGCCTGACTGATTCTAAATCGATGATACAGCGTCTCCGAATTTAGGCGGGTTCTTTATGACTGATAGACAGTGACATTCTGACTGCTGTCACCGTTCCTAGCTTTTTTCAAATTTACAAATATACGCATTCTGATTGGGTAAAGTCCAGTAGATATATCGAGCCGGTGCGAGGGTCTTATGCACCCACATTATTGTCTACCCCGACCCATCAAATGTAACTTTCCGTAGTAAAACACAGGGTTAGATAACTCGTCTGTATATATTGTTACTAAAAACAAGAGAGACAGCTCTCTATTGTCTCCCCCTTGATAATGACATCAGATGACCTTGATGATGTCATAGCGGCAAAGTATAGGCTGCCGTTGTTGGCTGCCGATGATGATTATCTCTATCATTTGTATACAGGATGACCATGTTGACCATAGCTGCAAGGTCAAAGGTCAACGGCAGGGTCACGGGTGCCGCTGCTGCTGTCGAAAGAGAGAGAGAGAGGCGATTCCCTTCACTAGTCTATTTTTATTATATATTCCCTATATAGCGGTTCACCATTACACCAGTCTCCACCAGTCTCCACCAGTCTCCACCAGTCTCCACCACTCTCCACCACCCTATTTTTCTTATATATTCCCTATAAAATCAAAAATAGGTACGTAGGGAACATTTACATACTACTAGTGTTTCTATGACTAGGTCAGCAGTGGCTCTATGACTAGGACAGAAATGTTTCTATGACTAGGTCAGCAGTGGCTCTATGGCTAGGACAGAAATGTTTCTATGACTAGGTCAGCAGTGGCTCTATGACTAGGACAGAAATGTTTCTATGACTAGGTCAGCAGTGGCTCTATGACTAGGACAGAAATGTTTCTATGACTAGGTCAGCAGTGGCTCTATGACTAGGACAGAAATGTTTCTATGACTAGGACAGCAGTGGCTCTATGGCTAGGACAGAAATGTTTCTATGACTAGGTCAGCAGTGGCTCTATGACTAGGACAGAAATGTTTCTATGACTAGGTCAGCAGTGGCTCTATGACTAGGACAGAAATGTTTCTATGACTAGGTCAGCAGTGGCTCTATGACTAGGACAGAAATGTTTCTATGGCTAGGTCAGCAGTGGCTCTATGACTAGGACAGAAATGTGTCTATCGCTAGGACAGCGGTGGCTCTATGGCTAGGACAGCAGTGGCTCTCTGGGTAGGACGTTGGACAGCAGAGACAGAGGGTATCCTTGTTTGAAGTACCTGGTTAGTGTGAAGGTGTCTGCTAGTGTGAGATTTTCGAGGAATTCGCTCTCAGGGTTGGAGTACAGGATGTTGATCCATCGTCGAAAATTGTATCCCATGTTGGAGTTGTTGGTGGTTTTTTTTTTTTTTTTTTTTTTTTTTTTTTGGAAATAGGACTGCTATACATTGTAAAAAAAAAGGGCATTTTCTTAGTCTAAAGACAGGATCGATGGTTAAGTGTTCTTTTTGTGCATGTATGTGATGATGTTTTTGACAATAGAAACAAGAAAAAGAGTTTTTAAATGTTGTGTAGAGCCAGTCTTAACATATGGATGTGAATCATTGACAGTAGGACAACAGACAAGAAAATCACTGGAGTATGTAGAAATGTGGTTTTACAGAAGAATGTTGAGAATACCAGGACAGCTAAGAAGAGTAATGGAAACGTTCTGAAAGAGGCCAAAGCCAAAAGAGAGCTAATTTCCAATGTTAGGAAGAAACAATTATCAATTTTTGGCCATGTAATGAGAAGAGAACAACTGGAATATATTGTAACAACTTGGAAAATTGAGGGATGATGAGATAGAGGGAAGCAAAGAGAAAATATATCAGACAGCTTAAAAGAATGGCTTGACAGAAGGCCAACAACAGAAATGATAAATAACTGTCGAGATAGAAAATTGTGGAGAGATATGATCACCTACGCCAGCAGGCTCGGTACTTGATTATGATGTGATGATGTCTCGTATACTTTGGGTGTGGTTGTTTATGTTTCTGCCTTTGATGCTGCACTGCATGTCTTTCTGGTACAGTGATGACATGAACGGCTTTAGCTTGTTCGTCAGGGTCTTTTGTGAGCATTTTGTAATTTACGTTGAGAAGCGATATCGACCTGTAGTTTCTTAGTTGCCTCTTCTCTACTTTGTTCTTTCGGAGAAAGGAGATGAATGATTTCATCAGGCTCGAGGTAAAAGTCGTTTGTCGAAGGAGTCTTTAAAAATCTTAAGAAGGAGCGGGCCTCTGACAGGGAAACATCTTGATAGAACACCGTGGTGAGTCCCTCCGGTCCAGGCATTTTGTCCTTTTGCATTGATTTCACCAGTCTTTCACTGCTAAAATGTTATCTCGGCGTGTTGTTTGTTTGTCGACCTCCTCCGTTAGTTATTTTGTGTGTGTTCTATATGTGTTCATCTTGAATGTTTGGTTGAGGTGTTTCTTCATTGTACAGCTGTCTGAAGTAATTTTCAAAACATTTAGCGATGTTTGGTGCATCTGTTTGTGTGTTGCCTTCCTAGTCTACAATCTCCTTGATGTGCCAGCTTTTCTGTACTTGCGTTTTGTGTGTCCAGGAACTGTTTTTTGGTTGCTTCCTGCATGTTTGTGTTTTGGCGTGTGTAGATTAAAACACTCTGATATTCAGGTATATACGTGATGTCGTTAAATCCAGATATATACGTGATGTCGTTATATCTAGGTATATACCTGATGCCGTTATATCCAGGTATATACGTGATACCGTTATATCTATGTATTTATTTTATACCGTTATATCTATGTATGTTTGCTATACCGTTATATCTATGTATGTATGCTATACCGTTATATCTATGTATGTATGTTATACCGTTATATCTTTGTATGTATGCTATACCGTTATATCTATGTATGTATGTTATACCGTTATATCTATGTATGTATGTTATACCGTTATATCTATGTATGTATGTTACACCGATATATTTATGTATGTATGTTATACCGATCTATCTAAGTAGTCCAGTTCACTAACCACTGAGCTATCGCGGCTCTGTTATATCTAGGCATGTATGTTATACCGTTATATCTATTTATGTATGTTGTACCGTTATATCTAGGTATGTATGTTATACCGTTATATCTAGGTATGTATGTTACACAATTATATCTAGGTATGTACGTTATACCGTTATATATAGGTATGTATGTTATACAATTATATCTAGGTATGTATGTTATACCGTTATATCTAGGTATGTACGTTATACCGTTATATCTAGGTATGTACGTTATACCGTTATATCTAGGTATGTACGTTATACCGTTATATTTAGGTATATACGTTATACCATTATATATATGTATGTATGTTATATACCGTTATATCTAGGTATATTCGTTATACCGTTATATCTAGTATATTCGCTATACCGTTATATCTAGGTATGTACGTTATACCATTATTTCTAGGTATGTACGTTATACCGTTATTTCTAGGTATGTACGTTATACAGTTATATCTAGGTATGTACGTTATACCGTTATTTCTAGGTATGTACGTTATACCGTTATTTCTAGGTATGTACGTTATACCGTTATATCTAGGTATGAACGTTATACCGTTATATCTAGGTATGTACGTTATACCGTTATTTCTAGGTATGTACGTTATACCGTTATTTCTAGGTATGTACGTTATACCGTTATTTCTAGGTATGTACGTTATACCGTTATATCTAGGTACGTACGTTATACCGTTTTTTCTAGGTATGTACGTTATACCGTTATATCTAGGTATGTACGTTATACCGTTATTTCTAGGTATGTACGTTATACCGTTATATCTAGGTATGTACGTTATACCGTTATTTCTAGGTATGTACGTTATACCGTTATATCTAGGTATGTACGTTATACCGTTACTTCTAGGTATGTACGTTATACCGTTATTTCTAGGTATGTACGTTATACCGTTATTTCTAGGTATGTACGTTATACCGTTATTTCTAGGTATGTACGTTATACCGTTATATCTAGGTGTGTACGCGCTACACCGTTAAATCCAGATATGTACGTTACATCCTACTACTTGGTCCTCTGATATCAATATTGTCCGTGTTTCTCAAGTTCATCTTCTATAAGTACGATGTTTAGGTCGCTTTTGTTCACTTGTTTTGTCAACCGGAAGGCATCCTGAAGCATTCTTTCATCTTCTTCCATGTATCTGTTTATTTTGGACGCCAGTACAATGGTAGCTTTGCGTATTGTGTTGTTCAGCAGCTTCGATTGTGTCTGTTTGTCATCCACTTCTTGATCGCTTGTGTACGATTGAATCAGCTGCGATATGGCTTCCACGTAGATGCTGTTGTGTAGTAGGGTATTGTAGAATTTCCAGTGATGTAATTGTATTTGTTGTCTTCGCTGAGCTCGTTGATGGCTACGAGACCATTTTGTGATCGTTGAAGTACAGCGTGTTGTGTAGTAGGGTATTGTAGAATTTCCAGTGATGTAATTGTATTTGTTGTCTTCGCTGAGCTCGTTGATGGATACGAGACCATTTTGTGATCGTTGAAGTGCAGCGTGTTGTGTAGTAGGGTATTGTAGAATTTCCAGTGATGTAATTGTATTTGTTGTCTTCGCTGAGCTCGTTGATGGCTACGAGACCATTTTGTGATCGTTGAAGTACAGCGTGTTGTGTAGTAGGGTATTGTAGAATTTCCAGTGATGTAATTGTATTTGTTGTCTTCGCTGAGCTCGTTGATGGCTACGAGACCATTTTGTGATCGTTGAAGTACAGCGTGTTGTGTAGTAGGGTATTGTAGAATTTCCAGTGATGTAATTGTATTTGTTGTCTTCGCTGAGCTCGTTGATGGCTACGAGACCATTTTGTGATCGTTGAAGTACAGCGTGTTGTGTAGTAGGGTATTGTAGAATTTCCAGTGATGTAATTGTATTTGTTGTCTTCGCTGAGCTCGTTGATGGCTACGAGACCATTTTGTGATCGTTGAAGTACAGCGTGTTGTGTTGTAGGGTATTGTAGAATTTCCAGTGATGTAATTGTATTTGTTTTCTTCGCTGAGCTCGTTGATGGCTACGAGACCATTTTGTGATCGTTGAAGTACAGCGTGTTGTGTAGGAGTTGGATCTGCATACACGTTTATCCAATGGAATTTAGAATCGATCTAGTCGTGCTATTCTGAGGTGGGCGTTGTTTTGTGTGTATTGTTTCTTTGCCTTGTGGGTTTACACGTATGTAAGCATCTATAAGCTTGTGTTCGTCTCTTATGTCATATAGTGAGTCGGGGCGGTTCGTATAAATGATATACATTGTTGAGTCTGTGCTACGAAGCATGAAGGATTGGGATGCTCGGCTAGGCAGGGATAAAATCATTTCAATGCAGGGCTGATCTTACTTTGCAACAACATCGGAGCTTTCTCTAGTGTGAGGAGAAATTTAAAACAACGGTATAGTTAAAGCTTCACGTGACAAGTGGACAACACAAATCAAAACGAAATTCTGGTCTGTGTTACTTTGTGTTATCACGTGAAGCCATACCGTTTTATTATTTCTTCTATATTTTTGTCCCTTTATTTCTCCTCACAGTTAGCTTTACTGTAGCTTCGCATTTTGATGCACTCATGTGTATTTCTTTGCCTTGACCTTACGCTAGTGTATAGTTTACAACCACTTTTTGTAGAACTTGATATATATGTGAAATGAATGTATAGTTTCATTCGTCTAAAGGTCTAGTTTAGTCCCGTAAATTATTTCAGCGAAAGAGTGATCACCCCATAGTGACGTCACAACAGCACTGCAGTGATTCGAAAATACTGAGAAAGTCCCAAATTGGATCGCTTCTCGGTAACGTTCCACTTTAGTGTAGAAAATTAAAGTTCACTGACATCCCCTTGAGTAATATTGCTCTTAATTTGAACCTTAATTGTAATAGATATAAAACTAACCTAAAAATTATTTTTAGTATTTGAAAACTACTGTAGTTTTGTTGTGACACCAACTGGGCACTAACAAGGAAATAACTCTGGAGGCAAAACGAGCACTATACAATACAATTTTCATCCCAACGTTGTGCTATCAATGCCAGACCTGGATCCTAGATGCAAGAACAATAAGAAAAATAACCTCTGCAGAGATTAAATGTGTTAGACGAATGACAGGAAACGGTTTGGGAGATAAGGTCAGAAATGAAGAACTGAGAAAACAGTTAGGAATAGCCCTTGCCATATAATATATAAGGAAACAACAGATAAAATGGGCCTAGTGATAAGGCAGAAATATCAAAACACAACACAACGAGCCTTAACAAACGTTGTGAGAACACCAGACCCAAGGGTCGACCACGAAAAATATGGGTCGATGGAATATTAGAAGCACTAGGAAACATAACAGCAGCAGAGGCGAACAGAAGAACAAAAGACCGCAAATTGTATCTCCCCTCGACGCTGAAAGGCAAATGAGGAAGGCAAGAAGAAGATCAACTGGGAGGGGTGGGGGGGGGGGGAAGAGATTACTCATTTCGCTTAATCATATCGGATTAAACTAAGACTTTTCCCACTTCTCAATTTAGGTCAATTAAGCGTGGACATTTAATTGATGTAACTTTGTATGTTCCACTGTTCTTCCATTATGAAATATGCTCTATTTTTAGTTAAATTATCACTCAAAAGCACTTGTGCCTTTTAGTTCACTTATTTAGGGACTTTACTCTTGCCATGTTTCTCTTTTCTCTAGAACTATGGGTCTTCTAATGACAGATTGAGAGCCGCGATAGCTCAGTGGTTAGTGAACTAAGGGCAAGCAAGAGGTTGGGTTCGATCCTGATCGACGGCTTCTAGGTTCACTCAGCCTTAAATGGGTACCAGATTTTTTTTCTGAGAAAGTAGAGTGGCACGGGCGTAATATCGACATGGAGGCGAAGGTGCGCCTACCAGAGCTGGAAGTTGTCAGCGACAAACAGCTGATGGCTTGCGCCAGGATCGGTGAACCAAAACCATCCAGACCCTGCTCCACCTCTCCGCGGTGTCTCCAGTAACAGACTAAACTGTATAGTCTGGCCAAGCGTGCAGGGATCGAAGAGGGAAGACAACCCGGTACTCAAAAATGTCGTGCTGAAGTCGAATGTGTTGGGCCGAAAGGAGCAAATAAAAACAGTTATACTCATATACTGCAAACCACAACAAACGCAGACACGTCCACTACGTCCTTGTAAGGGCGGATGATGAAGAGGAATATTCTAGTCTACCACGATACTTTAGAATACTTTAGCCATCGGGCGAACGCAACCAACCAACCATATCGACATTAACCTAAAATCATGTGCAGAATGTCTCTAAAATTATGGTCACTCACTAACACCATATTTTCAATATTCCTATACGCCATTTGGCGTAACGAGGCTCTTTACTTTACTTAATGACAGATTGAGAACTACCGAAAAAAGTACAAATGTTTACTCAATGGGGCGCGACTTTTTCGCACTGAAATAATTTATCTTGATCTTTACCATAACTAGTGTCATGTTTATTTTGATTGGGAGGCGAAGGCGCGCCCCCCCAGCACCAGAGCTGGAAGTCGTCAGTGACTCATAACTGATGGCTTGCGCCAGGATCGGTGAACCAGAACCATCCAGACCCTGCTACACCTCTTCGTGGTGCCTCTAGAAACAGACTAACCTGTCTAGTCTGGCCAAGCGAGCAGGGATCGAAGTGGGAAGACGAACCCGGTACACAAAAAAGCGTCGGCTGAAATCGGATGTGTTGGGCCGAAAGGCGCAGATATCACAGTGTTACACTGCAAACTGCAACACAACGTAACTACGTCCACTTAACGTCCTTTTAAGGGCGGATGACGAGGAGGAAGTCTACGGTTCGTATCCGTTAGAATACCTCAAATCATCGGACGAACGCATCATCATCATCATCATCATCATCATTTTGATTGCAGCCTTTAATTGCTAGCACCTTGAGATGTCGTATACCCGGACACCTGGACCCATCCAAAACATTACAAGAATCGATACTAGTGGCGTCAATCCTTTCAAAACTTTATACATGAAGTTGTATAGAACTTAGTATTTACGAAACTGTATTCGATACTGACCAGGACAGTTTCACATATTTGTTTGTGGGAGGAGCCTAGTCAGTTCTGCAATTTTGGTCACGAACTGTGGTCTCTCATTTTTCTTCGTAAAATTTTGTACAAATGTAAGTTGAGCACCAGTGAAGATGATACGTTTATTTTTTATGCATGAGTGCATTATTAACTCTTTGAAAATGTATTTTAATTTAAAATGTCACATTTGTTTTATTGTATATATTATATATTATATGGTTAAGTTATTTATGATTATTTAATTATCTAATATCTTGGACAATACAAGGGACAACTGACAAGAACAAGGGAATCACTGGAGAAGTAGAAATGTGGTTTTACAGAAGAATGTTGAGAAAGAATACCATGGACAGTTAAAAAGAGTAATGAAAATGTTCTGAAAGAGGCCAAAGCAAAAGAGAGCTAATTTCCAATATTAGGAAGAAACAATCATCATTTTTTCGCCATGTAATGAGAAGAGAACAGCTGGAATAATTATTATAATTGTCATTAATGTAACAACTGGGAAAATTGAAGAACGAAGAGATAGGATAGAGGGAAGCAAAGAGAAAAGATACCAGACAGCTTAAGAGAATGGCTTGGCAGAAGTCAACAACAGAAATGATAAATAGCTGCCGAGATCGAAAGTTGTGGAGAGACATGATCACCCACACCAGCAAGCCCGGTACTTGATGATGATGATCTAATATCTATTTTACTATTTACTATAATTTATAATATATAATGATTCATGAGAATGTTGTATGGTCTATTGCTACTAGTTACTGTTGACTGATCACAATCATCAGTGCTGAGCACCATTAGTCCTTTTTTTTTTTTTTTTTTTTTTTTTTTGTAGCTACTGACTATACTTATAATAAATCATATAACTTAATAAATTAAACAGGCATAACATAGAATATAAGAATACAAAAGATATAATATAATATTTTTATTTTATGAGAAGCGGTGTGTTGATAATACAAATACAATCCCATTCATAATACACACACACACACACACATATATATATATTATATATATATGTATACATATATATATAGTACTACTACATACAATTCATTCATGAATGCATATAATAATTTAAGTAATATAATTATATTAATTATTGTTATTATTATACAGTCATAGTCAATATTACAATTTGTATTAGTATAAAAACTCCAAATGAAACACAATTTTACACAATAAATTAAATGACACTGAGTGCAAATTATGGTAATTTAATTACTAATTGCGAGCCGCGATAGCTCAGTGGTTAGTGAACTGGACTAAAAGGATAAGAGATAGGGTTCGATCCCAACCGACGGCTTCTGGGTTCACTCAGCCTTTAATGGGTACCAGATTTTGTTCTGGGAAAGTAAAGCGGCACGGGCTTAATACTGACCACATTACCCCAAAAATCATGTACCGAAGGTCTGTAAAATATATGGTCACTAACACCATATTCCCTATACGCCATTTGGCGTGACGGGGGTACTTTACTTTTTACTTTACTAATTGCAGTTACACCCCCCGTAAATAATTACTCATTACTATAGTACTATTGATATACTTATTGAGTAAATGTAATGTGATTCACATTGTTGTAAATGTGTGTAGAGTTTAGTACTCAGTACTGCATCAGTTCAGTGTATTGTATCCATGGTCTAGTGGAGATTGAAGCAGAAACATCAGCTGCTTTTAAGCCAGCTCTGTGTCTGAGAAATCAGTGTGTTTTGTTAGACTCACTGACATCCATATTTCTCAATAATGTCATTCAAAATGGGTGAACTCATTATGAGTGGATAGGATATTTAAAGCTTCAGATCATTAGAAATGAGTGTATATCTACTCACTTTTTTTCTCATTTAGTGTCAATGGCATTGAAAGATCCTTTAAATTTGCTTGGAGAACACATGTACTGCATATGAAACTGCAGTAGTTTAATGGGCATCAAGATGCATAGAAATGTGAAACTGCTGTAAAGCTGATGATAACAAAGAAAATGTAAAAAAAAAAAAAAAGTGGTATGGTAAAAGCTTTACGTAGGTGAGAAACAAAACAAAAGTAGAACAATGTTTCGACCAAAAGATTGTGGTTTTGGGAGTGGATGGCATGGTATTGTAAAAAAGCGATCTCTGAAAGTTTGATAAGGGGACTTTTATTCAATGAAATTCCTGAGTCAGATCTGAGGAATTGCAT
The DNA here is from genome assembly GCA_032433765.1 of Megaustenia siamemsis. Lineage (NCBI taxonomy): Eukaryota > Metazoa > Mollusca > Gastropoda > Stylommatophora > Ariophantidae > Megaustenia > Megaustenia siamemsis. The sequence goes on along the minus strand of JAVIAB010000092.1, from coordinate 19,848,643 downwards.
GTCTTTATTTTTAGCTATGGTTTTAGTAGGGATTACAAATTGCAGTGGTGGATGGATGTTATGTAATTTTTAATTGCATAGCAATGTATTTAAAGTTAATAACCGGTTGTCACCAATTATTTACAGAATGGTACAATCAAGTAAAGGGAGGAAAGTGATAAAGAATTTGTACTTTCAGGAAAGATGGATTTTTATTATTTCTTTTTTCTATTTCATGATAATCCCATGTGTTTAAAATGTAGTGAAAAAATAACTGTTTTTAGAGAAAACAACTGGGGGGATGTCACTTCCAATCCAAACATGAAAATTACAGTTCCCTGGATGGACAGGTTAAGCAGGACAAAATAGAATATTTAAAGAACTCCTTGGATGGGCAACAGAGTGTGTTTTACAATGTAAATAAATGTTCAGAGAATGCTGTTTGTGTGAGCTTAAGTTAACTTTTCATGGATATGAAGGGTGGTCAGGTCAGAAAATTATTGGGCCCTTAATAGATCTGCCAGCTAGCGTTTTTGGTTGACATGACTCATTTTAATTACCTTAATCTCAAGTTATAAACACAAGGACAACTGGTACACAAACTTTATGGACGTATCAAAGCTTTCCAGAAAAAAACTAAAACTGTGGGAGAGTTCACTTATATTTGTGAACAATTTTTTTCTAAACTCAAGTGGATGAAATCAGAAGCAGGATATCGACTGACACAAATGTAGAAAATATACTATGCATTACTGATAGTCAAATACCGTCAAACATGGACAACCTTGTAAATGTAGTTCTCATGAAACCAGTAAGCTTTCTATTTATAATTTGTTGTTGAATTTTCTCCCCTACCCCTTTTCTGTCTCACCCCACTCCAGTTCATTCCACTCATTTTTTTGTCTTCCACTCTCCATCACTAACACGATTTTTACATTACAGTCGCTTGTGAATGCAAATTAAGTCATTTACACAAAGGCTTCCTTAGGTGACGATATCTAGCTCTCGTTGTCTTCATATTTTAAGATCTGTCCCTCAGAAAGATAAAGGTTGCCCATCCCAGTTTGTAGAGGTTTATGAAGCCACATTAATTTTAAATACTATAACCTACATGACTGCTGCTTGCAAATTTGGAAAATAATCGTTTCCATTCTGAAAGAAAACATCTACAGTCTCAGAATGCTCACAAAAAAACTGACTTTTGAAGTTTTCAAAAAGATTAAAATAATATAATTACTTCTCAAGTAACAACAAGAAAGCACACATATATCTATCTATCTATCTATTGACCTTTCGAGCCGTAACCGGCCCATAGGGCATAGACCAAGATAGGATAGGTAGAAGAGAAAGAAAACACAAAGAAAACGGAAAACAAATATAAAACTTCTTGTGCAAACAGTTAATGGTTAATGCATGATATTCCTAATCCCTACAAATGTCATACTTAACAAACACTTAAACAAACTGAAACCACACTTGAAGCAAACTACTGCAATAGCATATATCTAATTGATACAATTCACTATATGCTGCTACAGTACTCATGATCTGCTTTGAAACAAGTGTATTACCATTCCACCCAGCAATGTCAGTACTGTACGGCTTCACTTAACATTAACAGAGATACATGTCAGTGGTTGCAGAGATACAACAGACTTAACAGCTCTAGTTAGTCCGTACCAACAATTTTTATGTTTATTCCTAGTTATTCTTTTGAAATATTGTTTACTTTCACGTAGAAGTAAGAAACAACATTTATTATGTTCATCCACAATTCCTAATGTCACTTCTGTTACATAAAAAAATATGTTACAGTTCAAATATCTGCTCAATTTCAAGTGAGATATTTTCTAATTTGCTTGCATGTCTGTCTTTACCATATGTTTACATTCTTTTTCTCTTCTAATACATTTCAGAATGAAGGCATCTTCCCTCTTGCAGCTACTTCTAAAGGTAGCTGAGAAGGCTTCAGTTATTGCCAAGATTATCAGAAGGGAAAAACCGCTTGTTGACCTCCTTATTGAAGAAAAATCTGGTATAGAAAAAAATGATAGATTTTTCCAAGATTTTAAAACACTTGCAGATGTTTTAATCCAAGAAACCGTTCGTCATTACATTAGTAAAGAGGTGAGTCATTTTATTTACAGTAATTTTATTAATCTATCATGGGGCCTTGTTTCTGAGCTTTTAGTTGTGTCCCTTGTTTTAGCACAGTGCACAGATAATCAAAGATCGTTAGTTATACCTCGGTAAAATATAATTCCTAAATGTTTTTTAAAATACATCTTCTGCAAACACTTAAAACATAATTTAATTAAAATTAATTTGACAATTTTATGTTATTGTCTTAAAAATTCCTTTTATAGCATATAAAATAAATTAGTAATAATTTATAGTAGCATTTTTAGAGAGCAGCTGAACTGTAATTTTGGCGTATGTGTACAATTAACCCGACCTAGATATCTAGTATTCCTATTGTGTTATTGAAAAAAAAAAGAATTAATGCTTTAAAAAATAACTATGTGTCACTGAAATGTAAATGAATTGTAACCTACATAGTTATTACAGATGTTATTTTTAACTTGTTGAAAACTTTTCTTACCCTAAAAGAACATTGTTAGCAGTGAAGCATCACAGAATGATAAGTGGTATATTAAATTATTAGTCCAGGTAGTTTTTTTTTCTTGTGAGAAAAGCAAAGACATGCAATAAGAAGAAATTTTGATGCCGTTTTAAATGACATTTGGGGGGAGACACCCCCCCCCCCCCCAATCACAACACATCACGTAATAATTTGTGTCACAAAGTGCTAGCAGAGTTATCCTGGCAGGCAGAACTAAAATAATCATCTTTATATAGAAAACAAGGCCCAGTGCTGTAAGCATTTACTTTGAATTGTATTAACTTTACACTATCTTGCATCTACTAAATTGGCAAAATGTGCTATCAAGAACAACTTTAATGTATGATAAACTATTTTAAAACGCACCCTGCTCTTCAACAGTTTGAAAATGCCCGACAAAAAGTCTTTGGAAAACATTTCATTTTATTAAATTTACTTGTGTGCTGTGTCTTGACCTAAAAGCTGTATGTTCACCATTGTCTTGAAAATTGCTTCCTTATATTGGAGCAGCTGTTGAGCAGTGGTTAGTGAACTGGACTATAGAGGACAGATCTGAACCTGATTGACAGCCTTTACCCAGCCCTAAATGGGTACACAATTTTTCTGGGAAAAAGACAACATTGGCATATACAGACAACATTACCCTAAAACGAGCAAAACGAACTCGATCACATTTCTTCTTGGTGTGGGTTTTCAGGTGCCTTGGTTAATCCTAATAAAGCATCAGTTTCATGGTTCTCCCTTAACAATCATATCATTAATATGACAGTAGTACGAATGGGAGCTGATGAGGTGACCAGGGACAAGTTTGATCGCAGCCTGTGTTTTTCGGGACCACGTCGACCATGTAATAACAAAATCCCGCAAAGGATTAGCCGCTTTGAAGGTCATGGCAACTGCCAACATCGAGCGGAGGCTACTTACTCTTCTGTTCCAGGGATTAGTCCTCGCACCAATCGAGTATGCCCTGGCAATTCTTACTGTCAGTACGACTCAAATTGATAGGCTGGAGAAAATACAAAATGAAGCCATGCGCATTATCTTGGGATGTAAAGGACACTCCCTGTGTAGCAATGAGATATCTTCTTGACTTTCCAACCATGGATGACAGAATCAAGATTTGGAGAGCACGAGCATACCTGAAGATTAGTACAGATAAAGAGCATCCATTGCACTACGTGCTCAACACAGGGAAAGGTGCCAGGCTAAAAAGAGGCAAATCATGGGTGGACCGAGCAGAAGATGTCATCAAACAGGTCTGTGGGCTTACCAATATCAGCGTTGGTGAGGAGTGGATACTGGTGCCTACATCATTCAAGGGGACTTACTCGTGTATTGTCACACTCGACAGGAAAAGTAGGGAACAGGATTCGGTCTGCGATAACACCGATGAGAAAGATGCAGTCATCTATACAGACGGATCTGTAAGGCGACACCAAAGAAGTGCATGGGCATTTACAGCACGCTCGGCAGGCAGAATAATCAAAGAAGACAGTGGTGCATACGTCATGACGACGAGTAGCATGGCAATGGAGGTGATGGCAGTGACCAAGGCATTCAAATAGTTAGTCACAAGACTACACCCACGCATGTATACTGAGTGATTCGATGAGCATGATAAAAAAAAGTGGAGGCAGGCTCTGTACACATGCAATGGGTAGAGTCGTTGCAGAAGTCCAAAATACATAAGGTCACCTTTGTCTATGTCCCTGGACATGTAGGAGTATGGGGAAATGAAAGAGCGGACAGGTTGGCTAGCTGCGCTGTCGTTGAGGATGGGCAACCAATGGATCGGGCGGACATCATCAATGCCCTCCGAGATGTGGGAGGAACACAGGACTTCGACAAACACAGATCCACGTCACTTCTTCAGATGATGGAAATAGGAATTAAGATGGGCACAGCCAGAAATAAGAAACTTAGTGGCCGTGTAAGAAGACTTATCAACCAACATAGAACTGGAGTCATCAGTCGCTGGACACTGCAGGACTTGCTGAGGAGGGGATCTGAGCACCTATGGACATGTTCAGAGTGCAATGATGATGACCCGCAAATAACTCAATAACATTAACCAAAAAAATGTGTAGATAATAAAAGAAAAATATGAGCACTAACTATTTCCATTATGCCACATGGCATGGGGGGAGCAGAAGCGCCTGTGACCTGCGGTCACAACAGCAGGGTTAGCGCACCATCAGCTGACCATGACCTAGCAGTTCTACCTCCTCGTGGTCTCCCTTAGAAACAGTCTGCGTCAAACCAGAGTGGCTAACAGAAGCTAGGATTGCTGTGTTCCCTGTAGTGGTGGCTGTTACTGATATAGAGGACCCAGTATTGTAGTACCTCTGGGCTGGACTAGTAGTTTCCCAGCATAGCCTGGGACAGACGAATTCCAACCTCTCCAGTAAGAGCCAGGAATGTCAAGAAAGCCATTGCGACCCGCCACATCTTATGAGTCAAAGGGCAACCTGCCCGCATCTACTAGTGGCATTCCGTCAACAACAACAACCACAGGGCATGAGGGGATTCTCTCCTTTATGCTTCTTATTCCATATGTACATCATAATATTGAATTGAGCTGTTTAACATTAAATTTGGAAGAAAATTTGGCATTTTTAAATAACTCCTAAGTTTTTCAACATATTACATTTTCAATGGTTTAGCCATAAAAAGTGATATTATGGAGGTCAGCCTTTACTAGAGAGTTGTTTAGATAGATAACTTGCTTGCTTTCATTCACCTGATGGCTAAAGGAATACATCTCATTGGCACGGGCGGTTGAGCAATTATGGATTTTAATTTGTATGCAATGATACCGGGGCCTTCCATAACCATAACCTCTTCCTTAAAAGGATGTTAAGTGGGCATGTATACGTTGTGTTGTGGTTTGCAGTTGAAATGTGATATTTGCCTTTCGGCCCAACACATTCAACTCCAGCATGGCATTTTGAGCACCCTGTTATTATTATTATTAATATTATTATATATATATATATGACAAAAATGTCATCTATAATCAAGAGAAGAAGGTGGTCATCTGTTGGCCATGTGATGAGAAGATACAAGAGAATCCCTTACTGAGATTGAACAACTCCCTCAGAACAGAGACATGTGGCAAGATACAATGTGAGCCCTGTGCAAAGGTTTGATGCCTCATAACAAAGACCGTCAGACACAGAGAGTCTAGAATGTCTGCCCTATGTGCCATCTTGAAATGATGATAGATAGATATAAAATGGCAGCAATAAAGGTGGTATACCTTCTGGCAGACCCAGGCATCACTTTATGACCCTGAACACTGAGCATCTCCCATCTATGCTGCTTGTATCCAGTTCACAAGCCATGGATCAATCCCACATTCATTCAAAATTAAAATGTAAACATGATTGTACATCTGCATTAATTAATTTCTGTCAGTTTGATCTTGATAGCTACTTGCATACATTAAGGTCATTATTTATTGTGCTTTCTAAGGTCCCTGAAATGGGAGCCAGCATTTATGGTGAAGAGAGTAATAAGTTTACAAATGTTGTAGGAGACTCTGTCATTGTTGAAATTTGTGATACATGTGAGGAAACACAAGAACTGCTCAGTAAGTATGTTAATGTAACATGTCCAGAAATTTATAATGATTATTTCGGTTTTTTTTTTAGTAGTGTGAAGTCAACTTCTAGTTTTCTTTATATGTTTATATATGACTTCAACGTTTGGTTTTTTTTTTTCTTTCCATCCAATTCTTCCTATTCTTCTATAAATCCACATTTCAGAGGCTTCAATTTTCTGTTCTGTTTTCTTGTCTAATATCTATGTTTCTGCACCATACAGGAATGTTGAGAAGATGTAACATTTTCGTTTTCTTAGTTTTAGCCCTGGTGCTATTTGTTTTGATGTTAGTATATTTTTGGCATTAAAATTACTTGTTGGCATTCCTATTCTTTTGTTTATTTCAGTTTTACATTTTCCATCACTGGTTATAGTATATCCAAGGTAGTTGTAGCTCTGAACTGTCTCCAGATGTATTCCTTCAACTGTGATATTTATTTGTAGGTTTTGAGTGTTATCTTTGTTTATGATCATAGTTTTAGTCTTTCTGATATTCATATTTAATCCATATTTTTATTTGTCATGTTTATTTCATTAAGTAATTGTTGTAGATATTTAGGATTTTCTGCTAGTAGAACAGTATCATCAGCATATCTTAGGTTATTGATTATCTTTACATTAATATTTAGGCCTGGCATCTCTGTGATGGTTTTAAAAATTTGCTCAATGTAAAGATTGAACAAGCTTGGTGATAGGAAGCATCTCTGTCTTACTTCTCTTTTTATATCATTTGGTGTAGAGTTATCTTTGTTATTTAGAATTACAGATTATATTATTAATAATATATATATATATATATATATATATATATATATATATATATATATATATTTTGTAATTCTAATAAATTCTTATAAATTTGTATGTTTTTATTTATCAAATGATGTTCTCCTATTTCCTATAAAATTTCATTTTAAATTCAGTTGTTTACAAATGCATATATTTAAACTGGTAACTATTTTTGTTATTATTTTTCATATTGACTATGTAACACAATAATGTGTCAATGGTAAATAGAATATGGCACTAGCGCCATATTTCCTATATGCCAGAAGGCATGACAAGGTTAATTTCTCTTTCATTCTTATTATCATATAGAAGAAATTCCATAATTAAGTAATTTCTTATTTTTTTTGTCATTCATCATTATAGTTGTTTGAAACACTAAACCATACCTGTCCATTGCTACCAGTTTTATTTAAATATTACTGTTTACATAATAACAATTTTATTTAAATATTACTGTTTACATAATAACAATTTTATTTAAATATTACTGTTTACATAATAACAATTTTATTTAAATATTACTGTTTACATAATAACAATTTTATTTAAATATTACTGTTTACATAATAACAATTTTATTTAAATATTACTGTTTACATAATAACAATTTTATTTAAATATTACTGTTTACATAATAACAATTTATTTAAATATTACTGTTTACATAATAACAATTTTCACAGAGAAAGTATTGAGTGGGAATGATGAGGCTGCACAACTCTTGTCTGAAGCTGTGCACAGCAACACACAAGATGATTACCCACTATTAAACCAGGATCTTAGTATTGATATTGACACAACTGATTGTGGCATTTGGATTGACCCTATTGGTAAATATTCATATTTATTAGTTTGACTACATCGGGCAAAAAAAAAAAAAAGTAAAGAGACCCCGTCACGCCAAGAGGCATATAGGGAATATGGTGTTAGTGAACATAAATTTTACAGACCTTTGGCACATGATTTTTGGGGTAATGTAGTCGGTATTACGCCGGTGCCGCTTCACTTTCCCAGAAAAAAATCCGGTACCCATTAAAGGCTGGGTGAACCCGGAAGCTCTCAGTTGGGATCAAACCCTACCCATTGTCCTTTGTAGTCCAGTTCACTAACCACTGAACTATCGCGGCTCCCTTGTGTTGGTTGTACGATCTAAAATTAGAATGCAGAAATTGTTGCAGCAATATGAGTGGAGTGTCATCGGAGCTTATGTTCTCTAGCAGAAGAATTCACTGTGCCACCTGGGATAGTTCAAATGGTGTTAGGAAGAAACTAAATTATAGGAAGGTGTGTTCATATTGGGTCCCACGGATGCTGACTGGCCAGCGTAAGGAAGAACATATGGGGTTGGGTTTAAATCACCTACTTTATTACGAAAAGGAGGTTGATTAATTTTTGGTGTGCATAGTGGCAGGCAGTGAGTCGTGGTACCACCACATTGAGTTATGCAGAAAAACAGCGAGCATGCAATGGAAACATTCTGGATTACCATATTTTTAAAAAAAATCAATGAAGGGCATCTAATGGCAGACCTTAAAGAGCCTGGTGTGAATATCAATGCTATCAGCTATAAAGACACATTAGACAACCTGCATAACAGCCATCAAGAGTATCTAGAGACCCGACATCCTTTCGTGTGGTGTGATTCTGCTGCACGACATGTCACAAACATTGTGAAGGAAGCGTCAGCAAAGTATTCATGGGAAGTTTTGCATCACCCTGTCTACATCTCCGATGTGTCACTATGTGACTTTCATTTGATTGTGCCCTATAAAAAAAATCTCTAAAGGGGCAATGATTTGACTTCGACACAAAGTCATGGCCTCAATGACAAAATGGTTCAGTGAGCAAAGAAAATCAATTTTCTCGGACGGCGTCTGTAGTGTACTTAAGTTGTGGGATGTGTGCCTAAGTCCCTGTGGCGACTTCTTTTAAAAAATCCCAGTGAGCACTTGCTTCATAATAGTTGATTTATATAATTTGCCATACCTGCTGATGTATCTTACATATGTTTGTAATAAAGCCACTGGGACAGGTTTAATTTGAACATGTCTCATATTATAGTGCTTTTCTGGATTTGACTTGGCAGTATACCTCTTTTACTTTTTTGAAACAGAGATTTGCATGCAGCCGCTAATATTCTGCTAGTGGAACTTGAATATGTAGGGTTTTTCAGAGGATTGGGTGATCTATGGGTAAGACGTCAGCCTCTGGACAGGAATGTCCTGGGTTTGATTGCCCACACAGGCTGTGGAAATTTTAACAAGATCAAACCTTTGGTTTCTTCATGGCTGTACCCTGCCCAGGTCTCTGGGCAGTGAGATTTGATTTCTGGCCCTCTCAGAAAAAAATTTAAAACAGGGGGTCCCATGTGCACTCGCGTACATTAAAGATCTCTGGGTAGTTTAAAGTAGAAAAAAAGCAGACAAAAAATGGTCACTGTCCAGGCACAAATTTTTTAATAAACCTACCCATCCATGCCAAAGATGGAAGTGTGTGGCCAAAAGGTGCAGATATTGTGACTATGCCATAATCAACTAGCAACACAACACATACCTATTTAACGGGTGAATGCTAAGAAGAAGTAGGGGTTTTCTCTGTCTAAATAAATGCAGCTGAATATCAAAACAATTCTCTGAGTCAAAGAGATCAACATGTCTATGATGCTCTGTTTCCAAATTTCAGATTCCATGTGCCAGTAAATATTTTACACATTTACAGCCTTCTTAAAGGGCATTCATCTTTAATCTGCTGCTCAGAAATAATTCATACTTTCTTTCAGATTCAACAGGACAGTACATTAGAGGGAAAAAAGGAAAAATAAATGAATATGGTATGGTTGTAGATGGACTTCAATGTGTAGCAGTTCTCATTGGAATGTTCAAAAAGTCAACAGGGGAACCAATTCTTGGTGTTGCAGTGCAGCCATTTGCAGATTTTAACAAGAAAACAAACAGGTATGCATTCAATATTTGAACAAGTTTTTCTGTTGCAAAATGAGTCATCTTTATAAGATCTGTGTGAAAGACAGTATCAAATGCTTAGGATGCATTTCTTCTCTTACTATTATCATAAATGTAAAATACAATATGCGCTGCTGGGGCCTGAAAGGGGAGTAACAAATTGTGGCGCTATTCCCTACCAGGCATGTTCGTAAGAGGCGACTAAGGAGGATTGGGAATGGGACTGGCTATCCTGTACTGTAAAAAAAATAAGCCAAAAAAATTTCACACACACTGCGGAAGCCAACTGAGAGTATTACACAAACGGCCCTTTTTTGGAATCCCCAAGGAAAAAGACAAAGAGAAAGACCAAAATATTCTTGGAGAAGACAGATTGAAGCAGAGATGAAGATGATGGGGAAGACATGGAATGATCTTAAAAGAATGGTAAGAAACAGAACGGCATGGAAAGTGTTTGTTAAAGACCAATGCTCCACAGGGAGCTGAAAGGTAGAAGAAGAAGAATAAAATACAATATGCAGTCTATTATTCTTTAGTCTGATAAAAACTTGATTTTTCTACATTAAAAAAAAAAAAAAGAACAAATGAGAACCTTGAGAGTGAAACCCAATATGTGTTAGTTTACATTAGTCTTTTTTTTTCTTTGTTTAAAGACTAAAATCACATTTGTAATTGATTTTAAGAGTTTATTTCCACCCTGACACTCTTCAGTTGAATCAGCTAAACAAAAAATAGGTACCTGATATAAAAAAAATAACAGCCCGCCCCCCCCCCCTCTTAAAATTTAGTGAACACTGAAGTTAAAACATTCCCTACTTTGCTACAGTAAGAATGTTACCTTTAACTTTACAGTAATCTGCTGAGTTATAGTTTGTTTGATGGCTGATAAGTTATATACTTCATAGAATTCAATTTAAGATGGTAGTAGCTGTCAAGCAAGCAATTTTTCAGTAGTGGACCAGTTATGTCACCAAAGGTATTTTAATTTATTCACATTATCTTTCCACTTGTTAAGGCTGCTGCATGGTTCGATATGAAACATTAAACTATTGAAGCAAAGGTTTGCAAACTTCAGTCTTTGTGTCACTTTTCTATAAAATTCTATTCTATTCATGGAATCAGCAGTCGGGGCATCCTCATATCTGCAAAATGACCCGTCCCAGAATTTCTCGAAGCGTGTGCAGACTAAATGTTCCTGTAAGGTATTGATTATAGATACATCTGCTTTTCTCCACTAAGCACTTATAGTTTCTATTGTTGATTGAATTGGATTGGTATCAGGCGCTAGTTTTGTCCTGGAAAAGATGCGTGATCTGTGTTCGACTGCAAATTAATCACAAGCTGGGCTGGAGTCAGATTGAGTGTTTCAGCAAAGTGGAGGCCTTCATTATTTGGGAGAGCATTTCTTGGTGCATGCTCACAGACCATGAATTCTTCTCAGATTGGGCTGCCTGTGATGATTGTTACAGTAACCTGGCAGTGTTCATAATGATCTGGACATCTTCTTTCAAGACACAACATTTTCAATAGAACAGTATGTACAATTAAGATTAACACTTTGTTGGTTGCTGGAATGGAGGCATAACATATATGAGAATGTCCCCCTGCAACAACACTAATCCAGTCTAAAGTGTTAGCTATTAATTATTATCAGCACATCTATCATGATGTTTACGAGAGAAAAAAAAAATTAAAAATTTGTTCTAGTAATATTATTTTCCGGGTGGATCCAGAATGGAGGATTTAATTTTTCTCCCGCTTGGTATAGAACCGTTGATCAGAGGTTTAACAAGCCACTATAGTAAAAATGCTTTTGTTAATGTAACGTAGACCTGATACAGAATGTGTAAATGAGTAGTAGATAATAGTGATGGTATTTTTGGCCCTAAAACAACAACAAAAATAGGATTCTGGGAATTGTCAATTAACCACTGATATCTTCAGTAATCACAGATAGATGATGGTCATATGTTGGACATTTGATGAGGAGAGATAATAACCGCATAACATAGCAAGCCCTAATGTGGGAAACAACAGGTAAGAGGAAAAGAGGCTGACCCAGAGAGACACTGAGAAAAACATTGATCAGAGAGGCAAGAGCAGCTGGAACTGGCTCCCTCAATGAGATAGAGTTGCTTGCACAGAACAGAGACAAATGGCGAGATTTGATAAAATATCTTTAGAAGGATTGAAAACTATCTATCTATTGACCTTTCGAGCCGTAGCCGGCCCATAGGGCATAGACCAAGATACTCCTTCTCTTATCTGAATTTTTGTTCTAGCAGTTTTCAATTCTTTTCAATGTGACTTCCAAGATATATAAAGTGATCGATCTCTTCCACTGGTTTGTTTTCCATGTATATTTTGTCATTTGTTGGAATTAAGCTTTCCATGACTTTAGTCTTTTCATGATTGATCTCAAGCCCAATTTTGCTGGCTATTGATGATAGTTCATTTGTGTTTTCCTGCATCATTTTTATCTGACTGCTGATGAGAACAATGTCATCAGCAAAGTCAAGGTCCTCCAAATGGTCTCCTTGAATCCATTCAATGCCTTTATTACCAGTGCAGCATTTCTTCATTATGAAGTCCATAACAACTCCAAATAACAAGGGCGATAAAATACACCCTTGTTTAACCCCAGTTTCTATTGGGAAACATTCGCTTAGTCCTTCCTCTGTTCGAACTGCACATGTGTAACCATCATACATGTCTTTAATAATATTTATGATTTTTTATGGTAAGCCATATTGCTTTAGAATTTTCCACAAAGAATCTCGATGAATACTGTCAAATGCTATTTTGAAGTCAATGAACGATGAAGTTAAGTACAAAAGGTTTTTGCTTTTAAATGTGTTCCTTCAATATAAGTCATAGAGTAAAAATGTGGTCAAATCAGCTTCTCCCTTTTCTAAACCCAGCCTGTTATTCATGCATTACTGTATCTATTGAATCCTTTATTCTATTTAGGATGATTTTGCAGAATAACTTTGAGGCAACTGACAAAAGTGTCACACTTCTCCAGTTGTTACAATCTCTAAGATTGCCCTTTTTTTGAATCTTAACAATGATTCCTTTTTTCCATTTATGAGGCATCTTCTCTGCTTTCCAAATGATGTTGAACATTTTCTGGAGATGTATTAAATTATGGGAGATGTATTAAATTATGGGAGATGTATTAAATTATGGCTATCAATTGCCTTGAGTATCTCAGCTGTTAACTTATCCTCTCCAGCAGCCTTGTTATTGACCATACGCTTTAAGGTGGTTTCTATTTCGCTCAAGGTGAAGTCATCTAAATTTACATCTAATTCTGCTGCTGGTTGTTTCAGCTTCAAAATCTATTAAACTGTGGGGTAGTGGACGGTTAAGATTTTCTTTGAAGTGTTCTGCCCAACAGGCTTTTATGTCTGCGCTTGTTGTTAGCATTAATCCAGATTTGTCTAGAATTGGTGTTCCACTGGATGTATAGGTGTTTGTCAGCATCTTTTGTACAGTATAGAGAGTTCTGCTGTCTCCTGTAATTGCAGCTGTCTCTGCTTTCTCTGCCAAATTGTCTATATAAACTATTGTATATCTTCTTGATGAACTTTTTACTTTGTTATCTAATACTTTTTATGTTGCTTTTGCCAGGACCTTTCCAAGATATGTCTTTACATTAGTCATGGCTCTCTTCGCTTCTCTTCTTTCTTTGATGTATTTCCATTGAAAACTGCTAGAATAAAAAATTTAGATAAGAGAAAGAGTATCTAGGTCTATGACCTATGGGCCGGCTACGGCTCGAAAGGTCAATAGATAGATAGTAGTAGGATCTTGCCAGTCTCACAATATATTTCACTCATTCATTGGGTGCCATCTCCACAATGAAAGTTTGCTATCAAGGAGCACCATTTTACTCTGTCTCTTGTCCTGATGGTGCACATTGTCATAGGTTCATCTGTCCACCTTTTGATGTTATCAGTCCACTTTAGTCTTGGTTTGCCTTTGCCTTGTCTACCTTGTACCTTCCCTTCCAAGATGAACTTTAGAAGGGTATTATGTCTCTTCATGTATCCACAACATTTCAGCTGTCTTTTTCAAATTATATTAAGTTTTTTTTTTAATTTTCAGCTGATTCAGAACTTCCTTGTTTGTCTTCCTTTCTTTCACCCAATTCTCTCCATTTTCCTATAGATCCACATTTCAAAAACTTCAATTTTCAGCTCTGTTTTCTTATTAAAAGTTCATGTTTCTGCACCCTACAGGAAAGTTGAATAAATATAGCATTTTGCTATTCGTTATTTGATTTAGCACTCTTGTAAAGATCTTATGAGAGGTTCCTTTTTTTTTCTTACCTTGTTCATGTCTTGGATTGACAAATCTCTTCTCCCCCCCCCCCCCACACACACATACACACAGAATTAAGTTTGCTTTTAGGTCAGTATTTACTTACAAGAGATTATAAATTTAGGCACATTTAGAGTAAAATATTGATATAATTAATTTGCTTCACTGTAATAATAATGAGCATACTTGTCTTGTATGACATTGGATTATAGTGCTACAAGAGATTGATTTACAGAACATCACTTATGGCTATGCAGGCTGATTTTAGAAATGTAGGCTCATCTGCAGACATTGTAAGGAATTTCTGACCTCTCATATGTTCTCTGTTTTTTTTTCCTTTCAGCCAAGGTTTGCTTTTTTTTTCTCTTCTCTCTTTATGCTTTCCTTTGCAATTGCTTGCCAACTGTCATGATCCTTTGCAGCCATCTTCCATAAAAAAGTAAGGTATCCCGCCACGCCACGCGGCGTATGGGAAATATGGTGTTAGTGATCATAAATTTTACAGACCTTCGGCACATGATTTTTGGGGTAATGTGGACAGTATTATGCCCGTGCCACTTTACTTTCCCAGAAAAAAATGCGGTACCCATTAAAGGCTGAGTGAACCGGAAGCCGTCGGATTGGAATCGAACCCTATCTCTTGTCCTTTGTAGACCAGTCCACTAACCACTGAACTAGCCATCTTCTATGGCAAACAAATATTTTGATATTAATAATAGATTTTATTGGTTAATCTTTCCACACTTTAATATTATTTCTTTCTTTAACAGCTGGAGTTCTAAAACTATTTGGGGCATCTGCTGTGAAGATGTGAAAATGACATCACTCCAACCAACTGAGTTGTTACAAGTTGAGGCTAGAGTTGTTCTAAGCAGCAGTGAATCTGAAGATGTACAGAAAGCTTTAGCTGCCAAATTTAATCTAGTTTTTGCCTCAGGGGCAGGTTATAAGATTTTAGCAATAGTATTAGGACTTTCAAATGCATATGTCCTTTCACATCGCACAGTGTATCGCTGGGATTGTTGTGCTCTTCATTCAATCCTTTTAGCTCTGGGGGGTGGCATTATTAGCTACAAGCATGCTTTAGAAACCATGGGGCAAACAGAAAGTTTGTTGACTGAGAATGACCTGACCAAGTTGCAAGTACAGTACACTCGGTCAGCAGGAGCAATAAGCAACAGGCGTGCATCCATATCTGGTGGGACAGAAAGTCTTCCTGGCATCATTGCATATAGGTCCATCAGTGATGTTCTTAATGTCTTAGAGTTGCTCAGATTTTAAGTATGCTGTTGTGTATCAACCAGGGCTGCCCTGAAGTTTCTGGTAAAGGGTGATAAGCAAAGCACTTTTTCTGAATCTCCTTTGTGGGGAAAAAAAAGAGACTGCAGTTTAATGATAACATCACCTGTCCAAAATACAATTGTGGTGAATACAATGAACCCTGCTCACCTTTGTATAAAGAGGGTGACCACATGCAGTAGGTATCATACACATTTTTTTGTTATGCATGGTCTTGTTTAGCAGTGTAAGTCTTTATTGAATTGAAGCATTGGTACATGGTAAAGAATGTAACTTGATTACAAATATCTGACATTCTGTGAATTTATTTATCCTGATCTGAGATATTGCTGTGAAGTTTTAGTTGTTGATATTATTGCATACATTTATATTTATTCTGATGTTTTTATTTCTTCCATTTTTTAATTGAAAAAGTTTTAACTTTTACTTAATTTTCTTTTAAGTACATTTTTAGAAGTCGTTCATATAAGTTCAAACAAATCAGTGATCAACTAGAGTCTACAGGAATCACTATACATCTTATTCTGAAATGATGATGGTGAAAAATTTATGTTCACTGTAAGCTGAGTATCTTGTAGCAGGTGTTCAGCTATAATTTTACTTGTGTCGCAAACACATTATTGATTCCACAGAGTTGTTTCATTTAATGGTGCTTTTTTTTTTTAAAACTTCCATAAAAGTAGTGATAAGCCAACATTCTAAATTTCTTCTATTTGTTGTTAGATCTTACAATCTCCTACATGTTAAGATGTAAGAATTTTGTACTCCAGGCCTGTGATAGGTGTTAATTTTCATGCATCTGTTTATGATTCTCATCGCTTAATTTTGAAGTTTTTGAATCTTCACAAAATTTGACTTTGCTGCAGTGCCAAGCTATGGGACTGGTCTCACTCACCCTGTGTTATAGCTTCTTTTGCACATTATCATCTGCTCTTCAATTGTGTCTGCAAATTATTTCATGATTAACATCCTTGGCCTTCCATGTTAAGTTTTCCATGTTAGAAATGGTCATTTATAATCATCATGTGCCATACTGGTTGGCATAGGCGATCATGTCCTTCCACAATCTTCTATCTACAGTGCATCGTATCAGTTCAGTTGTTGACTGTTTTCCATGCCATGACACCAAGCTATCTAGTATTTTCTCTCTTTGTCGTCTGCGATCTCTCTTTCCTTGTATTTTGCCAGTTGTAAGTTATTCCAACTTTCCTCTTATCATGATGTGCCCAAGAAATATTGATTGTTTCTTTCTGATGTTTTTTAGGAGCTCCCTTTTTGTGTTGGCCTCTTTGAGAATTTCCTCATTGGTCTTTTTAGCTGTCCAGGAAACTTTCAACATTCTTCTCAGAAATCCCATCTCTGTGGCCTGTAACTGGCTTTTCATCTGATGTCTACTGTCCATGATTCATTTATAATACCATAATCTTCATTCATCGCAAAGAATTTTCTCACTTAATTTTAGTTTAGAAGTCTGGTTTGCTTGTGAGCAAGAGTTCTGTGTGTGTTGTCTTTTTTTTTCTTCATTCATTCAGCTAACCACACCTTTGTCTACTTTTCTAGCAAAAATTAGGCTTAAGCTTTATCAGTGGTCTATAAAACTAAATCATCAACAATAGTGAAAGTGTTGGCTTCTTTTGAAAGTGCTCTCTTATATACATGTTGATACAGATGAGAAACAATAAACTCCTCCTTGGAAGCACTTTGCTCCAGTGTTATATTTCTGTAGATCTATCTATTTACTTGTCAAGTTATAATGACTAATCCTCTTGTTTATTTTCCTGTACACATTACTACTTTACATCTTTACTGTTGATTCCTTCTAAAATACTTCATCAAATACGTTTTCTAAATCTATTAAAACCACAGGAGTATCTATTTCCATAGCTTTTCGGGTGATTGCTGTTATCAGATCTTTCTTGTTGAAGAATTATGCTGTTTTCATCCCACATCAGTTTGGTATTTCATGCATTCCAGTAGTTTTCTTGCACAGATAATAGACTGTTATATCAGTACCATATGGGTTTGTTTTCTTTCTTTGGTATTGTTGGCTTTGTACAGAATTGTATATCTTGGAAGCAGCATTGGTCAAGAAGGAGACACAAAGAAAGAAATTATAATCAGATTAGCAAAGGCAGCAATGCCTTTCAGAAAACTTGATAAAAGAGAGCTGGAAAACAACTAAACAAATAGAAAATAAATTGGATGCATTTGTAAACAAATGCCTGAGGAAAATACTTTGTATACCATGGAATGAATTCAAGACTACTGCAGAAATAAGAGAAATGACAAAGCATTCAAAAATATCAACTATAATCAAGAGAATGTGGTCATATATTGGTGATGTGATGAGAAAAGACAATAGGAGAGAGAATCTCAAAGCAGGACCTCAAATGGGAACCATTTTTCCAAGTACATTAATAACACATCTCTTCCTTTGTCACTTTCATTACATAGCTTCTATATTTTTTTTAAAGGCAAACCTGTACACACCAGACCAAAAAATGTCTTACAGACAGAAATAAAACCTTACATGTTCATTCCACCTCCCCTGATCAGCCTAGCATAACTGGTTAGTCTTGGGGTTTTCGCCTCTTGGCATGGCACAACACAATCAACCCCATCAGACTATGTCTTCTAGGTTATATCAGACCACAATTAATTTTGGAGAGAAAGAAGGATACAAAGAATTGTAGTGAAAGCTACAATTTTGTTGGTTATGTTTATCCAAGTAGCATGATTGGTCAGCCTTGTTATTTAAAGTCTTGTTTCAAATGTAGGTTTAGAAAAGTTTGATTGACTACCAAATGTACTATTTTCAGAATTCTGCATAAACTATAATTTTTTAAAATAAAATTGTATGTACAGATTTATTTTAATAAGAAAAATATGCAGCACAAATGGTGTGTTCTCCTATACAAATTGGCTTGTAAGGCTTACAGGTCCATTTTTTTTATAAAAACCATTACAATATGGAAGTTATATATTGAAGTTGATATTACAATGCATATCTTGATTTAAAAACATGAGTGGATTCAGTTAAACAGAAAATGAAGAAATGGAAACTGTTTTTTTTTTCCTGAGAAAATGCCAAGTAAATAGAACTATGTGTGTTAAACTTTGTTTAACTCCTGTGTTTAAAAATAGAAATGAAGAGCGACTGTGCTGTTTTTCTCAACCATTGTTAAAGGGAGACTATACAGCAGCTAAATAATCAAGCGATGTGCCACTATTGTTATATGGGAGAAATTGATGTTATTTGAAAATGAACAAAGAATAAGTTGCAAGTTGGTATTACTCATTCTCTATGATAGTATTTTATGGACTTGTTATTGAAAGTGTTTATACAAATATTCATGTTACATGTTAGTTGATTCAGCTTATGTTTAGAAAATGGCTTTGTTGTTGATATCTTCACTTATATAAAATGGCAACAAATGTGTAAATACTGACAGTTGACAAATGAAGGAAACTATTATTTTAAACTTCATGTGGACTGCCATTTTAATTTGTTACATCTTTTTTATGACTGGTTTAGCTCTCATATATGATGTGTGTCAACAAAACTGATATGGAGAAAAGAAACTTAGATGGCCATAATAGTTATATGGTAAGAATGTGAGTTTTTCAATCATGAAGAGTCAGGCTCATATCCTGGTAAAAAAAAAAATGAAGGAAAAAACATGAATACCTCCAAAGTTGGAATTATCTGCCTGTGTGGCAAGGGACCTCTGTGCACACAGCTGCCAGGGAAAAATGGATTAACACGAAAATTCAGTTCTTATTCTCTAGGGACTTCATCAGAGTTGAAAGCTGGCGAACGCAACAACAACATATCCTGGTAAAAGACGTTTTTCACTTTAAATAAGGAATTTTGTTTTTTATCCAACTTTGCTTGCAAGTTACAGACAAAGGGGGATTTGTTCATCAGCCACATTTCTAAATGGGTTCTTAAGTTGGAAAAACTGTATTTGTGTACATGGCATTATCAATCTGGGGGGGGGGGACCTGTGGACTGTGTCTTCCCATCCCAGGATGAAATTTGCATCCTATAGAGGTAGTATTAAGACAGAAGAAAAGAACACTCACTCACGAGTGAGGGTGAGTGGATGAGGACCATGGTACCACGCACCGGTGGGCTCTAGTCCTGCTTCTATAGGTACAGGGACTCACCTCCTCCCTGTCCAGTTATACTGTTGGGAACTCAGTCACACCCAAGCCCGATTTTGCGATAACCATGTGTAGGTGTAGTCTTGTATTAAGTAGTATTAAATTGAGGTCTACCAGAATCACAGAGACCACTAACAACAGCGTCTGGTGAATAAAAGGCTATGAACGCTTCATTTTACCTGTTGGTGGCGTCACAAGCAAGCACTCCCCTTTCCCTGCCACCCAGAAAAGCTTTATACAAGGTACCATTATTAATTTTCTCCTAGTTATTTTAAGTAATTTCTTATTCAACACCATGCTTTTTATACACAATCTATATAATTGTATTCTAGAAGAAGACTATTTATGTTCAGTTGTAGAAATAATTATTATACCAAGCTTTTAGATTGTTGTTGATGTGTATTATATCGGCAGAACGGAGCTCCATGTTAGCGAGTCTTCGTTGCGGAGACTGCACTTGATGATGGTGATGATTATATCCAGATTATTCTGACTGGCATCAATGAAGATTAATAATTTGTTGAAAAGAGAGAGAAGTGATCAGATCTTTTTCTGAAACTATTTTTGTCTATTATAATTATACACATATTTGTAAATACACTGCATATGCGATCGTTTTTTTTCTTTCACAGATCTGTTGAGTTTGGGTTATTAATATATCATATAATATCTTTAGATAAGAAAATTGACAAATCCAATTAGTGTAATTCAATTAATTATAGGTTATTTTTTTAATACAGTCTTCTTTCTTCTACCTTTCAGCTCCCTGTGGAGCATAGATCTTCAACAAACACTTTCCAAGTCGTTCTGTTTCTTGCCATTCTTTTAAGATCATTCCATGTCATTCCCATCATCTTCATCTCTGCTTCTATCTTTCTTCTCTAAGAATTCTTTGGCCTCCCTCTTTGTCTTTTCCCCTGGGAATTCCAAAAAAGGGCCTGTTGTGTAATACTCTCAGTTGGCTTCTGCAGTGTGTGTCCTATCCAGCGCCATCATCTTGGCTGTATGTCTTTATACACTGGTATTTGGCTGGTACATTTCCATAATTCTATGTTATTGTCAATTTTATTGTTCTCCATGTTTCACATCCATATAATAGGAATGACTTGAAATTGGAGTTGAAAATTTTTATTTTTGTATTTAACCTAATTTCTTTGGACTTCCATATGTTTCCCAGTGCAACAAAAGCTCCTCTTGTTTTTGATATCCTTATTTTGGTATAATTTTCTGTTCCTCCCTCTTTATCGGTATAATTTTCTGTTCCTCCCTCTTTATCTATATTACTACCCATATATATGTAAGATTGTACGTCTAGTAGAGGTATTTCTCCTAATTTTATTTGGTTATTGTCAACTGCATTAATTCTCATTTTTAATACAGGATTTATTATTTATTTTTAAAAAACTGTTAAATGTTGTAAATAATAATTACACTATTAATTTTACAATTATGTATGTGATACTCAATTTTATATTAATCTCTGATAAATGATGGCTGTGCTATTTTTGTATATTAACAGTTTTGTGTTTTTATATGCGTGTGTACACTTCTCCCTTATTCCAAATGTTTTATGTGCTCAAGTAACTTAGTAATAATAATAATATATCTCACAAATCAGATTGAGTGACTAGGTTTTTAGTTCATTTTAATTTAGTGCAATATGTAATACATTTTGTGTTGATATTTTAATGTTCTGCTTCTTTGTTGATATCAGCACAGACGAGATGTTTCCCAACATGTAAATACTAAGAGTTATTAACATTTTTTGTACACCTTACGTCTCAACTTGTATCTTCTGTTAATAATAAAAAGTAGCCAGTTTTGGAACCAAGAAGATAAGACCTTGTTAAGGTTGAAGATCGTCAGTAACTCATGACCACTAGTATTATCAGTGAATCATGATTGATCAAGATTCTGCTCCATCTTCTTACTTGGGAGACTAACCAGTCTGATCATGTGAATAAAGATCAAAAAAGGAAGACAAACTGGCACACAAAATTGCCACTATTGGGCCAAAAGGTGCTGATATCGCAGCTTGTTGTAATCTAAAACATAGCCATGCCCATTTAATGATTTTTTAAATAGTTAACAATGAAGAGAAGCAATCATTGGACAAACGCAGAAGAGGTCAATTCTTACATGCGATAACGGTTTCAGATGTTTGGTGTTGTCTTTCTCATCTTATGCGTATGGATACAACCGACAAGTTCAGTTTTGGTGTAACATCACGGATAAGGCATGAATGGTCAGAGCCAGTCACTGAATCTAATCTTCTAGCAGCCTATTTTCTCCATATTTCACTGATTCTTTTTTCTGATTGATCAATAGCTTGTGCTGAATTGCTGCACTGTTCATGAACCTCACTTTCTTGTCCTGAATTGATTAAAACAATGGCATATTCATGACCGGAGATGGAGCAGGATACAGTAGGTGATTAGAGTTGATTGTGGTGTTTACACATACCTATACTACTTTTTGGAGGCTGTTAAAATGTTTTTTGCAAGGATTTAGACTGCTAGAAATAAAAATTAGAGAAAGATTATCTGGGTCTATGCCCTATGGGCCGGACACTGCTCGAAAGGCCAATAGATAGATAAATAGTGGAAATGTGGTGTTACAGAAGAATGCTGAGAATAGGAGTAAAGGTATCAAGATGCATAGAGATGCGAAGCTGATGATAATAATTTTTTTTTTTTAAAAAGTACGCCGTAACGTTATTCAGACTTTTTTTTTTTTTACTTCTCACCTATGTAAAGCTGTTACCATACCATTTTATTCAATTTTTTTTTTTAAATTGTCAATTTTGACAATACCATGGATAGCTAAGTAGAGTAATGAAAATGTTCTGAAAGAGGCCAAAGCAAAAAGAGAGCTAATTTCCAAAATTAGAAAGAAACCATCATTTTTGGGCCATGCAATATGATGGGAACAGCTGGAATATATTGTGACAACTGGGAAAATTGAGGGATGAAGAGAAAGAGGGAAGTAAAAAGAAAAGATACTGGACAGCTTAAGAGAATGGCTTGGCAGAAGGTCAACAACAGAAATGATAAATAACTGTCAAGATCAAAAGTTGTGGAGAGAAATGATCACCTATGCCAGCAGGCTTGGTACTTGATGATTTAATTTAAACTTTAACATTTAAACTTGTTTCAATGTCTTTACAAATCTTTCTTTCTCCAATAAGGTGGTGGTTTGTGTCCATATTTTTCATTGATCAACTGCACCATTTCAGGATAGTGTGGTCATTGTCACCCCAGGCCACCCTTCTTCCCAGAAAAATTCAATACCCATTTTTTTTTCTTGCGTTCGCCAGTTTTGACCTCTGACGAAGTCCCTAGAGACTAGGAACTGAATTTTGCGCGTTAATCCGTATTTTCCTTGGCAGCCGCGTGCACAGGGTGTCCCTCGCCGTACGGGCAGATAACTCTGTCTTCTGAGGTACTCATATTTTTTCCGTCCTTGAGTAATTGACGTTTCTAGCTGGGCCTCGCTGCTGAGACCAGGGGTGGTTGCCACAGAGAGAAATTCTAAATAAAAATCTCAACTGGTGCAGAATTGAACCCACAACCTCTGTCTCAAGGCAGGTGTCTTGCTTCAAGACCAACCAGTTCCCGTACCCATTTGAGGGTGTGTGAGCCTGGGAGTTGACTATTGGGACTGAACGTGACCTCTTGTCCTTAGTAGTCCAGTTCACTAACCATTGAGCTTCAAAAAAGGTGAATGCAGGTTCATGGTATGGTCACACAAGATTCTTCTATCAGGATTGAAATAAAAACTGACTAATTTGGTCACTCAAATAAATGAGGTCTATGGGTTGGACCATGCTCTTTTATGATATTGAACATTTAGCTTATTTCAGATCCTTAAAGAAAGAAGTTAAAACAGTGGGCTCCATCCAGCCTTTTGTAGAAAAAATAGAATATGTACAGTCGTGTAGGCTAAACTAACAATACTCTTCATAGATTGATGCAGGAACTTGTTGCAACAACAAACAATGACTTGACTCTTGTGGTTATCATTAGTACCATACCTCGACAGGCTGTACGAAGATGTCGCCAATCTTGAGTTGACCAATGCTTTCATTGAACTTAATAAGACTAACATCTGAAATTATATGTACAAGATTTGATTGTTTTGTCCGGGGTAGAGTGCTGGGAAACTGTACTTGTATTTCCATGTTTCTAAGAAGTTAATCAGAAATAGCAGTGTATGGCATAATATGCTTTCTTATTTGATACTTTTATGATTTGTCTTATTAGCTGAAATTTTTTTTAAATTTCATTTTGAGGAGATAAAAAGTGAATTAAAAACCTTTTAAAAAAAAACAGCTGCTTTTGTATTAGCAGAATATTGTTATCAATCCTATGAGGAGCAACAAGGGCCAGTAAGAGTGCCATTTGAGAAGCCAGTGCATACAATAAATTAAAGAAGCAATATGGAGGCCATGTTTTTTAACATGAATAAATATATAAATTGAAAAATCAGACAAATATGTTATAAAAGAGATAGAGGGTGGCAAACTGAGAAGTTACTGCAATTGAAGATAAAGAGCAATAGGCTGGAGACTTAATCACCTAATTGAGCAAGATAGCTTTACAACATACTTATTTATATGTGTGTGTTTGCAAATTTAATGTTAGTTGTAATGGCATTAAAAAATGTGTGTGTGTAGATTTGTTATGCAAATTTCAATCACTGTATTGTACAAATGTTGCTTAAGTGGATGTTTTATGTGTCAATGTAAATGCTAAACTATTGCTGCATCATACATTATTTAATTAAGATAACTCTGTACTGGACCTCCATATATAGTAAAAGAATTATTTTTAAAGAACTGAAATGAATGTTTCTAATTGGGGGATGGTTTGAAAAATTGTGAACATAGATGGTATGTTTATATAATATGGCAAGACCGGGAAATAAAATATCTGGGAGAGAACACAATAAAAGCCAATTAAGCAACAATGGAGATGGACTGAACGCACACACTAAGAAAACATGAGGTCTGCATAGCCAGACAGGCTTTGTCATAGAACCCAAAGGGGAAAGAAACAGGGAAGACCCAGGAATACATGAAGTCATGAAAATTCTTCCAAGAAAAAGGATGTTTGGAGAGACCTAGTCTGTGCTCCTATGCTGTCTGGAGGGCTTTGATTGATTGGTACAAGCTGAGATATAACCTTCAATATAACAAAGTGCTTGGAATCTAATACATTATTGGCCCATCTAGAAACTATCAAAATTCAAATAATGTTTCTGTTTTCTAACATTAGTTTTATATTTTGTTAATGCAAGTGTGGATCATACAATAATCCTGCAACAAATTACAATTAAAGTCTTTTAGACTTTAGAATAGAATGACATCACTGCAGGCTGGCCCCCATTCCAGCAACCAGTGAAATGTTCATTATGATATTTCATACTATTCTTATGAACATGTTGCCTTCTGTAAAAAGGTGCGCAGCTGATGTTGCACACTTCCAGGTCACTGTAATGATCATTGCAGTCAAATGTACAAGACAATTCTGTCCACTTAATCCCTTAATTCTGTTGGAAGTTGTCTGGGATCAAAGCATGACAAAATGTTAATTTTCCTCTTGCTAGAAGGTTTCTGTATTTGTTTAAATGTTTTACCTGTCCAAACTTTATCATCTTTCTCCTTTCAATCTCTGTGTTCACTCACCTGTTATCTGCAAGTTGGTTTTGGTTAAGCTGTTAGATGATTTCTTTTTTTTTTGACTAATGTCAGAAGCTGTTCATGCAAGTCTTTGTTATTTGTGATGATCTTACAATCATCTGTGATATGATTGATCTCTTTATGTGATGTCTATGATCTTACAGCATAATTTTATTCCCACATCATGTATTTTCCTCTCTTTTATACACAGACCTAAGGCTTATATTTTGCAGGCATAGCATATAATAAAACTGATATTACCCATTTGTGCAGCAATCTATCATGTATTTTATTGTAATTTATTTGTCTTGCCAGATATTTTTTTTCATTCTTGTTGTTAATGTTGTCTGCACTGTTGTAGTATAGATTTCAATTTTGAAATCATCATTAATGATAATGGATCTAAGATATTTGAACTGTTGCAATTTATAAAGGTTACTCTTTTAACAAGGTTTTTACATTTTAATTTCACATCATATTCTATTTGTTATTAGCTAGATTCTGACCTGTACAGAAATAGTATCTTATTTGTTTGTAACAAATGTTAGATATTTTAAAATAAAGATCTATGCTTATTGTTTTTCTATAATTACTATATTTGGTAAAACTAGTAGTAGCATCCCCAAGATTTGGTGTTCGTGAGGAGCTTTATTAGAAACCTGCTGAAAGCATATCCTGGTAGTCTCTCTCTCTTTACACACACACATACGTGTGTGTGCAAAAATACCAGGATATGCTTGAAAATGCTTGTTATATAATTATATATATCATCATAGAAATTATTAATGAAAATTAATTTGGTTTGGTGTCGTTATGTTATTATATGAAAACCTTTATCATATATAGGCCTACAAATTATGTCTCATTGTTGAAAGTAAAATTGTACTCTTATACTTTATGTTGTAGATGTGATAAATTTTTAATGTACCTTGTCATGATTATTGTCGTAATTTTACTTAAATTCATGCATTGTGTCCTTTATATTCTGTTTAACATTGTCTGTCTATTACTAAACATTCATACACTTAGTCCTAGTTCTTGGAATAAATCCAGAGAAGCCTATAATTCCTGGACAATTATTATTACTGTTTCATGTTACAGTTTATATTTATTTGAAAATAAATAATTTTTTATAAGCAGTTTTATTAGTGGAATAGAAGCAAAATCTATTGGAATTAAAGTAGACCATATAGCAAAAGTCTTCAGGAAAATAGAATATCTCAGACAACTTTTTTTTCTTATGCAATTACAAGATGTTTCTTTTTATTACATGAGTGTTTTTTTTTCTTTTTTTCTCTAGAAAAATAGGTCACAGATAATCAAAAAAAGATGATAATTCCAGGGAGGCAGT
This sequence comes from Megaustenia siamemsis, assembly GCA_032433765.1. NCBI lineage: Eukaryota > Metazoa > Mollusca > Gastropoda > Stylommatophora > Ariophantidae > Megaustenia > Megaustenia siamemsis. The sequence continues at coordinate 19,821,866 of JAVIAB010000092.1, read as the reverse complement.
CCAAAATAACCTGTATGCTGTAGCAGACAGGATTGCAACCCGCTATGGAAACAAGAATAATACATGAGACACAAATCATATGATGATATGATATGAAATTATTCTAGACAAATGTCTGAAAGGGACAGTTTAAAAAAAAAATAATAAATGGGTTATACTGATTAAGGCACAGGAGAATCACACACACAACAAAATTGTAAATGATATATATGAGAGAGAAACACATACACGTCATCTTTTTTTTTTTTTTTTTTGTAAAATAAAAATTACTGGAACTTTCAACCAATTCTATAAAAAGTTAAATTCAAGATATATGTGACATCTGAAGCTCTGATGTGATTACTTTTATCAAGAGTATCAAAAGAACGGAAAATTAAAAAATTTGTTAATGTATACACTCTTCTCCAAAGTCACTCATTTAAAATTGAAATTTTAAAAAAGATTTCACAATAAAAAGGACCACTGTTTACTTCCTGTTTTAAGATTACCCATTATGTGAGGATTTGGGGTCTTTGATAACGAGAAATGAAGTAGCACAATGCTTCTTAAAGTTCAGCAAATCAAAAAAATGATTTAGTTTTGTCTTTAGTATAAGGATTGGAGGTGATTATTGGTAGGTACTTATAAGAAGGTGCAGCCGGCAACCAGAAAATGTCACTAGGTACAAGTAACTTAGAAGTAGATCATTTGTATATCTTCGATGCTGCATTGACCAAGGAGACACAAAGAAAGAATCAGAACTAGAAAGGCATAAATGACCTTCAGAAACCTTGATAAAGTATGTAAATCGAAATTACAGGGTCCAAAATTAAATGCTTAGGATTTTCAAATCATAGGCATCATCCACCGTCACCTATGCAAGGAAAACTATTAAAGAAATTAGAACATAAATGCCTCAGGAAAAATACTTAGTGTACTATGGCGTGAATTCAAGACTACTGCAGAAGTAAGAGAAATGGCCATGCATCCAACAATATCTGTAATAAACAAAAGGTCTAACGTGTTGGCCAAATGAGGAGAAGATATAAGAAAATTGTAACCACAAGTTCTCAAATGGAAATAAAAGAGCAAGAAAAACAGGAGGTAACTGGATAAATGCTGTGGAAAAACACTGAAGTGAGAGGCAACAATACATCCGACAAAAATGAAATCCAACCAACCTGCAGCTCGAGCACATTACATAAAAACATCTGGCAACATAGCATAAGCAAAACCTATCCGGAGAGAAATAGATAAATTCAACTTGACATCTACGCAGTGATGGCCACAAAACCATGCATTCCTCATCTCTGACACAAGCAGTTGGATGAAAGCGAAGCAAGTGTGTGTGTGTGTGTGTGTGTGTATATGTCTAATATTTAATTTTGAATGATGATGATGCAGTGAACATGTGTTTTTATATCTGTTGATGCTTAACATTTAATTATGCAGTGCTGACTGTAGTTTTAACATTTTGGCCTATTTAAGATTCGATGGCTTGACAAGCTGTCATTGTATAAAGTATTGTTATGGAAACAGCGCCATAGATTTTAGAGCAGTGATCTCTGCAATATGTGCCATTTTGGCACACAAGGTTTCTGTTTTTGAGATTATGGTTCTGCCCTATGTGCCGTCTTCGGCTCGAAAGGACAATAGATAGATAGAGATAGAAGATTTGATAATATGTGCATTATTGCTGAGTTGACATCAAAGCATTCTTGGCAAACCCAAAACCCTGTAAAAATTGCAATAAAACAAAATTAAAGGGGTGGACCAACATCATACAAAATGACAGATGACATTTTAAAAATGTTGTTTATATCATAAATGATGCATATGAAATAAATAGAAAACAACAAATAGATACAGAGTAATCAGATTATATATACACATACTCACAAACATGCATAATTAGCTAACTATTCAGCATTAATGCTTTCATATCACAAATATGAAGAAAATGTGTCATAGAATGTCCACTGAGCAGGTTGTTTATTTCCAGAATGACAGGGCTAAAGCAAAAAAAGCACCTTTTTTGGTCACATGGCATACGTTGACATGCCGTTTTCTAACAGTACGCGACACAAATATATACTTTGCTTCTGGTACTTCTAGAAAGACTGAACCTATGTTTTTCTGTGCACAACATTGTAATTGTCTCACAACTCTCTTTTAAAATGTCATTCTACAAACATTTCATATTTTAAGGCAATAAGATTTCTATATTCATTTCATATAAGGCAACAGTTGTATCTATTGTAATTTTGTATGCTGAAGATTTACTGGCTATACACAACCTTTTTTTGTTCTCAACAAAAATAAAAATGACTCAGCACAAATGTCTGTCCAGAGTTTTGTTGGATCAATTCCTAATGTTGGCTAGTACCACAAGGCTGGCAAGCCATTATCTTAAACCTAAAGTTGGTATGGTTGGATCAATTCTAATGTTGACTAGTACCACAAGGCTGACAAGCCATTATCTTAAACCTAAAATTGGTATGGTTGGATCAATTCTAACATTAATTTATACAGTAGAATCTACTTATAAAAGACCAGTAATAACAAGAATCCTGACAGCAATTTTTAAAATTCCCAAATATTTCCTTCTTTATCTTACATTGTACAAAATCTTTTATAATGCTACTACCTGGCTTCAAAAACAGTTACAGCGCATCTTGTGAAATTTGCAGAGCTAAAAAAATACTGTTAACGATGTGTACTTTTCTTATCTGCATGTAAATTGTGAGGCCGCGTGGGCTAGGCATGACTAGTAAGGCCTACTTGCACACGGAGAAACAATTATAAGTGGAAGCAAAGTGAAATACAACTCAAACAATTTAAACCAAAGAATATATACAACACGGACGAGACAGGTCTCTTTTATAAGTCAGTTCCAAACTGCACACTCACTGAAAAAAGAAGTGTGCAGTGGTTACAAGATTCCAAAAGACAGAATTTCTATTTTGATCGCTGCCAAAATGAATTGTGACAAGCTATCCCTGCCCACAATATGAAAATTTCAGAAGTCACGTTGTTTTAACAATATAAGAACACTGCTAACAGAGCACAATTTTTAAAAATCATAGATGATAGCGTCAACATTTGAACAATGGGTGCGCAAGCTGGACAAGAAGTTATTGTTGCACTTATTGTGGACAATTGCTCAGCTCATCCACACTTAACATGTGAGAGCTATTTCTTTGTACACAAAGTACATTCTCCTGTTATTAAAACATAAATTGGATATAACGAGATACAGCTATAACAACAATATTTTGATGGTTATGGGGATCTCATTATAATCAGACTCTATTGTACCACAGGGCTGACAAGGCATTATCTTAGACCCAAAGTTGGTATGGTTGGCAGCAACAGCCTTCTTAGTTTCTTAGCTTCAGGTGAAGAGGTTGGACTGTGTCTGTTCTAGCATGAAATGCAGTTACTAGGCCTTCTATATTAGCATTCCCCACAACTGCAAAAATAGATGATACATTCTCATTCAAATCAGAATAAAATAATGCATTTGGAAGAAACATGTCAAACACTCCAGCAACAATGGTCCCTTTGTTCTAACCAATACATCCACACAAAAACATTACTCATTGTGTGTGTTCAAAACAGTGATGCTAACATGAGTAATGATACAGTGATGAGCAAACTATTCCTTGACAGTTTATCACATCCTGCTCCAAGTATCACATCTCACATGTGTTTCAACAAGTCAAAGCATCATTTTAAATGATTAAAGCATGAGTAACATTTTAATCCAAAACATATTTTAAATTCATTTATGAGCACACACAAATGATCAGACACAAATGACAGGTGACATTGTTTATATTACAATGATCTCAGTGGAAACAAATGCACAATACATTTCAAAACTGACAAGAAATTTAGTACTGATTTTTGTTAACCATCAAATTCTTGGTTAAAAAGTGAACAATAACTATTTACATTTTAAGTGAAAATTTAAAGTTATCAATATTGACAGGGCCCCTCAACCTGATGGTTCTAACGTCATATATTAACTACATATGTCAACTTTTAGGTATACATTTTGCATTAAAACATCTGAAAAAAAAAAATATATGACCATAATTCAAAATATATGACCATTAGACTACTAAACAATCAAGTATCATGAATTTGTTATCAACAATTTCCTCATTAATGTGATAATTAAGCAGGCCTGAATTGTGTTTATTGAGATACATACATACACATGTATATATTTATTATAGATTAAAAACTAATACACACTTAACTTTCTATACGAGATAACAATTTACACATTTGCATATGTGAAATACATAAATAAATAACTTTGTCACAATTGGTGTCATATCTCATGGCACAATATTGTTTGTGTGTGCGAAAAATGCAATATAGGAAAACAATACAAGTACACCGTACAATTAGATACAAAATTACTTTAATTTCCTGAGCTGCCTCGTCCATACAAAAATAATTTTAATTTCAGACAAGAAACCATTGCAGCATGATATAAATAATGATCTTTTATGTTTTCCATTAACTTCTTTTTTCTTCATTTTCATAAAACCAAATCATTTTTTTAAAACAAATGTGGTAAAAATATGATACACTGAAACTCTCCATAACAATCTTTCAACCCTTTTCGCTTCTTAACTGTTTTTTTCACAAATTGCTCCTTCTAGAACTGAATTTATGCAACATTAATCATATTCTAACTGATAGATCTTTACAAGTGTATACGTGCAGCATTAATCATATTCTAACTGATAGATCTTTACAAGTATATTCGTGCAGCATTAACCATATTCTAACTGATAGATCTTTACAAGTGTATTCGTGCAGCATTAACCATATTCTAACTGATAGATCTTTACAAGTGTATACGTGCAGCATTAACCATAATGAAGCTGATACATCTACAAAAATGTCTGTCTCTATGAGGATTTATTATAATCACAGAAGGCACAAATTATACCCATCAAGAACGGGCAGACTTAACTAATAATCATTTTCAATGGCAATTAATGAAAACAGGTTACAATCTTGTCATATAAAATCTAAAATCTACAGCTTTAGGGATCACATGAATTTACTAACAAAAGAAAAAAATGAATTCTCAATTCTGCAGAAAAAGAAGCACATAATTGATAATCAAAATAATATCAGAAGTTTATATGGGGTGAAACATGTATAAGAAAATAATAAGACCAGGGAATCAAATTGGAACCTCTCCACTACTGATGAAGTAGCACAATAACATTTAGACATTATTGTTATTCAAAATACTATCAATGTTACTGCACTGTGGACAAACCCATGGGTATTTAGTGTCATATAGATGACAATAAAGTTTATGCATACCTCTGACACATTTGATATACATATTTCTCAAGGATCTACATCTGTATTATTTTTCACTTATTTGGCATTCGGCTTTTAAACCTTTGCAGGTGATAGACTCAATTCCAAGTACTACCAAAGTATGTCTCAAAGACTAGGTGACTCAAGAAATCTGGCTATTATTTCAGTTTTTCAGCTAGCTTCTTATGTTATCTGTTTCGAATGTGCTCAACCTAATCCAATAAAAACCATCTAAACATGTTGGTTATATCACATTGACTAATGCCCACCAACAAAATCCTGCATGTGTGGCTTAATTCCGATGATAGTAGAACTTTCATAAAAGTTACTCTCAATGAATCAATCCCTGAACCAGTTTCAGTCCAGACACGTGTGTTGGGCAAAAGGTCAGGGACTGTATCTTTATTTAGGATATTGAATTGGCGGTAATTTCCTAGTTTGATCAGATATAGTCTTTCAGTTTGGAAGAGTGATGTCCCCTAAAATATGTCTGCCAAAATACAGTGGTTCTACGCATTCTTGGCGTTGGGTCATTACGCTGGCATGTAATCATTTCGGAGTATCTGTTGATTGGGCGTTGGGTCCAGGGGTTAGGTTTAGCTTTAGTGTTAATATTATAACGCGTGACAAAAACGACGCCACTCGGCCTAATTATGATCTTCTGATCGAAGGGAATTGTGCGGTTGATTACCAATCGGCATAATGACCCCAACGCCAAGAATGCGTAGAACCACTGTATTTTGGCAGACATATTTTAGGGGACATCACTCTTCCAAACTGAAATACTATATCTGATCAAACTAGGAAATTACCGAATTGGCAGCACTAGTTAACCTGAACCTAGTCAAGCTGAAAGAGTATTTGTAGCATTGTACAGCCATGATGTGATATCACAACTTTCTGCCAGGGTGATCAGACCTGACTCTGACATTAGAGCCAAGCTCACCTTTACCTTTTTGGCCAGAATGAGCAGTCTTTTTCTATTAACATGCTGAACACTTGGTCAACTCAGATTGGGACAGGATGTAAATCACATTCTCGTCCCCGTGGTCAATTATTTTTTGCCTTCTCTTTTAGTCTTGTAAATATTTTTTTTTCAATTGTCAACTCATATTCATGTGCACCTACCCTATTTAATATTTAAGCTCAAGCAAAATTGAGTGAGTTCTAAAATACATTCCCTGATCAGGCACCAGCAAAATTCTTCTTTAAGCACATACATTGTTATCCCTTCAAGTCTATTCATTTATAACTGCCAAATAATTAATCTATTTCCTTATTTGCGTTCACCACTTGTTAAAACTATTTCTAGCAAAGGGATTGAATTTGTTTTTCCTATTTTTCCACAACAGCAGCCATGTGCTCTGGTGTCCCTTGTCATACAGACAGATATTCTCAAGCTTCATTGGTACTCTCATTTTTATCAAAAGAGTTTTAACGTTTTGAGTAGATATTTTTTTCCCAATTAATTTTCCCCAGATAGCTGCCACTTTTGGCTTACTCTTTTCATTTTCAAACTGCCAAGGGTACTTTAATGTGCACAGAATGCACACAACAAGGCTTCCTGTTGTTTTTTCCCATCAACTGAGAGGACTAGACATTGGATCTCACTATCCAGAGATCAGGGAAGGGTAAAGCAACAAAGAAACCATGGATTCTATTTTCTGTTTTTTTTTTAAAATAGAATTGAACCCAGGACCTTTTTGTCCAGAGGTCAATTTCTTACCTCTAGACCACCCAACCATCATTAACCTAATTTCCTGACTATTCATTAAGAATTAATGTATTACTGGCAAAATAAAATTACATAAAAATCAACTTTTTGTATACAGAATAAAAAAAACTTTTGCACACATTTACTGTACAGATGGTAACAAGTAATCATTTACATCAACAGTTTGCAGAGGTAAAAAAAAAAAACAGTCTGAACATCAAAATTGTGCATGTACGTTGATGCCCAAGGTTAAAAAAAAAAAGTGTATACTACAGAAGTTGACACAATGTTAAGGTTGGAATTCATATCATTTTATAAATAATTATTGTGGACATTTTAATTACAAACACTCCTCCTTAACAGTTTTGTTATAGCTTGTCTTTTACTATACAAAAATGTTTTTCTTGTAAAGAAATAACTACAATAATGTCTAGCTCCCTGTAATACATGAATATCATGCACAATTACATAGTTTCAACAAATATATACATACACACTTCAGAGAACAGCCGTAGCATGCATGATTAAATGTTTAATTTAACAATTTCTGAAGGAAAATTTTGTTAAAAAGGCAGCAATGGCTTTCAGAAACCTTGATAAAATATGGAAATGAAAACTACTTAGAACAAAAGCTATGGAGGATTTTCCACCTTTGCTTATGCATGTGAGAGCTGGGACTAAAGAAATTTAAAATAAATTACATGCGTTGGAAAGCAAATGCCTAAAAAAATATTTTCTATACCATGAGATGAATTAAAGACAAGTGTAGAAATAAGAGAAATGGTCATGCATTCAACATTATGAACTGCAATCAAGAAAAATAGGTGGTCATATGTTGGTCATGTGATGAGAAGAGACAAAAAGAGAATTGCAAAACAAGCCCTCAAATGGGAAACAGAGGGCAAAAGAAAAACAAGGCAACCTAAAGAACACTGAAGCAAGAGGCAATAGCAGGCATCAACCCCTCCGATGCCAAGATTCAGAGGCCTAGAACAGGGTCATGTGACAAGACACAATGGGGTGCTATGAAAATCTGATGTTTAATTGTAAAGATTGTTAGGCAAGGAGAGTCTGGAATTTCTACCACTTACGTCATCTTTGGCTTAAAATGATAACAGAATAAAAATCCCTACACGCTGTAAATTACTTTAACTGTCTTGATAAACTTTCTCTTTAGATAGCGCAACATAAAATAAAAAAATAACTGTGATAATCATAATATTCTTGCAGAAAGTTACCAACAACAGTGATGTCCTAGTCCTTATTACCTGCTTGTTTCTATTCAAACACATGAAAAAAAAAAAATTTGACCTACAAAATAGAAAACCAGAAATAGCACAACTCATGAAAAGAAATAAAAGACAGTGCCACTGCCAAAGAGTTTATTATTATGGCCATATCAAGGGCATAAATACACCTGTGTGTGCTAATATATAAAACATGTTTTAAATGTCACAACAGACTAGTTTGAAAAAAAAATTATCAACAATTAAACAAATTTAACGTGGTTATATCAATGTGAAAAAAAAAAACCATGAGCATTTTTTTCCCTTACAAAATCGTCACAATTTCCAAAGAAAGACATGATTAAATGAAAAAGTAAAAAGCCTGTTTGTTATACATTATACAACTTTTTTTTTTTAAATTACAAAATAACACACTTTTTCTTGCCACTGTCTATTTTTCTTTTTTGTTTACCATTACTCTGTCTGCTGGCCTCCATTTTCCTGGAGCGAATCTCACGCATCAAATCGTAGAAAACCTGCAGGATTAATATATAATACAGCGATGAATGGATGAAAATATTAGCTGAGTAACATGGAAATAATATACTATTATTCTTGTTTGATGATAATTAATGAAAAATGTGATAAAAATAGCTATGATAAATAAGTCTCAATAATCCACTGATATAGAAAAAATACACATAATAACAATAAAGTGAGCCTAGAAACAAGTAATAATTTTCACAAAAAATTATTATAAATGAAATGTTTTCACAAACAAAACAAATTAAAAAAGCAATAGCAAATATTTTCATTCAAACAAAAATATCGGGGAAAAAAAATAATGTTCATATATATATATATATATTGTAACTTCACACTTAAGAAATAACACCCAAAAAATATTCAAGAAACTTCACAACAATCTTTTATACAACAAAGAAATACTGGATTAATAGTAAACATTTTATATGCAAAAGAACTGTGGCAAAATAATAATAATAATTTTCACATAAGTGTAATGTACTAGACAGATATTTCCACAAGGCAGCTCTACATACATGGTAAGACATCCAATCTGAAATAATGGAATAAGTCTAAACTCTTTACCCATTACTGTAATTACACAGGAAGGTACTTTAACCCAAAAAAATAATCAACTAAAGATAAAGAAAATAAATTTTCATGTAGTGTATGTAGTTATAGAATAAGATCTTGATAAATTATGTATATTTTTTTTTTCAAACAAAAGGGCAACATGCTTTCTTGTATTCTTCATTTAATATTTAACATAGCCTTTACTAGTTAGTATACACAGTCGTTAACACCAAGCAGTTAATAAAATCAATAAATAATTAATTGCAAGTAATTAAATAGTAGGAAGAAAAACATTTACACAGAAGAGATTCAGAAATCAAAAACTAAATTTGCTCTGATAGCTACAGGAAGTCAAAAGAGAGGTGTACAAATGACAAAATTTAGTTAGAGAGGTACAACATGAGTTGGACTTAGAACATGCTTCAAAGGATATAGATAGGTAAAGAGAAGGATAAGGTGTATTATTTTTCTACAGTTGAGAATAAAGTAAGAAAATGGAGAAAGTTAAGATACTTAAAACAAACCACACATTTTATAAGAAAAACCATTATTGGTGTATTAACAATAAGAACTATTCAGTTTTTCTCCTAAGTTGATTAATAAACTTTATCTAAAGCCAAAACACAGTTAATTGTATGAAAAAGGAATCAATTTTAAAACAGGAAGGTGTAATCCATATATTTACAAGAACATAAGAATGACAATACATTTTGACTCTTGGAGCACATAATAATTAGTGTACACCTTACTTAACAGTTATCTCAAATTCCTATTAAGCATCAGATCTTGCATAGACCCTGCATTATATCTTGCCACACATCCATATTCTGAGCGAATCTCTCAACCTTAGTAAGAGAATTTATACCTGCTGTTGTTGCCTCCCACCTCAGTGTTCTTAGTGTTTCTTTAGGTTGGCCTCATTTTCTTTTGCCCTGTTTCTCATTTGAGGGCTTGCTTTGCAATTCTCTTGTCTCTTCTCATCACAGGGCAGATGTATGTCCATCTTCTATTCTTGATTGTAGATATTGTTGGATGCATGGCCATTTCTCGTTCAACTGCACTAATCTTTAATTCATCCCATGGTATACAATCATCACAATCATGCAGCATAAAAATAAACAGGACAAATCTGAAACAAGTGCAACATGTCAAATACTTGGGCACAATAATAACATCAGATGGAAGATGCACCACGGAAATAAAAAGCAGAATAGCTCAGGCTAAAACAGTATATCAGAAAATGAAAAATATCTTATGCAACAAATCTATGTCAATAGAAATGAGAAAGAGAGTTCAACGGTGCTATATAGAACCAATTCTGACCTATGGAAGCGAATCATGGACAGTAGACAAACAAATGAAGAGACGATTAGAGGCCACAGAGATGGGATTTATCAGAAGAATGTTGAAAGTTCCCTGGACAGCTAAAAAGACAATGAGGAAATTCTCAAAGAGGCCAACACAAAAAGGCAGCTCCTAAAAAACATCAGAAAGAAACAATCAACATTTTTTGGGCACATCATGAGATGAGGAAAGTTGGAATACTTGGTTACAACTGGGAAAGTAAAAGGAAAGAGAGATCGCGGATGACAAAGAGAGAAAATATTGGATAGCTTGGTGTCATGGCATGGAAAACAGTCAACATCAGAACTGATACGATGCACTGTAGATAGAAGATTGTGGAAGGACATGATCACCTACGCCAACTGGAATGGCACATGATGATGATGATGGTATACAAAGTATTTTCCTAAAGTATTTGTTTTCAAATGCATCTAATTTATTTTGTATTTCTTTAGTTTTCTAGCTCTGCATGCATAAATAAGGGTGGATAATACACTTGATTAGCTCATACCATGGTTGTTTGTTTTAATACCAAAGTAGTATTTTAGTTATAATCATAAACATGTATAATAAATATACATATATTTTAAATATACAAAATTATAATAATTTTATTTAATAAAAATACAAATTTATAAATTCACTCTACGAATGAAGATGCCCTGAGGAAACTAAACTTCATTTGTTTTTGAGATTGAAATTCTTGTGGAGTGTTTCAAATTTGTGACACTGTACAGAAAGGCTAATGTTCTAAAATAGCTCATTTTTATGCTATTGATATTTCAGCTCAGTAGCGTTTATGAGAGTAAATACTTTACAATTTGACAACGGTTGCCCTTTCTGTTGTAAAATAATCATAATTAAGCCATTTCTGTTGTAAAATAATCATAATTTAACCACAAAGAGAGTAAATATTTACCTTATCCCTTATAATTAGTTTTAATGAACCATAGCAGAATTATACTCAAGTTTCAGAAGTGAGAAAATTTACAAAGACTACTAAAATGTCATTAACGAACAGCTGTGACGAGCTACAAGAGTTTATTTGTAATAAGAGTTTCTGAAATGTAATGCTACCAGAAATGATTAAATGAGGTTTGTAAACTAAATGTCCAGAATCAGTGATGATGTCAGCATGTGTAATCAAAATGTGCAGGTTTAAAAATTGGGGGTGGGGGATGTCAGGTTGAGGTTGAATGCAACATTTTTATTGATCAAAGCTGTAAGTGCTGGGAGGGGAGGGTTAATGTTGGGATTATGTCAACAAGAGCTATTCTTAATCATTTAACAAAAACAGTGCATATTCTTGAACAATTTTTCTTTTCACAAGTTTAATATGAACTGATTTTTAAAAGTCTCAAACATCCGACAAATTTCTATTTTTGTTTTCACGAGAATACTCAAGGTATCTTGTTAAATGAAGTTGTGCTGGGATTTTGAATTTAAAAAAAAAAAAAAACTACATTATGTCCTAATGAAGCCTTTCTTTGAAATAAAAATGCTTGTTTTCTATGTTCTATTGACGTGCTATCAGCTAATCATCATCGAGTGCCGTCTCCGCAACGAAGGTTGGCTACCATGGAGCGCCATTCTACTCTGTCTCTTGGTTGATGGTGCAGGTTGTCATAGGCTGATTTGTCCATCTTTTGATGTTACTCGTCCATGTTAGTCTTGGTCTGCCTATCAGCTTACAAGTTAGTATTAAACCAAAACTAAATTGATGGATCAAATGTACGAATAACAGTCTAAATACGTTAGATTATCTATTATTCATGAATTGAATTAAGAGTGGCCATTAAAAACTATCTGGCCCATTATGTTAAGTCTCAAGTACATATATTGTTTAATGTGTTTATTCTGATATAAATTTGTTACTTGTTTTAATTTATGCCACTTGTCTTTTGTGACGAAAACCTTTGACTACAATGTTGATACTGTCTTCGTTGTTATCCTACACAGTATTGCTCACATCGATGCAGAGCCTTATTCAGGGCCGGCTCAAGGTACTGGCAACTTACTCAGGCAGTCAAATCAGAGGAAGAGGTATGTTTACAGCACTCGGAAAAACATGACAAATAATTTTCCATGTAAAAATTGTTATAATTATATTTAAAAGGGACGCCGAAGTTCAGCTTGGCAGCAACCATAGGGCCGGCCTTGCAAATCCTGAAACCGGCAATAATTTTCAATATTCTGGTTTACTTACGCTTGTCACTATTGGCCTCATACTCTACTCTCTAGGAGTTACATATTTGGTACAAGTTATCAATGTGTGAGCGTACATGTGAGGGTTTTGCCGAGGGGAGGGGAAAAGGGGGAGGAGGTATACATGTGACAGTAGGGATTTGAACATTTCTTTTTCTTTTCCTTCAGCTGCACTGTAAACAGGAAGAGCCAGAAGAACACTATCATTGTTGTGCAAATATCTGCTAGAAAGTTGAAGGTCGGCAGCGTTAATATATACTCAAAAGGCTCTCTCTCTCTCTCTCTCTCTCTCCATCCACCACTCATCCATCACATATTAGCCAAAAAAAAAAAACGTTATTACAAAGAAGCACCAAATAGAAGCGTGAATAAATATAACGATATTATGTGAAGATGAGGTTTGTGGCTATGGGTGTAGCTGGGGATAAAGGCATGTCAATCATAGAAAGTCTACCCTTACTCAACAGATATGACAGCCCTGGGTGTTAAAGAAGAATACATTTACACCCAGTTGATTCTGACTTGCCAGGCTGAGGCGAGTGCGCCGCCTGTTGACTGAGAGCCCTACGACCCGCAGGAGTTAGTTTATATTTGCCTATCATTCGCAACAATTCAAAGAAAACCTGAAATTTAAACAAAATAAATAATCACAAACAAGGAGACAAGATTTAAAAAATACATGCGATTACTGTATTTCTGCAACAACGGGGAACAGGCGAATAGATGCAATGCTGCGGTAAAGCTGGTAGTAGGGAGCAAGTGGTGGGGTGTAACATACACTTCTACAGAGTATGGCGACTGCTTCACACACACACACGCACGCACGCGCGCACACACACACGCACACAAATACAAAATATGTGATGTTTCGGCCTTCATCGATAAACAGCGACAACACAAACAGAAATTGAAGTGAAGGTATACTCTACTACATGTTCTGGAGTAATAACAGGAACAAGTAGTAATGTGTTGTCCCTGTATTAGGAAGAAGGCATGTAGGACGAAACGTTAAATATTCTGTTTTGTCCTTTTTATGTAGAGCTGCCACCATATTATGTAGGAGTGTATGTTACAGCCCACAACTTATTTCCTGCAACAACACAAATAGTTGTTACACTCTCAGGTACTTTCATACATCATATTATGTACAATATGTGCGGACCTTGCGTCTTTAGACCATGAATCCGGGACGAGCTCTGTCTGTTACCCTTCATCCGCCTCCATCATGTCACTTCTTTTTGAACTTCTCTTGTTCTTTGTTATGCAATTCAAATAAGTGTTACATGAAACGGACCTTCACAGTTCCGTATACACGTTCAGTATAACAATAATTTCATCAACGCATTACAAATGTTAAACATAATGTTAGTTTCGATAACAATAATTTCATCAACGTATTACAAATGTTAAACATATTGTTATTTTCGGTTCTTAGAATGTAACTGTTACATCCATTAATTGACAAAAATTAATATAGGAAATGAAAATAAAATGCGTTCGTTCATGATTTTCGTGACAAGATTAACAAATGTGCCAGTGTTTTACATTACATACATTAACCGACATACACGACAATTGTGTAGGTAGCTCATAACACGCTTCTAACATCCGTATCCCGGCGTTAAAAACAAAACAAAACAATAAAACAACACACACACACGCAATGTATAAAACATAACATCATCATCAAGTACCATGCCTGCTGGCGCAGGTGATCATGTTTTTTTTTCTTCACAACTTTCTATCTCGACAGCTATTTATCATTTCTGTTGTTGATCTTCTGCCAAGCCATTCTCTTAAGATGTCTGGTATCTTTTCTCGTTGCTTCCCTCTATCTCTTCGTCCCTCAAGTGTCCCTACTTGTCACAATATATTCCAGCTGCTCCCTTCTCATTACATGGCCAAAAAATGATGATTGTTTCTTCCTAATATTGGAAATTAGTTCTCTTCTTTGCTCTGGCCTCTTTCAGAACATTTTCATTACTCTTCTTATCTGTCCATGGTATTCTCAACATTCTTATGTAAAACCACATTTTTAAAGCCTCCAATGAATTTCTTAGTAAAGAAAATCTAATGCTAGTATAAAATAAAACATAATGCTGGTATTTGATGCAATCTTTAAAATGGCAACAGCGATTTAATACAACTGATCGTGCCTCACAAAAAAAAACATATGCACCATAAAATTGGAAGATATGTTTTTTTCGTTCGCCAGCTGTTTACCTCTGACGAAGTCCCTAGAGACTAGGAACTAAATTTTGCGTGTTAATCCGTTTTCCTTGGCAGCCGTGTGCACAGGGGTCCCTCGCCGCACAGGCAGATATCTCCATCTTTGGAGGTACTCACATTTTTTCTGTCCATGAGTATTTGACGTTTCAAGCCGGGCCTCGCTGTTGAAGCTAGGTGCAGTTGCCGCAGAGAGAAATCGTAAATAAAAATCCCAACTAACCGGGATTTGAACCCACAACCTCTGTCTCGAGACCGACGTTTTACCTTGTACTTACCAATTATCTTTTTTTTTTTTTTTTTCAATTTGTGAAGTGAGAGTTGTGCAAGACAAGAGACTGAATCAAGATCATTTTAACTCAAAAGTCCGCGCTCCAAATAAGAGGGGAAAGGGGCACCGAAAGTTCAGAGGTCAAGAAGGAGGTCAGGGATATAATGATCCAGGCATTTCAAACCACGACAGTCAGGCTAATTGCTAGGAGCAACTTGCTGTATCAGATTTCACTTGACAGTCGTCCTTGGAGGCCCTAAAACGGTGACTCTAAACCATTCAACGCATTACCGACCTTCAACACATTCCAGACGACCGGCTATGCGGTGAGCACGGCTAGGCGCTTACGTTTTCGCGCCAAACGTACGGCTGGACGTCACTCGCACTTTTTCTTTCTTAATTAATGTCGTGAAGGTCAAATTGTTAACTCCTAGATCTGGAGAGACGTAACGGCTTTCTTGATCTCACAGGTTCTGATTGAGAAACTGGAGCTTGCCCCTCCACAGGGTACAGCACGACAACCTTCTATGGCAACCAATCTCACACCCATGCAGCAACTCAACTAAAAATACCTTCCTGTCCACTGAGCTGAGTTAACAAATTGTTCTATTTGAATTTTAGAATTTTTCTTGGCTTTACCCTCCTGGTCTCTGGGTAATGAGATCCGGTGTCTAGCCCTCTTAAACAAAGGCGCAAACAAAAATAGAAGGCCCCGTGTAAACTTTGCGCATGTTAAAAACTTGGTATTTTAAAAACCGAAAAGAGTAGACAAGAAGTTTAGCCTCTGCTAGGGTAACAACAAATTATGAGATTAAAAATCGACCAAATTATCCCATCCCTTTTCAAGGTCTTCGCTGGTGCTACGGAGTTCGTGCAGCTGTTACTGTCATTAGTGCTTTCTTCAGCAATTGGCGGCTGTGCTGCAGGTTGGGGGAGATGCTGAAGAGGGGAATTGGATACTGTGGAGTTGTATCGTCCTCCGCATTTAAAAGGGTGTTAGATTTGCGTACTTTGCATTTTGTTATTTACTGTAAACTGCAATATCTGCGCCTTTCGGTCCAATAATCCGACTTGAACGCTGCATTATTTGGGGACATTATTTGCCTTCTCATTTCCACTCTTACTCACTTTAAGTCATAATTTTAGGGCTATCACGTGGTTGTGAAGTAAGGGTTCTTTGTGGTTTGACTTGATTGTATAAGAAAAAAAAAAAATACGACGACAGTAGTTTCCCTTGTCCTTTCATCAGTTGCGTACGGCTATCTCCGGTAGCGGATCAACATAGCTGACAAGGGACACATGTAGAGGGATACGCGGGGAAGTATACTCGCCCTATTCCAGTAGGCAGGCATGGCACTGTGTGGTGTTAATGATGCTGTTAACGCGGCTCAATGGGCGCGAAGGTGTTTTCACTTTAGTTCCTGCATCGGTGTGAGGTTTGTTGACACAATTCCCACCTCATGTTGCGGGACTCGAACCCGGAATATTTCTATCCAGAGGCTTACCCTCTCTTACTCTTAGAGGGGAAAAAAGGGGGGGGGGGAGCCTTTCTCGGCGATGAAATGCTACAGAAAAGTCAAAAGGTAAGAAATGTGGACCCTATTTTGACACACCAGATAAATGTTTCTTAAATGGAAACGGGGAGGCCCACGGCACGAGACTATAGTCCGTTCAGATTCGTTTGCCTAGACATTAATTTATTTTTTTCAAACACTTATTGTTCATTTGCATTGATCTTTTGAAGTTAGGTTTAGAATACTAATGTCGCTATAAAAATATTTTTTTATCAAAGAAATGTGATCCAGTTTCAAAGATGCCTTATTTAACCTATATTTAAAAAAAGTTAATCGATATTATAAACACCGGCAGGATTATGTAGATGCTTACATCTCACAGCTGATTCTTTAACATATAGGCATGACCTTCACGGCTGAATGCGCACCGTCCTAAAATAGTTATGTTTCCACTATAAATTTTTATAAAGAAATGTTACATATGAAATTTCCCGTTTAGCACAAAATGACATTTTAGCCGAAACCGGAAATTATGTGACGTCAAAATCACGGCCGTAGACTCGAGTTCGAGTCATAATTCAGAGGCAAATCTCAATATTTACAGAAAGGAGGCGGCACTATCCATATTATCTTCTGCAAGTCTATGTGAGAATGAATATAAAGGCAAAATATTTTACTGAGCATAACATTGCTGTAAAGATTTATCAATACTTCTGCAGAGAGCGTAAAAAGGGACATCTTTATCAAACCCTGAGAAGAGAACAATGCATATTTTAGGTTTGTGTAAACGTTCATTTGATCGAATAGTTAAAGGAAGCGGATATTTATTGCCAACAAATGCAAGAAAGCAAGGAAGGAAAGAAACGTTAGACAGTTTTGATAAGGACCTAGTAAAAAGAGAAATCTGTGGAATGTTTGATATAAACGAAGAAGTGACACTTAGAAAGTTGAAGCTTTGGCTGAAAACTAACAACGACATTGAAATATCAAAAACTTCATTATGGAAAATATTAAGAAGTGCAGGCTTCACCTTTAGAAAGTATGCTGGTGGAAAAAACGTTATTTGTGAGAAGCCACATCTAGTAGCTCTTAGAAGCAAGTATTTACGTGAAGTGAAGGAAATGCGCGAAAATGATTATGATATTGTTTATTTAGATGAAACTTGGATCAACGCTCATCATACAAATGAAAAGGAATGGCAGTTAGCAGATGGAAGTATTAAAAGATCAGTACCAAGCAGTAAAGGGCAACGTTTGATAGTTGCACATGCAGGTAGCAGACATAATGGGTTGTTGCAGAATGCTCATCTCGTTTTCATTTCAAAATCCATAGACAATAGAGACTACCACTCCGAAATGAATGGGCACATATTTAAAGACTGGATCGAGAAAAGTATCCTTACAATATTAGATCGACCTTCTTGTCTGATAATGGACAATGCTTCATACCATAACGTAGTTAACGTAGAAGATAGAATCCCAACATCATCAAGTACAAAAGATGCAATCAAAACGTGGCTCATAAAAGAACACATACAAGTTAACGACAGCTACTTGAAACCCGAATTGCTTAGCCTTGTAAAACAGACACAACGTACAAAGATATTTAAAATAGACAAGTTAATTCAAGAACATGGCCATAGATGTTTGAGACTACCTCCATATCATGCACACTTAAATCCTATAGAACTAGTTTGGGCAAAAGTTAAAGGACACGTAGCATATACAAATAAAACTTTCAAATTATGCGATGTTGAGACACTTACAAATCAGGCTCTATCAAATATAAATAAAGACTACTGGGTAAAATGTGAGGATCATGTGTTACGACAAGAAGAGGAATATTGGAAAAAGGATGGTTTGTTGTTTGTTCAGCCGAAAGCAGTAATCGACCTATTTGACTCGTCTGATTCTGAATGATCATTACTCTGATTAAGTCTACAGATAAATAGTTTGATTTGCAAAATTTCCTAGTTGATTTGTTAAACAGTTTATTGTTCAAGACCACCCAAGCAATCAAAAATATGTTATAAGCAAACCAACAACCATTACTTTGAATGGAAGCCTGCTTGAGTCAGTACAGAAGTTCAGCTATCTTGGATCCACTATTACAGCCACACTTTCCTTAGATGAGGAACTAAATGTACGTATTTGAAAGGCAGCGACAACATTTGGGAAACTCACACCAAGAGCATGGAACTATATCAAATTGGCTCTACGAACAAAAGTTCTATATATAATTTAAAATTTGTATACTTGCCACCAAGTAAAATTTTATGGACACGCCTATGGGTCATCGTTGCACTAGATTACTGTAAAACATTTTGATTAGGGTCAAAATAATAGTTACATGGGCAAAGATCAAAGGAATTTGCCGCTTTAAGAAAACCGTTATAGCTAGACATCGAGTAACACATATGTTCTCGTGACATGGACATTTTAACACCGTATGCCAAAAATCATGTGAAATCATCAAGAACTTTTTGAATTATAAATCATAACATCTCGGCAAACGAATCTGAACGGACTATAACTAGCCATGCATATGAATGCGGATTTTTATTGAACACGACGCTCAGATATCACTTTTTTTTACCCCATTCTGACATTATTTTCATTAGCGGAGTGGTGGCGACTATAAGAGAAGCGCACATTAGAAGTATTTAGTGGACTTTATAAGTGTCCATCCAGGATAGACGGGATCGCCTTTGATCTCTGCGGCAACACTGTTTTCATTTCAACCCCCACCCCATCCCACATCTGGACGACCACTGTCCAACCTAGCGCCCTCGTATCTTTAGTCTTATGCAAGGCGTGTCAACGATGTTCGAAAAGTTATGAATTAGACTTACAAGTTTGTCAATTTCTTAGTATTAAAGAACAAAGCTTGTATCAGCACATTCGTAAATAATGTGTTTTTGAGTTATTTGCGGGTCATCATCATTGCACTCCGAACATGTCCATAATTGCTCACTTCCCCTCCTTAGCAAGTCCCGCAGTGTCCAGCGACTGACAACTGCAGTTCTGTGTTGGTTGATAAGTCTTACTACACGCCCACTAAGTTTCTCGTTTCTCGCTGTGCCCATCTTAAATCCCATCTCTTTCATCCGAAGGAGTGACGCGGACTCATGGTGTCGAAGTCATGTGCTCTTCCCACACTTCAGAGGGCATTGATGATGTCCGCCCGATCCTCAACGACAGCGCAGCTAGCCAACCTGTCCGATCTCTCATTTCCCCGTACTCCCGATATGTCCTGGGGCGTAGGCAAAGGTGACCCTACGTATTTTTGACTTTTGCAATGACTCTACCCATTGCATGCGCACAAAGCATGATGTGTTTAATTTCAAAACATTGTAAAAATGTACCGTGATCGACATAACCCTTGATTTGTGAGTATAAATAAAAACTGTTTCTTTGTTGGCAAGTTCTAATGCTTTTTTGTTTATGAAAAGTGATCATTATTATTGTGCACCTGCAAGCATATCTACAATATGTCCATACAAGTTCCGCATTTGTATTCCCATTTCCAGTACATCATGGCTACCTCGGCAAAGCAGAAATAACAATACTCAGTTGAGTATCTTGACTTACAATTTATCCCGCCACCGCTAGACCACACGAAACCCTTGTGCTTGCAATTGCAATATTACAATTTTTAAAACAAGAAGACAAACCCCACGAAACAATTTTAAAGTTAGACCTACAGCGAAAATATAATGCTTGTTTTACAAATTGAAATGATAAAGGTTTAACTGCATCTAACAGAGTATTCAAATTGATAGACAATGAAGGAAAAACCACATACAACAAGCAATACCAAATTGCAATATCATGTATAATGTGTTAATACTTGATCAGACACAATATAAATATGTATATGTCAGTCCTATTATGTGGCTGTGAAAAATAAAGAATAACAAACATGGCAATCATGAAGATACAGACTTTCATTAATGGTTGTTTGCGCAGAATAAATGGATAGAAATGGCAGGACGAAATCACTAACATAGAATTATGGAAAAGTACCAGTCAAATACCAGTGGACAAAGAGATATATGATGAAGACTTTGGCGTTGGAAAGGACACACACACCGTGGAAACCAACTGAGAGTATTACACGACATGTCATTTTTTGGAATCATCAAAGAAAAAGACAAAGAGGAAGACAAAATTGAGAAGACAAGTGGAAGTATAGATGAATATGAATGGAAAAGCATTGAATGATCTTAAAAGAATGGCAAGAAACTGAACGAATTGGAAATAATTTTTGAAGATCTATGCTCCACATGGAGTTGAAAGGTAGAAGATATGCAAGATGCTTTACTGTAGTTCAATCATTTTTATGACTTCTAAATATTCAAGATATTTTCAACAAAGAGTCATCATCGGGTCACATATCCTTTGCAGAACGTTGCATTCACCACAGCCCGTCTGAAAGAATCTCTGTCTCTAGTCTGAACTCCCACAGAACGTTGCATTCACCACAGCCCGTCTGCAAGAATCTATGTCTCTAGTCAGAACTCCCACAGAACGTTGCATTCACCACAGCCCGTCTGAAAGAATCTATGTCTCTAGTCAGAACTCCCACAGAACGTTGCATTCACCACAGCCCGTCTGAAAGAATCTCTGTCTCTAGTCAGAACTCTCACAGAACATTGCATTCACCACAGTCCGCCTGAAACAATCTCTCTCTAGCCAGATCTCCCACAGAACGTTGCATTCACCACAGTCCGTCTGAAACAATCTCTGTCTCTAGCCAGATCTCCCACAGAACGTTGCATTCACCACAGTCCGTCTGAAACAATCTCTGTCTCTAGCCAGATCTCCCACAGAACGTTGCATTCACCACAGTCCGTCTGAAACAATCTCTGTCTCTAGCCAGATCTCCCACAGAACGTTGCATTCACCACAGTCCGTCTGAAACAATCTCTGTCTCTAGCCAGATCTCCCACAGAACGTTGCATTCACCACAGTCCGTCTGAAACAATCTCTGTCTCTAGCCAGATCTCCCACAGAACGTTGCATTCACCACAGTCCGTCTGAAACAATCTCTTTCTCTAGCCAGATCTCCCACAGAACGTTGCATTCACCACAGTCCGTCTGAAAGAATCTCTGATTCAGTCCGTCTGAAACAATCTCTGTCTCTAACCAGATCTCACTCACACTTCTTCTGTTGTCATGTTCAAGATCTCTTTGATGACTTGAACCCACCTTTTTCTATGGATGTCCTTGTCTTATCTTCCAGGAACCAAGCCTTCCATTATTATTCTGTCCAGCCAGCTAGGTCTTTTGACGTGGCCATAGCATTTAAATTTCCTCTGCATAATGGTGTTTACAAGCCAGTTCTTTTTAAAGTTTAAGTCTTTTTAAATATCTTCATTGCTATTTTGTTATAATTGAAGGTGTCTAATGGACTTGTTTTGAACGAATCGATTGTATTCCTTGCTGTTTGTGAGATTGTTCATGAATCACAACCATATGTTGCTATAGAGAAGATACACGCCCTCGACAATGTTATTGCCTTACTGGTAACGTGCCACATGTTCTTAATGGCATTTAATGTTTGTCTTGCTATTGCTAATCTTTTTTGATCTCTTTCTGTCACTCTACATTGTTAGTTACTACAGATACCATATATTCATAGTTTTGTCACAAGTTCTTCACTGTTGATGCTGATATGGGGTTGAATGTTGCTTTGTCAATGGACAATATCTTGGATTTCTATATGTTTAATTACAGGTTTTGACCTGTGTTGTGCTTTTTAACAGCAAAGAATACAAATCTTTAAACTTACTTCTTTCCATCAAGACCATTTGTTGATTTATTTTTTTTTTTAAATTTCGTCAAGCTTCATTTTCTTCCCCATTATCTCGCTTCATTCAAATTTAGCAGTCCAGTGACTCTCACAAGGGTTTACCTACACTATCCATACTGTCCAACATGTCCTGACTAAATAGGTAATGAGTAATGAAAAGATCAGACGTACGTAACATATGTTTTTCTCGATTACAGCTTAAGAGTTGGAATAAACATTCATCCGCAAGAATGAGAAGAAAAAGAACGCTGCTATGGGTTTATACAATACCGAAACATATAAAGATCAGTGCGTGCTAGAAGTAGAAGGCAAACGGCTGTGTTTCCGCGTTTTGTAAATAAGCTCCGGAAATAAACTAACAAGAGTCTGGTTAAATCCGATACAACCAGATTTTTCGCAATCTTTCTGTCGCGAAATTAAAGAGGCTTCTCCTCTTGTTTATTTATGGAAGCTGTTGATTTGGATACCAAAAAAAAAAGGGGGGGGGGGGGGATATAGGGCAGAAGTAAAGGATAGCGGGAAAGAAATATCTAGCAAGGAGATTGAGACATTCTCTAAATGTTAAGGAATAATCTCTTGAGCTATGAAATACAAAAGGCATACTAACAGACAATCGATATTTCATGTAACCACTTCTGTGGGGAAAGCCTCAAAATGAACTATTCTAAAAATAACCTTTTACGGCGGAAATGAAGTCTGGAATGTAGAAAAGTGTAAATAAGTTTATCTTGATGCAGTTTCCTTTATATTTAACAATCACACACCTATTTATATGTACCCTATCCTCACATGGTAGGGTTCGATCCCAACCGACGGCTTCCGGGTTCACCCAGCCTTAAATGGGTACCGAATTTGTTCTGGAAAAGTAAAGCGGCAAGGGCGTAATACCGACCACTTCTTCTTCTTCTTCTACCTTTTAGCTCCCAGTGGAGCATAGGTCTTCAACAAACACTTTCCAAGTCGTTCTGTTTTTTGCAATTCTTTTAAGATCATTCCATGTCTTCCCCATCATCTTCATCTCTGCTTCAATCTGTCTTCTCCAAGAATTCCTTGGTCTTCCTCTTTGTCTTTTCCCCTGGGGATTCCAAAAAAGGGCCTGTTGTGTAATACTCTCAGTTGGCTTCCGTAGTGTGTGTCCTATCCATCGCCATCGTCTTCGCTGTATTTCTTTATCCACTGGTATTTGACTGGTACATTTCCATAATTCCACGTTAGTGACTTTGTCCTGCCATTTCCATCCCTTTATTCTGCGCAAGCATCCATTAATGAAAGTCTGTACCTTCGTGATTGTCAATTTTGTTATTCTCTATGTTTCACAGCCATATAATAGAACCGACTTAACATTGGAGTTGAAAATTTTTATTTTTGTATTTAGCCTAATTTCTTTGGATTTCCATATGTTTCCCAGTGCAATGAAAGCTCCTCTTGCTTTTGATATCCTTATTTTGGTATCATTTTCTGTTCCTCCCTCTTTATCTATATTACTGCCCAGATATATATAAGATTGTACGTCTAGTAGAGGTATTTCTCCTAGTTTTATTTGGTTATTGCCAACTGCATTAATTCTCATAATGTTGGTCTTATCTCTATTAATCTTTAGTCCTAGCTGTTGTGATCTCTCATGTAATATACTCATTTTATCTTGCATCTGTTGGTGGCTGTGTGATAGGAGAGCTATGTCATCAGCAAAGTCTAAATCATCAAGTTGTTTGGTCAGTGACCACTGGATCCCATTTCTGTTGTTTTGAGTTATTTTCATAATCCAATCTATGGCCAGTAGAAAGAGAAATGGAGACAGAAGGCATCCTTGCCTTACTCCTGTTCTTATTTCAAATGCTTCTGTAAGCTGTCCTTCATGCACCACACTACATTTTGTTCCTTCATACATTGTTTTTATCAGGTTAATAAACTTTATGGGGATTCCGTAATGACTCAGCAACTTCCAAAGCATTCTTCTGTCTAAACTATCAAATGCCTTTTCGTAATCTATGAATCCAATATAAAGTGGGGATTTTAGTTCTAAACTTTGTTCAACTATTATACGTAGGGTAGTTATTTGATCAGCACATGATCTGTTCTTCCTAAAACCTGCTTGTTCATCTCTCAAGTGTTTCTCTATAGCCTCTTTTAGTCTCTCCAGAATGATTCTGCCTAATATTTTTCCTGGCACTGATAGTAGCATAATTCCCCTATAATTTGTGCACTCCTGTAAACTTCCTTTCTTTGGTAGTTTGATCATATAACCTTCTCTCCAGTCTTTAGGTATTTCTTCCCTCTCCCAAATTTTATCCAATAGATCATGTAGCATCTTGGTAGAGGTGATAATATCTGCTTTGATGGCTTCCGAAGGAATTTCATCTGGTCCTGTGGCTTTACCATCTTTTAATAGTTTGATGGCTTTCATTATTTCTTCTTTGCTTGGTTTTCCGCAGTTAACGTGTAACTCTTCTTCTGCTGGTAGTATATCTGGAGGATTATTTGAGCCGGGTCTGTTCAAAAGTTCTTCAAAGTGCTCTTTCCATCTCTCCATTTGTTCCCTTATATTACTAAGCAGATTTCCTTTCTTATCTTTGATAAAGGCGTTAATCTGTTTGTATTTTCCACCTAATTTCTTTGTGCTGTTGTACAGTTCTTTCACATTCCCTTTATTTGCTGCTTCTTCTGCCTCTTTAGCTAATTCATCTATATATTTCCTCTTATCCCTTTTAATGCATCTTCTCACTTCTTTGTTCCCCTCTGTGTAAGCTTCCTGTGTCTTGGCTTTATTACTTCTTGTTTTGCTTTTATTTATGTCTGCTTTCTTGTTCTTTCTTTCTTTAATTTTATCCAGGGTCTCTGCTGTCATCCATGCCTTATTCTGGCGTTCTCTTTTCCCCAGTGTTTCTTCGCATGTCTCTTTCCATATATCCTTTACCTGTTTCCAATGATCTTATATATTTATTGTATTTTCTAGTTGTTGGAGGACTTGGTATTTGTTTGATATTGTGACTGCGAATTTATCTTTAATTCCTTGTTCTTTAAGAAACCCTACATTGAAATACTTTCTACCCTTATTCGTTGTAGTATACCTTTTTAATTTAATTTTAAGTTTGGCTAACAGAAGATGATGATCAGAAGCTATATCTGCCCCTCTATATACTTTTACATCCTGTACCGGATATTATATACCGGAATACCGACCACATTACCCCAAAAATGTATGCAAAATTTATGGCCATTAACACCATATTCCCTATACGCCACTTGGCGTGACGGGGGCTCTTTACTTTACTTTACTATCCTCATATCCCGCGAGGTGATATCGGCAATTGCAATTTTCTACCCTGGATCAAATGTGTTTCTCTGAGCGTGCCTCTGCATGATTACTATAAGTGTCTGTCCGTTTTATTGTGAACCTCATCGAGCCAGGACGAGTATGATCGTCAGGTAAGTGATACATGATTAGGCTCCAGTTCCACGCGAACACTTTTATTTTATTTTTTTTTAATTTTGTTGTTGTTTGTTTTAACCGTGACCAGCAGATTATAACTTACATAATCTTCTGTTCTCGTCGTCATAGGTTCTCATCTCTAAGAATTGTATGGCGGCATTTATTATCAAACATGATTAGTTAAAAAAAAAAAAAAAGAATGTTTTAACATGAAAACTTTTACAATTTGAGAAACAAAATATGAATAGTCAAGCTTTTCCGAACAAATACGAAAATAAAAATAATGATGTAGATGATATATTAACAGCAACAAAAATTAATTAGATAGTCTTGATACTTGTCATCTTCCTGTGGAGTATAGGTCTTCAAAGAACACATCCCAAGCCGCTCTCTTTGATGCCGTTCTTAAGATCATATCATGTTTTCCCCATCTTCTTCATCTCTGCATCCATCTGTCTACTCCAAGTAGATCTGACATTCCCTATTGTCTCCTTCCCCGGAGATTAACAAAAATGGCATGCCGTATAATTCAGGTCAATTCCACAGAGTGCCTTATCCAGCGCCACCGTCTTTGTCCACTAGATTTTTGCCTGGTACTTTCCTACTCCCATCTCTTTATTCGGCTAACCATATCATATACCATACCGGGAGGCGTAAGTAATCATGTCCTTCCACTATCGTCTATCCTGCATCGTATCAATTCTGTTGTTGACTGTTTTCCATACCATGACACCAAGCTATCTAGTATCTTCTCTCTTTGTCGTCCGCGATCCCTCTTTCCCTTATTTTGCCAGTTGTAACCAAGTATTCCAACTTCCCTCTTCCCATGATGTGACTGAAAAAATGTTGATTGTTTCTTTCTGAAGTTTTTTAGGAGTTCCCTTTTTGTGTTGGCCTCTTTGAGAATTTCTTCGTTGGTCTTTTTAGCTGTCCAGGGAACTTTCAACATTCTTCTGAGAAATTCCATCTCTGTGGTCTCTAATCGTCTCTTCATTTCTTTGTTTACTGTCCATGGTTCGCTTTCATAGGTCAGAATTGGTTCTATATAGCACCGATGAACTCTCTTTCTCACTTCTATTGACATAGATTTGTTGTATAAGATATTTTTCATTTTCTGAAATGGTATTTCGACCTGAGCTATTCTGATTTTTTATTTCTGTGGTGCATCTTCCATCTGATGTTATTATTGTGCCCAAGTATTTGACGTATTTCACTTGTTTTAGATTTATCTCGTTCATTTGTATGCTGCATGATGATGATGATGATTGTTTATTCGATATGACAATTACTTCAGTTTTCTTACTATTCAGACAGACATTTCTTGTTGCCTTCTTTTACTATAATGTCTATCATTTCTTATAGTTCACTCTCCGTCTGTTATTCAAACTGTGTCATCCACATATCGCAAATTGTTTATGTTGTGGCAGTTGACTTCAACTCCTTTTATATCTACTATTGATCTCATAATAAGTTTGCTGTAAAGTTAGAAAAAAACCGGCTATAGAACACCGCCTTGTCTGACTCCTTGTTTTATATACTGGAACTGTCCTGTTTGGTTGTTAATTATTATGGCTGCTGTTTCTTGACAGTACATTTTTTTTAAAATGATTCTTAGATCCATGAGATCAATGTTTAATTTCTCCAACATATTGATTATTTCCACGTGCTTTACTTCCTCAAATGCTTTTGTGTAGTCTATAAAGCACTTATATGGAGCTTTCTTTACCTCTACAGCTCTTTCTATCAATGTTCTCATTATGTATATTACATTACTGGTGCCCTTTCCTTCCACAAATCTAATTATTGTGTTCCTTAAACGCCTCATGAAGATTCTTAATAATACTTTGGTCATTTGGCTCATGAAATAGTGCGATGTTTTTCACAATCAGTAACGCCTGACTTCTTGAGTATGGCTACAAAGATAGATTTTAGTAGATCTTCGTGTAAGTGTTCAGTCTTATATATGTCATTTAATAGTTTTGTTATGACTTGTATTCCCAGCTCTCCTAATACTTCTATCTCTTCGATTGTTCTATTGTCGGGAAATGGAGCTTTGACTCTTGTCATGTGTATTCTGCTTAAGCTTCCAATAAAATGCTGTACCTTCGTGTCGTTTTTGTTGGTATTTATGTTTCAAAGCCATTTAATTGGACTGATTTAACATTTAAGTTGAAGAAAGAAAACAAAATCGAGCCTCCCACATTATCATAATTTTAGATGGTACAACCAACACAATAAATCATATATAACAATAAATTGACTGCGTTTAAATGAAGGTTTGCAGTCGAGTTCTGTGCTGATAGTAAAGTAAAAATGAGCCACAAATAAAACTGGGGGAATAATCATTCATACACCCACACACACACACCCACGTAATATTTAATATGTTGCATATTCATCATTGGTGGCGTATTAATTGACTGACCATTATCAGTGAACCGGGAATTTCAAGCCATAATATCGTGATTCACAAGACATGCTTTGATGTGAATTGTTTACACACTGGAAAGAGATAAATAAATAAGTCCTCGGAATTCATTGTGGTGTGTGTGTGTGAGAGAGAGAGAGAGAGAGAGAGAGAGAGAGAGAGAGCGCACACATAAGCATATACAGATACATACACGCACACTGATGGAAAAATATGATTGTATTTAACTAGTTCTCAATTATGTAAAATGGCAAAGATTCTGTATTAGGAACATACTAATATAATAATATAAAGGAAAATAATTAGTGCATTCAGAAAGTAATACACACCACATCGGGTTTCTCGGGAACCGCTAATTCAAAAAGTATGACATTTTTAAAGAGTATATATGGTTCTGTCATGTAAACATCGGTATAATTCAACATAATCCCCATCCACTTGTACAGTTTTACGCCAGCGCGCAACAAGTACATTTATTCCTAGCCTGTACCAGTCTCTGTCTTGATCGTGTAGCCATTTCTTCGCTGCGTGAATCACTCTATCATCTTCAAGCCTTGTTCCACGGAGGTCATCTTTAAGTGGACCAAAGAGATGGAAATCAGAGGTTGCCAAATCAGTGCTGTATGGTTGATGGGGGAGTGCAGTCCAAACCAATCTGTCGATTGCTTCCCATGTTGCCAGACTAGTGTGAGGGCGCGCATTGTCGTGAAGGAGAAGTAGGTCTGCTGGATTCTAATGCAGCTGAATAATGTCCTCAGCTCATCTCAACATCTCTGTAATGGTGGGCTGTGGCAGACCGTCGTCCATAGCGCGACCGATCAAGAAGCTCCGTATCTCCGCTTTCCGATTCTTTTATTCTCTGAACCCAGCGACTTACTGTGCTCCTGTCGACTACAAAACTTCCATACACATCACATAGGCGCTTGTGAATGTTCACAACAGTTTCCTTCTCTAAAACGGACAGTTCTATCACAATTCGCCGCTTTCAACACAAGTTTCACCATTTCAACGGTTTAGTGCAGTCGTATTATTTGGCCGATTGCAGTGCAATTTAGTTCACACAATCGACACAGGCCATATTCAAAGTTTGCAAAATGTCATGCTTCTATGTTTATTACTAGCTAAGAAAACCGGTGTGGCGCATTACTTTTTAAACGCCCCTCCTACGTGCGTGCGCGCGCACACACACATACACGCACGCGCGCTCACACATACATATAATATTAAAACAAGTAAATGAATTTAAATATCAGGAACAAATGTTGACCTCAGATGGTAGATGTACAACAGAGGTGAGGTGCAGAATAGCTCAGGCAAAAGCAGCTTTCCAGAAAATTATAACGATACTGCTGTGCAATCCATTTATGACAACCGAAACAAGAAAAAGAGTTCTTAAATGTTATGTAGAACCAGCATTAACATATGGCTGTGAATCATGTACAATAGGATAAAAGACAAGAAAACCACTGGAGGCTGTAGAATTGTGGTTTTAAAGAAGAATGTTGAGAATACCATTGACACTTAAGAAGAGTAATGAAAACGTTTTGAAAAAAAAACCAATGTAAGAAGAGAGCTAATTTTCGAAATTAGGAAGAAAGAATTGTAATTGTTCTGGCCACGTCATGAGAAGGGATAAGCTGGAAAATATTGTGACAACTGGGACAATTGAGGGACGGAGAGATAGAGGGAAGCAAGGAGAAAAGATATCAGACAGCTTAAGAGAATGGCTTGGCAGAAGGTCAACAACAGAAATGATAAATAACTGTCGAGATCGATAGTTGTTGAGAGACATGATCAACAGCATGGTGCTTGATGGTGATGATGACAGATGCGCGCGCGCGCAAACACATAGAAATAGTTCACACAGTAATGTGAACTATTAGCAGCCCCAAGAAAAAATCACAGTGGAACAGAAATGAGCGGAGATCACCGCAGCCTATATGGATATGTATTTGGTTTGGTTACGGATTCATTTTTATATCTAAATAATATATAATATGTGTAAATGTATTTACTTAGAGAAAAGAAAGTATTTAATTATTCAATTAGGTAGCGAGAGAGATTGAATATATCTACACACATACTTGAAGAAGCTGTACATATAAATAAAGTGCACACTTTCCTATATCCGCGCACGTGGGTAGGGGTAATAGTTAATGCTGGCCGTATAAACAATATGATATAATGCGACTATATCTCGTGTCTGAGGAGGATTGGCCAGCTTTGGGAACATACCTGTGGGCGTATGGATTTCCCAGCGGTAACTAACTCTGTAAACCTTGCATTCCATCCGCGCTTTCTTTCACAACAGACCAATGAAACTAATTCTTCAATTTAAGCCCAAAGTTCTACCGTTTCCTGTTGAAATGTTTAGATATGTTATAGCAGTGGCCGTAAACAACCTACATTTCAACTGCATTGGGAATAGAAATGGGGGTACATTTAATGGAAATAATACATGTACGTCAATAGTTGCACACAACTGTGGAATTTAACAAAATAATATAATCTGATAGATAAGGAAAATACAACAAAAAAAAAAAGTAGGCTCAGCAAATTATATATGATGCTGAAGACCACACTGAATATGAAGGTGATTGTAAAGAGAACGACAGCACTAGTTGAGTGAGTATCAGAATTCAAGATATGGATATGTAGTCATTGAGAGAAAAACAGTGGGACAAAAGAAGCCATATTCCGAATGAGGACATCAATTGAAAAGTATACAGAAGTAAAGAAGCCAATATATACCTGCCTCATAGACTATACCAGAGTTAATGAGACATCAGAATCGTGTGGCAGCAGCTACAAGAAGGGAGCGGAGAACATCAAGTTCTGCTGCTATAAAGGAGACTTGCCTTGCTATCCCAGAATTGCCTTAAATGGAATCACTGTAGTTGAAAACTTCTCCTCTTGTGTAAACTACACATTCACATCTAAGAGTGAATCAGTGAAGGTCACAAAATCATATTCTCTCTGTGGTTTTACTAACTACAGGTCATGTGGCTTCTGTTGGATTGGAAATGACAAATTACCACCACTGTGTGTCTATATGTTTGGAATTGGAGTCATCAATGACGGCGTAACATCATCAAGTGCTATGACGATCATCATTTTCGGGAGGACGTGAACTCCCATGGTATATGGTGGATAGGCGGCAGGAACCATTGAAGGCTATGTCTGAAAAGTGTTCCTTCTTGCAGTTTCCTCATATTCCAAGTCCGGCTTGTTGCAGGAGCTACTGAGTTAAGTGCTCTGTGCACACCGTGAGCTGTGTGTCTCATCCGTTTTGATCCTGCTTCGATATCCCGCTTGTTTACGATGAATGATGATATCGTATGGCAGGGAACAGTTGGCTGTGTTCACTTTCTGCGCTGTTTCGCCTTATGTCTTTTGGCGTGTGCTGAGACTGCTACGATGGGGACTACAGTTACCTTTCTTTGTTTGGGAGATGAGTTGGTAATTCGGATGATTCCACTGGCACGGGCGGTTGAGCAATTATGGATTTTAATTCGTTTGCTGTGATGCCGAGGCCTTCCATAACCAATAACCAATAATAACCAGAGCTTTTGATAGAATACACCATAAACGACTTATAAACTGCTTAAAAGATATAAATGTAGATGACACAGGCATACGACTAATATGTAATTTATACTGGGAGCAAACAGCAATAATAAAATATAACAAGGAGAACTCTACACCTATTGATATAAAAAGAGGGGTAAGACGGATACAGCCTATCACCAAGCTTGTTCAATCTATCTTCTTCTTCTTCTTCTTCTACCTTTTAGCTCCTTGTGGAGCATAGGTCTTCAACAAACACTTTCCAAGTCGTTCTGTTTTTTGCCATTCTTTTAAGATCATTCCATGTCTTCCCCATCATCTACATCTCTGCTTCTATCTGTCTTCTCTAAGAACTCCTTGGATTCCAAAAAAGGGCCTGTTGTGTAATACTCTCAGTTGGCTTCTGTAGTGTGTGTCCTATCCAGCGCCATCGTCTTCGCTGTATGTCTTTATCCACTGGTGTTTGACTGGTACATTTCCATAATTCTATGTTAGTGATTTTGTCCTGCCATTTCCATCCTTTTATCCTGCGTAAGCATCCATTAATGAAAGTCTGTATCTTCGTGATTGTCAATTTTGTTGTTCTCCATGTTTCACAGCCATATAATAGGACCACCTTAACATTTGAGTTGAACATTTTTATTTTTGTATTTAACCTAATTTCTTTGGATTTCCATATGTTTCCCAGTGCAATGAAAGCTCCTCTTGCTTTTGATATCCTTATTTTGGTATCATTTTCTGTTCCTCCCTCTTTATCTATATTCTATCTATCTATCTATTGTCCTTTCGAGCCGAAGACGGCACATAGGGCAGAAGCACAATGTCAAAAACAGAAACCTTGCGTGCCAAAATGGCACATATTGCAGAGATCGCTGCTCTAAAATATATGCCGCTGTTTCCATAGCAATACTTTTTACAATGACAGCCTGTCAAGCCATCGATCAATCTCCTTAGTCGCCTCTTACGACATGCCTGGAAGGTCACAGTATCACTATTCTTTACCTCCTCATAATGAGGCTAACACACGGGATTTATTTATATACTGCCCAGATGTATGTAAGATTATTACATCTAATAGAGGTAATTCTCCTAGTTTTATTTGGTTATTGCCAACTGTATTAATTCTCATAATGTTGGTCTTATCTCTATTAATATTCAGTCCTAGCTGTTGTGATCTCTCATCAAGTATGCACATTTGCATCTGTTGATGGCTGTGTATTCTTTTATGTTGGAATATTGTTCCTCCTAGGCTCCCTTGATTAAGGGCGCAGAAATTCACAAATATCTCTCCATTCTCGTTTATATCTCCAAGTCCATGTTTTCACATAATCTCGTCGAAGCCTCTGTTGTCTGATCCTAATTTAGCATTTAGGTCTCCCATCAAGATTATAATAAATATCCTTGACTCGTCTTGCATCCATCTAACATTGTAGCTGTTTATAGAAATAATCTTTAACTAAATCATCTTTATCGTTGGTTGGCGCATAACATTTTGATAATGTGCAATTTTATTTTGTTTTTGGTTGTTTTAAATGTTGCTCTCATTAGTCTCGGCCCTACTGCTTCCCATTCTATTAGTGTCTTCTGTGCATTCCTTGATAGCATTATAGCTACCCCTTCACTATGTTGTGCTCCAGGTTCCTGATGTCCTGATGATAAAATCATCTCTCCTGTATTTAGTTTTATTTTACCCGTTCCTAGCCATCTTGTTTCACACATTCCCAGAATATCTATCTTGTTGTTTGACATTTCGCTGCTACCTGAGCAGCTTTTCCCTGTTCGTTTAGAGTACGAACATTCTAGGTGCCAATTCTGGAGCATTTCCTGGTAGACAAAGGGTGAGTCGGCAACCCGGACTCCTTACGGCTTTCTTGTTCAATCTATTCTCTATTGAGTATAATGTTCAATCTATACACTGGGAAAATTTTTAAAACATCACAGAGATGCCAGGTCTAAACATTAATAGAAAGATAATCAATAATCTAAGATATGCTGGCAGAGAATCCTAAATATATACAATTACCTAATGAATTAAACATGACATAAAAAATATGGGTTATATATGAATATCAAGACTAAAATTATTAATATAAGCAAAAATAATACTCAAAAACTAAAAGTGGATATTAAAGTTGAAGGAACTGGAGACAGTTCGGAGTTACAATTACTTTGGACATATATAACCAGTGACAGAAAATGTAAAACTGAAATAAACAAAATAATAAGAATGGCAATGGTAATTTTAATGCCATGAAAAATGTCATCTTCATTATATTCCATACCGGTTAGAGTAGGCGATAATGTCCTTCCACAGTCTTCTATCTACCGTGCATTCGTTCAGTTCTGTTGTTACTGTTTTCCATACCATGACACCAATTTATTCAGTATCTTCTCTCTTTGTCGTCCACGATCTCTCTTTCCCTGTATTTTGCCAGTTGTAATCACGTATGTCAACTTTCCTCTTCTCATGATGTGACCGAAAAAATGATTGTTTCTTTCTGAAGTTTTTTAGGAGCTCCCTTTTAGTATTGAGAATGTCCTCATTGAGTCTCTGCAATTAAGACTGCGTCATCCGCATATCGCAAATTGTTTATGTTGTGCTTGGTGACTTCAATTCCTTTTTGTCTACTATTGAAAAATATACTAACATCAAAACAGATAACCGCCCGTGCGCTGCCGGGGCCCGAAAGGGGAGTAAAGAATAGCGGAACTGTACCCTACCAGGCATGTTCGTAAGAGGCGAGAAAGGAGGGTTAGGCATGGGACTGGCTATCCCATACTGTAAAAAAAGTAAGCCGAAAAAACTTCACAAACATGAAAAAGTCAAAGAAAGATACAGTTAATCCGTCAACCAGGAAAGAGAAGGGCTCTCTGTCTAAGAGACGTATGACGCAATCCGGAGAAAGCCATAAGGAGTCCGGGTTGCTGACTCACCCTTTGTCTACCAGGAAATCCTCAAGAATTGGCACCTGGAATGTTCGTACTCTAAACGAACAAGGAAAAGCTGCACAGGTAGCAGCAGAAATGACAAACTACAAGATAGATATTCTGGGAATGTGTGAAACAAGATGGCTAGGTACGGGTAAAATAAAACTAAATACAGGAGAGATGATTTTATCATCAGGACATCAGGAACCTGGAGCACAACATAGTGAAGGGGTAGCTATAATGCTATCAAGGAATGCACAGAAGACACTAATAGAATGGGAAGCAGTAGGGCCGAGACTAATGAGAGCAACATTTAAAACAACCAAAAACAAAATAAAATTGCACATTATCAAAATGCTATGCGCCAACCAACGATAAATTGATTTAGTTAAAGATTATTTCTATAAACAGCTACAATGTTAGATGGATGCAAGACGAGCCAAGGATATTATAATCTTGATGGGAGACCTAAATGCTAAAGTAGGATCAGACAACAGAGGCTTCGACGAGATTATGTGAAAACATGGACTTGGAGATATAAACGAGAATGGAGAGATATTTGTGAATTTCTGCGCCCTTAATCAAGGGAGCCTAGGAGGAACAATATTCCAACATAAAAGAATACACAAAGCTACATGGGTGTCACCAGATCATAGAACGGAAAATCAAATTGATCACATATGTATTAATAATAAGTTTAAGTCATCCTTACAGGATGTAAAAGTATATAGAGGGGCAGATATAGCTTCTGACCATCATCTTCTGTTAGCCAAACTTAAAATTAAATTAAAAAGGCATAATACAACGAATAAGGGTAGAAAGTTTTTCAATGTAGGGTTTCCTAAAGAACAAGGAATTAAAGATAAATTCGCAGTCACAATATCAAACAAATACCAAGTCCTCCAACAACTAGAAAATACAATAAATATAGAAGATCATTGGAAACAGGTAAAAAATATATGGAAAGAGACATGCGAAGAAACACTGGGGAAAAGAGAACGCCAGAATAAGGCATGGATGACAGCAGAGACCCTGGATAAAATTAAAGAAAGAAAGAACAAGAAAGCAGACATAAATAAAAGCAAAACAAGAAGTAATAAAGCCAAGACACAGGAAGCTTACACAGAGGTGAACAAAGAAGTGAGAAGATGCATTAAAAGGGATAAGAGGAAATATATAGATGAACTAGCTAAAGAGGCAGAAGAAGCAGCAAATAAAGGGAATATGAAAGAACTGTACAACAGCACAAAGAAATTAGGTGGAAAATACAGACAGATCAACGCCTTTATCAAAGACAAGAAAGGAAATCTGCTTAGTAATATAAGGGAACAAATGGAGAGATGGAAAGAACACTTTGAAGAACTTTTGAACAGACCCGGCTCAAATAATACTCTATATATACTACCAGCAGAAGAAGAGTTACACGTTAACTGCGGAAAACCAAGCAAAGAAGAAATAATGAAAGCCATCAAACTATTAAAAGATGGTAAAGCCACAGGACCAGATGAAATTCCTTCGGAAGTCATCAAAGCAGATATTATCACCTCTACCAAGATGTTACAGGATCTATTGGATAAAATTTGGGAGAGGGAAGAAATACCTAAAGACTGGAGAGAAGGTTATATGATCAAACTACCAAAGAAAGGAAGTCTACAGGAGTGCACAAATTATAGGGGAATTATGCTACTATCAGTGCCAGGAAAAATATTAGGCAGAATCATTCTGGAGAGACTAAAAGAGGCTATAGAGAAACACTTGAGAGATGAACAAGCAGGTTTTAGGAAGAACAGATCATGTGCGGATCAAATAACTACCCTACGTATAATAGTTGAACAAAGTTTAGAACTAAAATCCCCACTATATATTGGATTCATAGATTACGAAAAGGCATTTGATAGTTTAGACAGAAGAATGCTTTGGAAGTTGCTGAGTCATTACGGAATCCCCATAAAGTTTATTAACCTGATAAAAACAATGTATGAAGGAACAAAATGTAGTGTGGTGCATGAAGGACAGCTTACAGAAGCATTTGAAATAAGAACAGGAGTAAGGCAAGGATGCCTCCTGTCTCCATTTCTCTTTCTACTGGCCATAGATTGGATTATGAAAATAACTCAAAACAACAGAAATGGGATCCAGTGGTCACTGACCAAACAACTTGATGATTTAGACTTTGCTGATGACATAGCTCTCCTATCACACAGCCATCAACAGATGCAGGATAAAATGAGTATATTAGATGAGAGATCACAACAGCTAGGACTAAAGATTAATAGAGATAAGACCAACGTTATGAGAATTAATGCAGTTGGCAATAACCATATAAAACTAGGAGAAATACCTCTACTAGATGTACAATCTTACATATATCTGGGCAGTAATATAGATAAAGAGGGAGGAACAGAAAATGATACCAAAATAAGGATATCAAAAGCAAGAGGAGCTTTCATTGCACTGGGAAACATATGGAAATCCAAAGAAATTAGGCTAAATACAAAAATAAAAATTTTCAACTCAAATGTTAAGTCGGTCCTTATTATATGGCTGCGAAACATGGAGAATGACAAAATTGACAATCACGAAAGTACAGACTTTCATTAATGGATGCTTGCGCAGAATAAAGGGATGGAAATGGCAGGACAAAGTCACTAACGTGGAATTATGGAAATGTACCGGTCAAATACCAGTGGATAAAGAAATACAGCGAAGACGATGGCGTTGGATAGGACACACACTACGGAAGCCAACTGAGAGTATTACACAACAAGCCCTTTTTTGGAATCCCCAGGGGAAAAGACAAAGAGGAAGACCAAGGAATTCTTGGAGAAGACAGATAGAAGCAGAGATGAAGATGATGGGGAAGACATGGAATGATCTTAAAAGAATGGCAAAAAACAGAACGACTTGGAAAGTGTTTGTTGAAGACCTATGCTCCACCGGGAGCTAAAAGGTAAAAGAAGAAAACAGATAACACCAGGTCTAAAACTAAGAATAGCAAAATGTTACATCTTCTCAACATTCAGGTACGGGGCAGAAACATGGACATTAGACTAGAAAACAGAACAGAAAATGTAAGCCTTTGAAATGCGGATTTATAGAAGAATAGAAACAATTGGATGGAAAGAAATGAAAACAAACGATGAAATCCTAAAACAACTAAAAATGAAAAGAGAACTACTGAACACAATTCAAACAAGACAAATGTGATTTTTGGGGCATGTTAAAAGATACAGTAGCCTACTAAAAGTAATCTTGGAAGGGAAAATACAAGGTAAAAGAGGCAGATCAAGACTAACATGGACGAATAACATCAAAAGATGGACAAATTAGCCTACGACAACCTGCACCATCAAAGCATGAGACAGAGCGGAGTGTCTCTCCATGGTAGCCAACCTTCGATGCGGAGACGGCACTCAATGAATGAAAGTCATTGAGAGGTCAACATCAAAGTTGATTTTAGCAGGCGAGAGCGTGATATATGAAGACAGACATGAATTATTCATGTCGTAACAATAACATATGAGCTGGAACAGATTATAGGCAGTATCTAAAGATATACGACTATAATAGTTGAGATAGTATCATCATGAGATATGCCCAGTCAAACTGTAATAGTTGAGATAGTATCATCATGAGATATGCCCAGTCAAACTGTAATAGTTGAGATAGTATTATCATCAGTTATGACCAGTCAAACTGTAATAGTTGAGATAGTATCATCATGAGTTATGACCAGTCAAACTGTAATAGTTGAGATAGTATCATCATGAGTTATGACCAGTCAAACTGTAATAGTTGAGATAGTATCATCATGAGTTATGACCAGTCAAACTGTAATAGTTGAGATAGTATCATCATGAGATATGCCCAGTCAAACTGTAATAGTTGAGATAGTATCATCATGAGATATGCACAGTCAAACTGTAATAGTTGAGATAGTATCATCATGAGATATGCCCAGTCAAACTGTAATAGTTGAGATAGTATCATCATGAGATATACCCAGTCAAACTGTAATAGTTGAGATAGTATCATCATGAGATATGCCCAGTCAAACTGTAATAGTTGAGATAGTATCATCATGAGATATGCCCAGTCAAACTGTAATAGTCGAGATAGTATCATCATGAGATATGCCCAGTCAAACTGTAATAGTTGAGATAGTATCATCATGAGATATGCACAGTCAAACTGTAATAGTTGAGATAGTAGTATCATTATGAGATATGCCCAGTCAAACTGTAATAGTTGAGATAGTATCATCATTAGATATGCCCAGTCAAACTGTAATAGTTGAGATAGTATCATCATGAGATATGACCAGTCAAACTGTAATAGTTGAGATAGTATTGTCATGAGATATGCCCAGTCAAACTGTAATAGCTGAGATAGTATCATCATGAGATATGTCCAGTCAAACTGTAATAGTTGAGATAGTGTCATCATGAGATATGCACAGTCAAACTGTAATAGTTGAGATAGTGTCATCATGAGATATGCCCAGTCAAACTGTAATAGTTGAGATAGTATTATCATGATATAGGCCCAGTCAAACTGTAATACATGTAGTTGAGATAGTATCATCATGAGATATGCCCAGTCAAACTGTAATAGTTGAGATAGTATCATCATGAGATATGCCCAGTCAAACTGTAATAGTTGAGATAGTATCATCATGAGATATGCCCAGTCAAACTGTAATAGTTGAGATAGTATTATCATGAGATATGCCCAGTCAAACTGTAATAGCTGAGATAGTATCATCATGAGATATGCCCAGTCAAACTGTAATAGTTGAGATAGTGTCATCATGAGATATGCACAGCCAAACTGTAATAGTTGAGATAGTGTCATCATGAGATATGCACAGTCAAACTGTAATAGTTGAGATAGTATCATCATGATATATGCACAGTCAAACTGTAATAGTTGAGATAGTATCATCATGAGATATGCCCAGTCAAACTGTAATAGTTGAGATAGTATTATCATGAGATATGCCCAGTCAAACTGTAATAGTTGAGATAGTATCATCATGAGATATGCCCAGTCAAACTGTAATAGTTGAGATAGTATCATCATGAGATATGCCCAGTCAAACTGTAATAGTTGAGATAGTATCATCATGAGATATGCCCAGTCAAACTGTAATAGTTGAGATATTATCATCATGAGATATGCCCAGTCAAACTGTAATAGTTGAGATAGTATCATCATGAGATATGCCCAGTCAAACTGTAATAGTTGAGATAGTATCATCATGAGATATGCCCAGTCAAACTGTAATAGTTGAGATAGTATCATCATGAGATATGCCCAGTCAAACTGTAATAGTTGAGATAGTATTATCAAGAGATGAACTGTAATGGGTGAGAGAGTTATATATATATTTAGGTGAAAGGTGAAATCAGATTCATACCTATGTTTCATAGCTGATGCCAAAGCATTTGACAAAGTAAAGCACCAAGAAATAATCACAATTTTAGAAGGCATAAACGTTGGCAGCAAAGATCTAAGAATAATAAAGAGCATGTACAGGCAACAAACAGTGGCCATATGAGCTGGAAATAAAATGGGAAGGTTTCAACAAGTAAAACAAGGTGTTAGGCAATGTTGTGTGCTGTCATCAGATTTATTTAATATATATATTGAGATTTTTTTTTTAAAGATCCATAAGAGACATGCCTGGAATAACAATTGGAAGTCGTAATATAAATAACTTCAGGTATGCTGATGATACAGTCTTAATCGCTGTGTTAAAATCAGCTACAAGAAATGTTAGACATTACAGTGAAGGAAAGCAAAAATAAAGAACTCAGCCTCAATAGCAAAAAGACAGACGTAATGTTAGAGACAAAGAAAAAGACATCACCGCAATGCACAATAAAGACAAGTCGAGCAATATTAAAACAGGTAAATGAATTTAAATATCTAGGAACATTGTTAAACTCAGATGGTAGATGTACAACAGAGGTGAGAAGCAGAATAGCTCAGGCAAAAGCAGCTGTCAAAAAAAAAGGAACATACTGTGCAATCCATATTTGACAATTGAAACAAGAAAAATAGTTCTTAAATGTTATATAGAATGTTATGTAGCTGAACCTTTCAGAAGTTATCCTCCCCTGATCTCTTGGGTAGTGAGATCCTATGTCTAGCCTTCTCGGAAAACGGTAATAAACAGAAGGCTCCGTGTGCACTCGCGCAAGTTAAAGATCCCTTGGCAGTTAAAATCGAAAAGAGTACGGCCATAAATGTGGTCGCTTCCCGGGGCAAAATTGTCAAGAAAAACCTACCCACACCTTGAATCCCAGACCGTGCTACGGAGTTCGTGCACGTAGGATCCGTGGTTTACTACCCCCCCCCCTCCCTCCCACCACTGTCTCTGAGTTGTGGGATCTATCTCTAGCCTTCTCAGATAAGGGCGAAAATAAAGGCTCCGTGTGCAATCGCGCACGTTAAAGAACCACTAGCAGCTAAAAGTCGAAGTCTACGCCAAAACTGCCGCTGTCCCAGAAAATATTGTTAAAGCAAAGTTGACACATGTTGAGTAATGGATGCCTAAATGTACAGATATCGTGCTTTATTATCAACTAGCGATATAAGGTAAGCCCTTTGCGAGTGGACGCTAAAAATAGAAAGAAGATTGGGTTCATGGAAACTACCCATGGCTAGAGAGCCCGGTGGTGTTTTGGTTAGTGCGCACGCTGTCGACCTTCGGCAAGTTTCAGGTTTCTAATGCAAGTTGCAAAAATACGTTTTTATATGTCCCACCTAGCCGTTTTAAATGGGTACCAGAGATATTCTATGGAAAAGACAAGCAACGATGGTGCCCCTACCTCATGAAGCTATTGTTATGTGACCACATTTACCTTACTTGCACCAGGGTCAGCGAACTATGATCCTTATTCACCACCTCATGTAGGTCCTGGGAATAGACTAATCAGCCCGGCCAACTAAGCGAGCATGGATCAAGAGGGAGATCAAACATGATGTGACTTTTAAAGGGAAAAAAGCTTCTTTGAAGAAATTAAATCGTAGGAGGAATACGGTGCTAGTGGCCATATCTTTCAATGACCAACAACATATGTGGAATATGGTGTTAATGGTCATATCTTTCAATGACCAACAACATATGTGGAATATGGTATTAGTGGCCATATCTTTCAATGATCAACACCATATGTGGAATATGGTATTAGTGGCCATATCTTTCAATGACCAACAACATTTGCGGAACATGATGTTAGTGACCATATCTTTCAATGACCAACAACATACGTGGTCAAACTGATTGACCCACAATGCATGCTTCGATGTATTGACAAAAAACACACTCCGCAGGAAGTGGTTGCACCTACTCAACCTATCTCCTATCAACAGCCTGACTTGGATATATTGTCATGGACACATGGGAGTTCGTGGCAATAAGATAGCCGTCGGGTTTGGAAAAGTGAAAAGAGGGGAGTGAGGGGGGGGGGGGGGGGTGTCATGCCACAGCATGAAACCTTGCGAGGTCTTTTAAAGAACATCTCTCACAGGATGGCGACAACAAAGCTGAGGATCCACAAATCAAGGGAATGTTGTAACATGGAGCCACAAAGTGCGAAAACAGAAAAAGCATCCTCTGTGGCAAAGAGCACAACACGGTCAGTGCATGACAGGAACAATATACAAACACTCCAATGGCTGCTGGAACGGACGGAAAAGCGGATATGGGAATGTCCTGACAGCGATGACGCCAGTCCGAACTAAATACATGTTATGGGTGGTCGGTTTCACGCCAGGTCGCTCTAATTAAAACAAAACAAAAAACAAGTACCCATTTAAAAACTTGGTAAACCTAGGGGTCTGGTAAACCTGGGATCGAACCCACATCTTATCCTAGTACTCCAATTCACTAACCAATGAATTACCTCGGCTCCTCGAAGTTACATGTCATCATCATCATCATCAAGTACCGGGCCTAGTGGCGTAGGTGATCATGTCTCTCCACAACTTTCGATCTCGGCAGCTATTTATCATTTCTGTTGTTGACCTTCTGCCAAGCCATTCTCTTAAGCTGTCTGTTATTTTTTCTCTTTGCTTCCCTCTATCTCTTCGTCCCTCAATTTTTCCAGTTGTTACAATATATTCAAGTTGTTCTCTTCTCATTACATGGCCAAAAAATGTTGATTGTTTCTTCCTAACATTGGAAATTAGCTCTCTTTTTGCTTTGACCTCTCTCAGAACATCTTCATTACTCTTCTTAGCTGTCCATGGTATTCTCAACATTCTTCTGTAAAACCCCATTTCTACAGACTCCAGTGATTTTCTTGTCTGTTGTTACATGTATCTGGCGCAAATATGGCATCACCGTGACACAGCGCCACCTACACCAATTTTAGACTCTTCGCGAGGTAGAAGAGATACACACACACACACACACACAGAGAGAGAGAGAGAGAGAGAGAGAGAGAGAGAGAGAGAGAGAGAGAGAGAGAGAGAGAGAGAGCAGATCAGAAGAACGAATCGAATGTCTGCACACAAAAACACATTTTTTACAACTCTCAGATTTCTCCCACCAGCTACATATGCACACATTTTCAGTATAAAGAACGAGGCTTTGTTTGACTGCACGCCTGCCTCAAATGTGTATTTTCTAATTATTTAAAAACAAACATTGCATTTTCAGCACATGTGTTCAATGCTAGAAGCCAGACTTTTTGTTACGATCGGTTTCTAGGTAAAACTGAGACTGGCATGCTTGCTTCGTTCCCTGCCCCTTATAGAGTCTAAACATAAACAAATACATCTCAAGTACAGTGAGACGAGCAGGCTCAGACAACATCCCATCATTTATAGTTTGTAAACAGTTGAGAAATGCATGAATTTAGACAAATAGAGGAA
Organism: Megaustenia siamemsis; assembly: GCA_032433765.1. Taxonomy (NCBI): domain Eukaryota; kingdom Metazoa; phylum Mollusca; class Gastropoda; order Stylommatophora; family Ariophantidae; genus Megaustenia; species Megaustenia siamemsis. Next base: position 19,777,878 of record JAVIAB010000092.1, on the reverse strand, counting down.
GTGAAACATTTTTCTTCCGAATTGGACGAGGAACGAGCAAGTTCTACCTCTACACAATAAACACGTTAGACCGAAGCCCAAATCACTGAGAAGATGGGTGTCCGGTTAGCGCAATCGATAGGCGGTTGGCTTACCATGGCAACAGCCGGGGTTCGTACCCTGGCGAGGACACCTGGGTTTTACTAAAAATTAGTACCTCTGAAGTCGGAGTAAATCTGCCTGCATGGCGAGGGGCATCCTGTAATGGGATAAAACAGACTTTACACGCAAAATTCAGTCCCTCAAAGGGGTGGGACTTCGTCAGAAGGTCAAAGCTGACGAAAGCGAGCGAACGAACGAACTGAGAAGATTAGATCTAATTGAATAGTGGAATTTACGCCGAATTTCTAAAAGCAAATATAACATTATAATAAAAAAGACAAGAAAAGTCATGGACAGAACTAAACTGAATATCATTGTGCAACAAGCTTCTTGAATCTCTATGTTCATTCCCGAACATATCATTCTCTGTGATCTGTTAAACTTGCTATGAAGGTATCGCAAAATTAAACTTTCTGTTGGGTTATGTACGTTAAAACACTTGACGTAAAGGAAAAATGGTGCGTCCATATTTTGTCAACTATGGTCTAAATACCAAGTGCACAATCACTTCTGACATTGCCCCAGGACAGTAGGTTGGTTAGTCTTTAGTCTTATATAGTCGGGCTATATTTGTTAATTAATCACCATCTTCTATATTTTGATTAAACGTATCTATTATTTACCACAGTGTGTGTTACAAGAAAACATACATTTAGCGTTGTGATCTCGTATCTATTTCTATTATATTCTATACCAGAATATAACTTACTTAGCACTGTGATCATGCATCTATTTAGCACGATGTTCATTACAAGAATACATTCGTTTAGCTTTGCGATCATGTGTATACTTACCACGACGTCAATACTAGAATACAACCATTTAACAACGCGATCATGTATCTATTACCGGATATTCGTTACAAGAATACACCCATTTAGCGCTGCGATCACGTATCTATTTACCACAACGTTTATACTAGAAGACAACCACTTAACACTACGATTATGTATCTATTTACCACAACATCTATACTAGAAGACAACCACTTAACACTACGATCACGTATCTATTTACCATAACATCTATACTAGAAGACAACCACTTAACACTACGATTACGTATCTATTTACCACAATATCTATACTAGAAGACAACCACTTAACACTACGATCACGTATCTATTTACCACAACGTTTATACTAGAAGACAACCACTTAACACTACTATCACGTATCTATTTACCACAACATCTATACTAGAGGACAACCACTTAACACTACGATCACGTATCTATTTACCACAACATATATACTAGAGGACAACCACTTAACACTACTATCACGTATCTATTTACCACAACATCTATACTAGAAGACAACCACTTAACACTACGATCGCGTATCTATTTACCACAACATCTATACTAGAGGACAACCACTAAACACTACGATCGCGTATCTATTTACCACAACATCTATACTAGAGGACAACCACTTAACACTACGATTGCGTATCTATTTACCACAACATCTATACTAGAGGACAACCACTTAACACTACGATCGCGTATCTATTTACCATGAGTATCATAATGATGCTCATAACAAATAAAAGTAAAGTACCCCCGTCACGCCAAGTGGCGTATAGGGAAAATATGGTGTTAGTGACCATAAATTTTACAGACCTTCAGCACATGATTTTTGGGGTAATGTGGTCGGTATTACGCCCATGATGCTTTACTTTCCCATAAAAAAATCCGGTACCCATTTAAGGCTGGGTGAACCCGGAAGCCGTCGGTTGGGATCGAACCCTACCCCTTGTACTTTGTAGTCCAGTTCACTAACCACTGAGCTATCGCGGCTCCCTCATCACATATACATTGTCCAAATGGGGCCTCGGTAGCCTAGTTGGGAAACCACCCGACTGGACTACCGACGTTCGGACAACCCGTGTTTGATTCCCGCTGGGAGCAGTGTGAATTGTACTTGTGGTTGGAAAAAAAAAATATCCCAACGGTCGACCCAGCCGTTGGCAGAAATGGGTACCAGGGTATTACCCTGGGAAGGTGAGGAATGTTGCCTCGCATCTGAGTTTCGATGCTTGAGGCGACACAATCCAGAAATTTCCGAACATTTCTGGATAGGCGGCCGAGCACATATGGGTGTAAACTCGCGTGCTAAGACGCCGGTTCAAGTCTCGTACTTTGCTTTTACTTTTTACTTTATCTATTTACCACAACATCTATACTAGAAGACAACCACTTAACACTACGATCACGTATCTATTTACCACAACGTTTATACTAGAATACACCAACGCAGCACTGCCCTCTGTACACAATGTATGCGTGTCTCCCGCTGTTTTGAAGACGGTTCGGTGTCTTAAGAGGACGAGAATACGGTCACTGCAGATCCTGTTTCCCCCTGAAGCACATACAGTCCTTCTTTAGAAGATTGTGATCTAATAACGTTCAGTTGTCGCCGGGCTGTAACAAAATATTGGATGTGAAGCGCGAGACACAAATAGATGGAGATGAACTATGAAGGTGAAACATGCCATGTTCAATAGTGGAGAACGATGTGAATGAAATGACCAGGCTGTACAAATAAAATATGAAAGGATTTTTTTTTTTTTTTTTTTTTTTTTGCGTTCGCCAACTTTCACCTCTTGCGAAGCCCCTAGAGACAGGAACCGAATGTGTGGGTGTTAATTAATTTTTTTCCTAACAGCCGTGTGCACAAGGATCCCTCGATGCACAGGCAGATAAATTCATATTCGAAGGCACTCATATTTTTTTTACATCGATGAGTAATTCCACCACTTCGAAGTTAGATCAGGTGTAAGACTGCGTTGCGTGGTATCCCCCCCCCCCACTGGTTATTACATACATGGACTATATATTAGTTCGCCAACCCATCAGAGACAGAGAAGATCAACGAGCTTCTATTTACAGACGGTCATGCATAAATACATGGACAAAATAGGACCTACAAGAACACTTAAATAGACTTAACACCACAGGCACAAAATACAACATGAAAATCAACATCAACAAAACAGAAGTCATGAATATCGCAAAAGAGAAACAGAACATCAACATAGCTATAGACGTTTTTAGATTTACAGCATTCAGAAAAAAAAAATCACAAATAATCAAGAACACAAAAAAAAAAACAAAGATAAAAAAAAATGGGTAGCAGATATTTTTTTTGGAAGTAAAGGCAGCCTGGCGTGATACCGACCACACCACCCAAAAAAATGTGCCGTGGTCATGGAAAAATATGATTACTAACACCATATTTCCTATACGCTTAGTAAGGCGTGGAGAGAACCTTTATTTTTTAGTAATTTTTTAGTATTTTCGTTTTCCTTAACTATAAAGCAAGTTGTTCGCTCTAAGTCCACCTGGCGCTAGCAGCGTCGTCGCTCACCACTTGTGAGCATAAAGTACATTGACATAAATCACTAAAAAAAAAAAAAACACCGACACTGGAATGTGATAAGATGACAGAATAAAATAAATAAAAATGATGTGAGTAAGATGCGAGCCGACAGCATGCATGTGCGCGCGCGGCGTTCACAACTATAAATAGCGTGCCATAAAGTGGAATTCGTGCTAGCAGGGGCAATACTGTTGTGGTTTATACGCCTTGCAAGCCAACCTTTAAGAAAAACAAAACAAAACGACTACCCTTCCGTTACTACACGCCACGGAGCGCTCTTCCCCTGTTATCTCTCCACTACCCAACGCACAAGGTTAAGTGTAGTGAAAGATTGGTTCTGACGGGCGAATATATAGGCGATAAATTTAAATGTCTATAATAACAACATTCAGCAAGTGCACGAATGTTCATTTCTCCACCATTAACTCTCGTGGTCACTTCCCGGAAACAGACGATTGTGTCCGAATTAAGCGACTTCACATTACAGCAAGCAAAGCTGCGCTAAACGCCTGAGACAATGCTAGGTGTAATCAATAGGAAATCAATGCTCGCTCTTGTTAAATACAAAGATGAAACGCGCGTCAAACTGAGGGAGCTCGGGATGTATTGCGATAAGTACTGAAGTGGTATTTTAAAGAAAATGAACGACGTTTACAGTGCGTGTAAAAACAAATAAAAATGTATCCACAAATGAGAAACAGACTTTGAATGAGAAAGCGCTCAGTCTAAATTATGAAAAATGCGAACCGAAGAGAAGGTTTGACGAAATTTTTGGCATTCCCACTTTTCTTGGCATTCTCTAAACAATGGTAAGCATTCCGGTACAATCTATATGGGATAAGTGAATAGACTTATACGTGTACGCATAATCATCATGTTGTGCCGCGACCACGTCATAGATTGGATACTAGTCTCTCCTAGGACAGCAGTCCTAGAATATGAGTTTAATCTGCAGCTTTTGCCACGTACATTTACTTCTAACAGGAATTTTATTAAGTCTCTTGTTATGTTCAAAATAATTCATATAATGAGAACTTTAACAGAGCAGAGGATATATCAAATGAGGGCGCTACCAGTTTATCTGAAGGTGGTATTACTGATAGGCTGGTCATTTTACCAATTGGACGGACTCGTTTCGCTCTAGAGTTAGGGTGCCCAAACCATCGTGGGAGAAAAAAAAAACCACATTGGTACGCCACGTGGTGACCAACTTTATTACACAGTTTCCATAGAAACAACACTCACTTTAAGGCCCTGGAAATGGCCCGTAATGACAAATGCTGAGTCCCCCCGTCCCTTTCTGTATTAACTCTGAGACAGAATCGATCGACAGGTTGGGTACGATATAATACGACTAAAAGAGATCAATCAGGAGAGTGTATAACCAACAAGCTATATAAACCCTTAGCACGCATCATTTGCATTATTTGACCAAAATGACATATGAATCTTCCTCGACTGTAGTAATGCCGATTCTTTGAGTCTATAACCAGATCAACATGTTTACACAGACAGGAGACATGCCAGATATAAAGAAATATTTATTATCTTCTACCTTTTAGCTCCCAGTGGAGCATAGGTCTTCAACAAACACTTTCCAAGTCGTTCTGTTTTTTGCAATTCTTTTAAGATCATTCCATGTCTTCCCCATCATCTTCATCTCTGCTTCAATCTGTCTTCTCCAAGAATTCCTTGGTCTTCCTCTTTGTCTTTTCCCCTGGGGACTCCAAAAAAGGGCCTGTTGTGTAACACTCTCAGTTGGTTTCCGTAGTGTGTGTCCTATCCATCGCCATCGTCTTCGCTGTATTTCTTATCCACTGGTACTTGACCGGTACATTTCCATAATTCCACGTTTGTGACTTTGTCCTGCCATTTCCATCCCTTTATTCTGCGCAAGCATCCATTAATGAAAGTCTGTACCTTCGTGATTGTCAATTTTGTTATTCTCCATGTTTCACAGCCATATAATAGAACCGACTTAACATTGGAGTTGAAAATTTGTATTTTTGTATTTAGCCTAATTTCTTTGGATTTCCATATGTTTCCCAGTGCAATGAAAGCTCCTCTTGCTTTTTATATCCTTATTTTGGTATCGTTTTCTGTTCCTCCCTCTTTACCTATATTACTGCCCAGATATATGTAAGATTGTACGTCTAGTAGAGGTATTTCTCCTAGTTTTATTTGGTTATTGCCAACTGCATTAATTCTCATAATGTTGGTCTTATCTCTATTAATCTTTAGTCCTAGCTGTTGTGATCTCTCATCTAATATACTCATTTTATCCTGCATCTGTTGATGGCTGTGTGATAGGAGAGCTATGTCATCAGCAAAGTCTAAATCATCAAGTTTTTTGGTCAGTGACCACTGGATCCCATTTCTGTTGTTTTGAGTTATTTTCATAATCCAATCTATGGCCAGTAGAAAGAGAAATGGGGACAGAAGACATTCTTGCCTTACTCCTGTTCTTATTTCAAATGCTTCTGTAAGCTGTCCTTCATGCATCACACTACATTGAAATGAGGATATAAGGACACGAATTAGACAGAACTGTTGAATCCTATATTATAGTTTGTTAGTTCCTCTCGGGCCGAAGACGTCACAGCCAGCAGAAGTGTTGAATCATATATCATAGTTGATTAATTCCTTTCGGGCCGAAGACGGCACAGTGTGCAGAAGTGTTGAATCTTAAATTATAGTTTGTTAGTTCCTCTTGGGCCGAAGACGTCATAGCGAATTCATAACTCTCCATGTTCCAACGACTTCTCCGTGTAAAGCTTGATACGAATTCTTGTTAAGTTTCTTCTCTTATAGTCTAATTTGGTGTAAAGTCTCTCCAATTTTTTGGGCGAGTTTTTCAATCTCGGCGAGGGAGCTGATGCTACCTCTCGCTATAATGTTCTTTTTTGTGTTTCTCTAGGTCGGACATTTTTTTCTTTTACCCTCTGTTTCCCATTTGTGGGTATGCTTTGAGATTCCTTTGTTGTCCCTTCTCAAGAAACATAAAAAAGGCAACAGAGGAACGTAAAATATAACAGCAGGGCTCACGTTACAGTTGTTATTGCATAACCGTTCCGCGCTGACTTTTTTAATAACCTCACATAACATGCCAACCCATTCTCTGTGGGAAGCAGAAATACTTTAGTTGGACAGCAGATGTACAAAACAATTAAACTGGTAATAAATTCATTCCAATTCTACAGGTGGAAAAATAAACGTCGTGCCAAACTCCACGTACTCCCGTTCTAAACCAGGAGAACGCTCATCTCGTTACGGTCAGGACGTCAAAGTACACAGATGTAACAATGTCTATATTCCGGGCGAGCCGGCATGCATTTGTGGGTCACAAATAGCTCCCTGAAACATGAGGCATTTATCAGAAGATTTCACCTTTGACATTTCGCGCACCACTCCCTGATATCTAGTGTTGAGATTAAATCCACGGTGTGTTTTGTTTTCTTCCATCACACCTTTTTGTAAATAATACGTCCAACTTTTTAACTCCATTTCATTAATATCATATATAAATATATATACACTATCTTTACGGCATTAGTAATAGGAAACTCGTAAAAACAGAACTTTGTAGCAGGAGGCAGTCTATCATCAGAAGTGGGGCCCCCCACACACACGTTATCGTAAACGGTCCATCGCAGGTTCGGTAAAACTACATATATATGAATGGGGAAATGAACTGTTAAATAAATATAGAATGCGGCTTCCCCTCTACGTTGAAATGCAAGGAAAGAGGATGATTATGGAGAGTAGTAATCATATTTTGCTTAATTTAAAGTATTCTTGGCTACATGAATAAAAATGTTTCTGCGACTAAAACTGCAGTGGTCGACGACAGTTTCTTCTATATTCGTTCAGGTTGTTGTGAGAGATACATAAATTCTATCTCTCGTCTTCCTGCGAGAATTAACCATTGATATATGATTGTGGTTAGCCGAAAGACCCAGTTATCACTGCAAACGAATTAAAATCCATAATTTCTAAACCGTCGTGCCAGTGGAATCATCCGAATTGAAACTCGTCTCATTGATTGATCCAAACAAAGAAAGGCAGCAGTAGTCCCCATCATAGCAGCTACAGCACACGCCTAAAAGACATAAGGCGTAACCGCACCGAAAGTGAAGGCAGCTGAACTGTCCTTCGTCATACGATATCATCATTCACAGTAAGCAATTGGAATATCGAAACACGATCCGGCTGAAAAAATACAGCTCACAGTGTGCACAGAGCACCAAACTGAGTAGCTTCGGCGGCAAGCCGGGCTTGGAATATGAGGAAACTTCAACAAGAAACACTATTCAGACTGAGCCGCAGTGGTTCATGCCGCCTATCCGCCATGTTGACCGGAAGTCACTGATATATGTTGTTTTCCTCTAACCTACCCCGGGCTATTTTTTCTTCTACTTCCATCTGTCGTGTATACAATGGAACCACAAAATATTTTCTTAAGGTGGAGAAACATTATATTTGTTCTCACCCGTATGTAGTTCAAGACTGGTACAATCATCATCATCAGGTACCCTGCCTGCTGGCATAGGAGATCATGTCTCTCCACAACTTTCGACAATTATGTATCATTTCTGTTGTTGACCTTTTGCCAAGCCATCCTCTTAATCTGTCTGGTATCTTTTCTCTTCTACCCTCTTCTGAAGGAGGCTGCCGGCCGATACGTCAGTATTTTGTTGTGTTTCTTTCTTGTAAAGCTGTCACCATACCTTGGAGTGCATATCACACCCCACTGCTGCCTCCTTGCTACCAGCTTTACCGCAGCACTGCAATTAGTTGCCTGTTACCTATCTTTTCCCTTTGCTTCCCTCTATCTCTTCATCCCTCAATTTTTTTCAGTTGTCACAATATATTCCAGCCTTCTCCTTACATGGTGAAAAAACGGTGATTGTTTCTTCCTAATATTGGAAAATAGACTAATACAATACCAATTCTTATTTCATGGTCTCATTTCCAGTTCTGCTTGTTCTGGTTACTCCAGCCACACCCCCCCCCCCCCCCCCAATAGTAACAACACATCTCCGTGGAGACAACACATAGTTTATTGAACACATATCCACAAAATAAACTTCTCATTTTGTTGTTGACAGTTTAGAGCCTGAGTTCGTTATTTTCATTTTGAGTGGTTACCCGACCCCTACCCCCTCCCATCAAACACTGATGAGAAACACACAAAAAAGCGCCCCGTGCTCTTTCACACTTGCCGTAGACATGAAATTAACAACCTGGCTGTCGTTCATCAAGCCCAACCGAAGTATTTATAAACAGCTACTGTCCGCAAGTGATTCAGTGAGAGTAGAGGGATTAGAAGAATGGAAGAAAAGTGTGAAATAAAAATAACACAAACCAGATCTGTCAGAAATCCTGGCTGTAAGCACCACCCACAATATGAAAGTAATCAACCTACAAGCATCTTCATTTAATATTGCAATGTTCTGTTTTGTTTGGGAAATCGCGCGGGAAACAAAATTACTAGTTACTTCTGCAACTCAACAAAAAAGTATACGTTTTTTCTTCTTTCTTAGTTTGCTTGTGCAATACACAACACACACACACATGCATTAACAAAAAAATCTACAATGAAATCATGCTTGAAATATACTCATCAAGTTATATGAACTTTGAAAGCATAAATGTGTTTCTTTATTGAAAATGTGGAGCCGCGATAGCTCAGTGGTTAGTGAACTGGACTACAAAGGACAAGGGGTAGGATTCGATCCCAACAGACGGCTCCGGGTTCACCCAGCCTTAAATGGGTACCGGATTTTTTCTGGGAAAGTAAAGCAGCACGGGAGTAATACCGACCACATTACCCCAAAAATCATGTGCTGAAGGTCTGTAAAATATAGGGTCACTAACACCATATTTCCCTATATGCCACTTGGCGTGACGGGGGTACTTTACTTTTTTTTATATTGAAAATGTTAAAAGAACAAGTCAGCTTGAAAGAAGAGATGGAATAAGGGGTTGTGACGAGAGGGTTTCTGTCTCAGGTGATAGAAATTATATTTAACAAAGAAACTTGCCCCGCCCAAAGTGTGGTCTGAGTTTGTCCAACAATTACTATCCTTCCTCATCGGCTCTTAAAATGGCGTTAATGAGCCCAGATCAATTGTGTCGAGGTTTAATGCAAGTTGCACTGTCTGTGCCTGTTTGCCCAACATTTCTGACTAAAATGACTGCAATCTTTTGGTGCTGATTTTACTTTCCCTATTCAATCTCTCTAGTATAACAATAACACTGCCTTTTGGGTGAGACTTTTTAGTCAAAGGCTAGTGGAGTTAATTGTAAACAAACAGATGGAAGGCAACAGAAAACCACCGTCATAATTTCTTTGTACAACCATGAATCGCTGCTAATTTCCAATATTAGGAAGAAACAATCATCATTTTGTGGCCATGTAATGAGAAGAGAACAGCTGGAATATATTCTAACAACTAGGAAAATTGAGGGATGAAGAGATAGCGGGAAGCAAAGAGAAAAGATACCAGACAGCTTAAGAAAATGGCTTAGCAGAATGTCACCAACAGAAATGATAAATAACCGTCGAGATCGAAAGTTGTGAAAAGACATGATCACCAGGCCAGCAGGCCCGGTACTTGACGATGATGGAATCTCTACTCGTTAAGTGTTTCCAGGGATGCAACGGGACATTTCTAGGAGGGAGAGAAAGGACAGATTCATTGTTAATAAGTTATGATTCCCTCATGCTGCAGTCATCATCTGCATGATTCACTGACTGCTTTTTGCTCACTGTACACAATATTAAGCCTCGCTGCAAGTATGCTCACTGTACACAATATTCAGCCTCGCTGCAAGTATGCTCACAGTACACAACATTCAGTCTCGCTGCAAGAATGCTCACTGTACACAATATTAAGCCTCGCTGCAAGTATGCTCACAGTACACAATATTCAGCCTCGCTGCAAGTATGCTCACTGTACACAATATTAAGCCTCGCTCAAAGTATGCTCACAGTACACAATATGCCTCGCTGTATGCACTGTACACATTTAGCCTCGCTGCAAGTATGCTCACAGTACACAATATTCAGCCTCGCTGCAAGTATGCTCACTGTACACAATATTAAGCCTCGCTGCAAGTATGCTCACAGTACACAATATTCAGCCTCCCTGCAAGTATGCTCACTGTACATAATATTAAGCCTCGCTTCAAGTAAATAAGTCATGCTGATGATTATACGATTATACATTCTCCTTGACCAATCACTGATTACAAGTCCTCCCTACTACAGACATAGATTCTTCCCCTATGCTGGTTATGTGAAATAATTAACATGCCCCAGAGGCAAACTAAAGAGAGGAATCTTACTTTCTTCACTCCCAACCCTTCACAGCATTACACAGATAAAATGTCACTCCCAACCCTTCACAGCATTACACAGATAAAATGTCACTCCCAGCCCGTCACAGCATTACACAGATAAAATGTCACTCCCAACCCTTCACAGCATTACACAGATAAAATGTCACTCCCAGCCCGTCACAGCATTACACAGATAAAATGTCACTCCCAACCGTTCACAGCATTACACAAATAAAATGTCACTCCCAACCGTTCACAGCATTACACAAATAAAATGTCACTCCAAATCTTCACAGCATTACACAAATAAAATGTCACTCCCAACCGTTCACAGCATTACACAAATAAAATGTCACTCCCAAATCTTCACAGCATTACACAAATAAAATGCCACTCCCAAATCTTCACAGCATTACACAAATAAAATGTCACTCCCAACCCTTCACAGCATTACACAAATAAAATGTCACTCCCAAATCTTCACAGCATTACACAAATAAAATGTCACTCCCAACCGTTCACAGCATTACACAATAAAATGTCACTCCCATCCCTTCACAGCATTACACAAATAAATGTCACTCCCAACCCTTCACAGCATTACACAAATAAAATGTCACTCCCATCCCTTCACAGCATTACACAAATAAAATGTCACTCCCAACCCTTCACAGCATTACACAAATAAAATGTCACTCCCAACCGTTCACAGCATTACACAAATAAAATGTCACTCCCAAATCTTCACAGCATTACACAAATAAAATGTCACTCCCATCCCTTCACAGCATTACACAAATAAAATGTCACTCCCAACCCTTCACAGCATTACACAAATAAAATGTCACTCCCAACCGTTCACAGCATTACACAAATAAAATGTCACTCCCACCCTTCACAGCATTACACAAATAAAATGTCACTCCCAAATCTTCACAGCATTACACAAATAAAATGTCACTCCCAAATCTTCACAGCATTACACAAATAAAATGTCACTCCCATCCCTTCACAGCATTACACAAATAAAATGTCACTCCCATCCCTTCACAGCATTACACAAATAAAATGTCACTCCCATCCCTTCACAGCATTACACAAATAAAATGTCACTCCCATCCCTTCACAGCATTACACAAATAAAATGTCACTCCCATCCCTTCACAGCATTACACAAATAAAATGTCACTCCCATATCTTCACAGCATTACACAAATAAAATGTCACTCCCAAATCTTCACAGCATTACACAAATAAAATGTCACTCCTCCGTTCACAGCATTACACAATAAAATGTCACTCCCATCCCTTCACAGCATTACACAAATAAAATGTCACTCCCATCCCTTCACAGCATTACACAAATAAAATGTCACTCCCATCCCTTCACAGCATTACACAAATAAAATGTCACTCCCATCCCTTCACAGCATTACACAAATAAAATGTCACTCCCATCCCTTCACAGCATTACACAAATAAAATGTCACTCCCAATCTTCACAGCATTACACAAATAAAATGTCACTCCCAAATCTTCACAGCATTACACAAATAAAATGTCACTCCCATCCGTTCACAGCATTACACAAATAAAATGTCACTCCCATCCCTTCACAGCATTACACAAATAAAATGTCACTCCCATCCCTTCACAGCATTACACAAATAAAATGTCACTCCCATCCTTCACAGCATTACACAAATAAAATGTCACTCCCATCCCTTCCCACAAAAAAAAAAGCATTACACAAATAAAATGTCACTCCCAACCGTTCACAGCATTACACAAATGAAATGTCACTCCCAAATCTTCACAGCATTACACAAATAAAATGTCACTCCCAAATCTTCACAGCATTACACAGATAAAATGTCACTCCCAAATCTTCACAGCATTACACAGATAAAATGTCACTCCCAACCGTTCACAGCATTACACAAATAAAATGTCACTCCCTACCGTTCACAGCATTACACAAATAAAATGTCACTCCCAACCGTTCACAGCATTACACAAATAAAATGTCACTCCCAAATCTTCACAGCATTACACAAATAAAATGTCACTCCCAAATCTTCATAGCATTACACAAATAAAATGTCACTCCCAACCGTTCACAGCATTACACAAATAAAATGTCACTCCCAACCGTTCACAGCATTACACAAATAAAATGTCACTCCCAACCGTTCACAGCATTACACAAATAAAATGTCACTCCCAAATCTTCACAGCATTACACAAATAAAATGTCACTCCCATCCCTTCACAGCATTACACAAATAAAATGTCACTCCCAACCGTTCATAGCATTACACAAATAAAATGTCACTCCCAACCGTTCACAGCATTACACAAATAAAATGTCACTCCCAACCGTTCACAGCATTACACAAATAAAATGTCACTCCCAAATTCACAGCATTACACAAATAAAATGTCACTCCCAAATCTTCACAGCATTACACAAATAAAATGTCACTCCCAACCGTTCACAGCATTACACAAATAAAATGTCACTCCCAAATCTTCACAGCATTACACAAATAAAATGTCACTCCCAACCGTTCACAGCATTACACAAATAAAATGTCACTCCCAAATCTTCACAGCATTACACAAATAAAATGGCTAAGGAAGAAAATGATGGGGTCAATAAAAAAGAAGAGGAATGTTAAAGGAAGAAACAGCCTCTGGAGCCATTAGTCAAGCTACCTAGCTGATATTCACACAATCACAATAATAAATACAACTATAAACAAGTAATTAGATAAAAGAATAAAACAACAAATCAAAATGATAGAAAATGTAACTAAAACATGCAAGCTTACCCTATCAACATTGGCCCTAGTTTTGGCTGATGTCTCTATGTAAAGAACTTTCCACTCCTGAGCACGTTTGGTAGCCTCCTCCACACTGACTTGCCTCTGATCAGTCAAATCAACCATGTTGCCCACCAGTAAAAAGGGAATGTTCTCATCATTTTTAACCCGCAGTATCTGTTCCCTAGAGGTTCACATAAAGATTTAGCAATACAGCAATCAATGTTGCTTCAAGTTTAACTTAAAAATGTAAATTAACAAGAACTCAGAAGGAAAAAAAAAGCAGTGAATACTAAATCTAAAAAAGACTAATATTGCTGTTACCAAAATTTGTACTCCATTTAAGTGAGAGGGCTTTGAGGTCTAGAGGCAGGACATCTGCCTCTGGACAGAAAGGTCCTAGGTTCAAATTCCACAAGAAGTGGTGGGAATTTTTCTGCTCAAATCCGGAATTATTCTTGGCCTCCCTAAGTTTCCAGGTGGTGAGATCCAAAGCCTGGATAAGGGCAATAAACAGGAGGTCCTGTGTGTATGTTAAAGGATTTTTGGCAGTTAAAAGGAAAAAGGATAGGTTCATTATAGCCACTGGTCTGGCAAAAATTGTTAGATATAAATCCTCCTCTTCATTATATAAGTCCTCATGGGTGCTACAGAGTTTGTACATGTGATCTGAAATAATCATCAGTGCTTTCACAAGAATAGGTAGTGGTGTTGCATGCTGTGGGAGGTGGTGAGAAGCAGTATGGAGTTGTCCAATGAAGGTGAACTTTTGACTAAACTAAACTAACAAGTACAACCACAAGTAATTTTTTTATAAATTAGCGTAAAGCACCTTGATGATAGAAGAGACGACAATTTCTAAAGTTGGTGGCAGGAAATGGATACAAAATCAAAGGGCATGTTAACTTCCCAGATTTGGAATGAAGAAAATCAAACATGCTCCAATGTTTCTGAACAGACTGCCTATTGACATTGTGTGTAAAACAGATAATAGAATCAAACAAAAAGAAGGTAGTAATAGTATAAAAGTCCAGGAAAGCAGACCCATATGAACCATTCTTCTTCTTCTTCTATCCTTCCTACATTGCATTGAGGGGAGATACAATCTGCGATTCTTTGCTCTTCTGTTGGCCTCTTCTGGTGTTATCCCTCCTAGTGACTCTAGTATTCCCTTTATCCATCTCTTTCTCAGTCTTCCTCTTAATCTGGCATTTTCGTAGCATTTGTTTATGTCTCTTTGAGTCATTGTTAGTTCTTTTGTCTTGTTATGTGGCTGAACCAATTTATCTGTTGTTTCTTTATGTATTTGATGGCTAGTTCAATTTTGAGTTTCTTCCTCAGGTCGGTGTTTCTTACTCTGTCCCTTAAGCTGTTTCCTGTCATTCTTCTTCTGACACATTTCATTTCGGTGGTCATTATCTTTCTTATTATTCTAGAATCCAGCATTCAATTCTGGCACTGATAGCACAGAGTTGGTAGAAAAATTTATTTGTATATTGCCCTTTTTGCTTCCGTAGTTATTGCTTTGTTTTTCAATAGTGTTGATACTTGGCCTATAACTTGGCATGCTTTGTTACACCTTATATCTATCTCTGTCTCTTGGTTATTGTCTTGTGTTAATGTGCTACCCAGATATTTAAAATTGTCTATTTGCTTCAGAGTCGTATTATCTATAATGATGTTTAGTTTTTCTTTCTTTCTCGCTATTGCCATTACTTCGGTTTTGTTTATGTTGATCTTCATGTTGTATTGTTTACAAGTGTTGTTTAGCCTGTTGATATGTTCTTGCAGGTCCTCAGTTGTTTCATGTATCAGAACTTGGTCGTCTGCAAATAGTATTTCATTTATTTCTTCTTCTCTTCTGCTGTTTTCTGGTACGTATATTTTGTTCTCTCTTGTGTTATCGTTTGTTGTCATCCGTGTTGGTATACTTCCTTTGATTGGGCATGCTAATTTGCATATATTGTCCATATATATGATGAAAAGTAAAGGGGAAAGCACGCAGGCCTTGTCTTCCTCCGGAGTTAATGGTGAAATGTTTAGAGTAGTCTGCTGAAGATCTTACTGTAGTGCGACTACTTTCATAGAGGCTCTTACATATCTCTACTAGGTGGTGACTCACAAGGGCAATACGAACCACAGTTGTTCCCTGTCCACCCTATCGAACGCCTTTTCTTGGTCAATAAAAGCTGTATATAGTGTTTTATTATGCTCTATTGTTTTCACCGCTAGTTGTTTTATGATAAATAGGGCATCTGTGCAACCTCTGTTCCTCCTGAAGCCCATCTGAGCATCGCTTTGTTGTGGGCCTAAAATTGGTCTCAATCTTTTTCAACTATCTTGGCATATAACTTCCCTGTGTGGCTTAATAGCGATATTCCTCTATATTGGTTGCAGTCTCTTCTGCTGCCCTTCTTTTTCCATATTGGTAATATAATAGACTCTTTCCATCGTTTGGGACTTGCTGTTGTATCCATGCAGCGTTTAAATATTCTGTGAAGCCATTTACATCCTGCCTCTCCCGCTGCTGTTAGCATTTCTACTGGGATGTTATCGATTCTGGTGGCTTTGTTTCTTGGTGCGAGTCGCAATGTTTCTTCTATTTCTTCAATTAGTATATTTGGTTCTTTATCGCCAACTATTAGTTGCTTTTTGTGTGTATTTGGACTTGTTGTTTCTACATTCAAAAGCTCTTCGAAATATTCTTTCCATCTCATTAAAATTTGCGCTTTGTTTGTTATTGCTTGGCCTCGTTTATCATTGATGATTTTAATAATTGTCTTTCTTTTGTCTTATGGTTTTAATTGTTCTATAGAAGTCTCTGGATGCTGATTTGTGATTGTTACTAATCATTTCTCTAAATTTTACCCACGCTTTATGTTTTTCTTCTCTGATTAATTTTTCACTTCTCTTCTTTCTATTGTGTATATATCATAATCACTTTGCTTTTTATTTTTTAGCCAGATTTTGTATAGTTTTTTCTTTCTTTTTAGGGCGTTCTTGACTATATCATTCCACCATGGAGTGCTCATCTTCCTCCCCTTCTTCCTTTGCTTCATTCCGCATATTGCGGTTGCTATTTTCATCAATGATTTTTTAAAATGTGAGCCACTCATTATCTACTGTAGTTATTTGTTGTGGTAGTTGTTTAAATTGGCTTTCTAGTTGTTTTTCTATTTCTTTCTTTTTGTCTTCTATTTTATGTTTAATTTTATTGTCCTTTCAGATTGTTTTCTTGTTTTGCTTTCTGGATGGTTATTAGCACCATTTTATGGCCTGTGTCATTTGTGATGTTAGGTACCGCTCTGCTGTCTCTGATTTTCCTCTTCCTTTGTGTTCTCGTTAGGATGAAATCTATTTGACTTTTACAGTTGTTATCGTTCCACTTATACCATGTATATATTTGTGAGTCTTTATGTTTAAAGAAAGTATTAGTTATGCATAATTCATGTTGATTGCATAATTCAAGCAGTCGGTTGCCATTTTCGTTCTTTCTATTTGTGTTATCTCCAAATGGGTCCAGATATTTTGAGTTCTCATAATTGTGTTTTCCTGGTCTCCCGTTAAAGTCCCCCATCGCCAGTAGATCTTCGTTCTTATTTACTTTGTTTATGATTTCATTCAGTGTTTCGTAGAATTCTTTGCTTTCATTGTTGTTATTGTTGCAAGGTGCATATATTTGGATGTATGTTATATTGACGTTGTTTTCTATTACTCTTAGGGTAATTATCCTTTCTGAATGTTGATGTATTTCTATAATGTTTTTGGACGTTTCTGGGTCTACAATGAACCCTACTCCATGTTTTGCTACTTCGTTGGTGTTAACTCCTGAGTTTATTATGGTATAATTCATGTACGCTTTCCTTGTTTGTTTCTCCTTCAGTCTTGTGTCTTCTACTCCGAGTATTTTGATTCTTCTTTTTATCATTGCGTCGATTAATTGTTCTTTGTCTCTGATACCGCAAATATTTATGGTTGCAATTTTATTTACGTTATGTCTGTATGATCGCGATTGTTTCTCCATTATTTTGGCTCTGAGCTCTGTTGTATGTATGTTACATTGTCCTCTGCCGCTGTGCTAGTTCTGTCGCAGAGTAAGGGCAGTTGTTTATATTACCAGTGCTTGCCCGTGCACTGTGACACTGTTGTCCGTGACCCATTTTCTAATCATGGTTTCTCTACATTTTTGTTGTTTTCACACACAAACTCTTATTATACACTCTTAAAAAACAAAATTCTATATGTCTATCCTGCTTGATGATATTTGAGATCACATTATATCATTCTCTGGAATTGGAAACTTGACACATAATCCATATAGAATAGAAATATTGATGTTCCACTGAATCAAAATATACACTGGCACAGTCACTCCGCCATCTTTACTTTAATGAACCATTGAAAATTAAAATTCCTTTTCATCTAAACACTCTATACATTGACATCCACCAAATTTGAAGTCTGAACACTGAGAATATGACTTGATAACTACTCAATGGCATGAGACAGCCATTCCAGAATTGCAATTCTGCTTCAAGCTTTAATCACATTCTAGGAGCAATTGAATTGTAGCTCTAGTTTACTCTGCAATGAACTGTACTTTCATATAAGTTCAGAAGGGACTTCCCGTTAATATTATGGACAGGCAGCATGAACTATTGAGGCACTGTCTGAAAAGTGTTCCTTGTTGCAGTTTCCTCATATTCCAAGTCTGGCTTGCTGCCGGAGCTACTGAGTTTAGTGCTCTGTGCGCACTGTGAGCTGTTTTCATCCGAATCGCATTTTGATATTTTGACTGCTTACGATGAATGATATCGTAAAATGAAGGACAGTTCAGTTGCGTTCACTTTCAGTGCCATTTTGCCTTATGTCTTTCTGGTGTGTGCTGTAGCTGCTACGATGGGGACTGCATCTTTCTTTGTTTGATCCTTCATTGAGAAGAGATGTTAACTCGGATGATTCCAATGGCACGGGCGGTTGAGCACTTTGGATTTTAATTCGTTTGCAGTGAAACCGGGTCCTAGACTAACCATAAGTTCAGAAGCCCCATTCTGATGCCTTTCCAATGCTACAACAAACAACCCATGAAAATCTTTCTTTTAAACTCTAAAGCACTTCCTCTATTATTCCTTTCTGGGAGCCAAGGGAGATACAAAAATCTAACTTTCTGTCCAGGCCACAGCAATCATTGCTATTTGCTTTCCTTCAATCTTATTCTCAGCCAGCCCTAGGTCTTTCTTCCTCCTCCTCATTTTCTTTGATTTAAATCATGTTATTCTCTCAGGAGTAAGCCATGTAAATCAGCTTCCCTACTTTTGCCAAATATAGTTTTACTTTGAGGCTAATTTTAATACACTTCCTGCCAGATGTAACATGCCTTGAGAACAGAATAAACATTCCCCTCTCCTGTTTATCCACTTTTTTCTTTAAACTTATCTGCCATTACACTTCTATTAATTCTTTCTGCTTTTGTTAATCATGAAATGACTATATTATAACATTTTAGTGTTTAAAAAGAATTGTATTTTATTAAGTGGATGCCTTTTATCAGTGGCAGCTCGCACAAAGACTCTGGAAAGTTTTGATTGTATTAAAGCTAATCATAGCATAGATCTCATAAATACAAATGTTTATCTCTAGACAAAATCATTATATACAAAAATTCTTTTATTTTCATTATAATATATATACAAAATATATATATATTATATATACAAAAATTCTTTTATTTTCATTATAATATATAATATAATATATAAAATAAATATAATATATATATATATTTTGCATTCGCCAACTTTTTTTTTTTTTTTTTACCGACAAAGTCCCTAGAGACTAGGAACTGAATTTTGCGTGTTAATCCATTTTTCACTGGCAGCAAGTATGATTGATACAACTGCTGCACCAAGCACTTCATCAGCAGAGCCATATCTATGGAATGTTAATATGACATTGTTCTTGAATGATGTCCAAGTTAATGAGACATCAGAATCGTTTGGCAGCAGCTACAAGAAGGGAGCGGAGAACATCAAGTTCTGCTGCTATAAAGGAGACTTGCCTTGCTATCCCAGAATTGCCTTAAATGGAATCACTGTAGTTGAAAACTTCTCCTCTTGTGTAAACTACACATTCACATCTAAGAGTGAATCAGTGAAGGTCACAAAATCATATTCTCTCTGTGGTTTTACTAACTACAGGTCATGTGGCTTCTGTTGGATTGGAAATGACAAATTACCACCACTGTGTGTCTATATGTTTGAATTGGAGTCATCAATGACGGCCTAACATCATCAAGTGCTATGACGATCATCATTTTCGGGAGGACGTGAACTCCCATGGATATGGTGGATAGGCGGCAGGAACCATTGAAGGCTATGTCTGAAAAGTGTTCCTTCTTGCAGTTTCCTCATATTCCAAGTCAGGCTTGTTGCAGGAGCTACTGAGTTAAGTGCTCTGTGCACACCGTGAGCTGTGTGTCTCATCCGTTTTGATCCTGCTTCGATATCCCGCTTGTTTACGATGAATGATGATATCGTATGACAGGGAACAGTTGGCTGTGTTCACTTTCTGCGCGGTTTCGCCTTATGTCTTTTGGCGTGTGCTGAGACTGCTACGATGGGGACTACAGTTACCTTTCTTTGTTTGGAGATGAGTTTGTAATTCGGATGATTCCACTGGCACGGGCGGTTGAGCAATTATGGATTTTAATTCGTTTGCTGTGATGCCGAGGCCTTCCATAACCAATCACTGGCAGCCGTGTGCACAGGGGTCCCTCGCCGTACAGGCAAACAACTCCGACTTCAGAGGTACTCATATTTTTTCGTCCATGAGTAATTGATGTTTCAAGCTCGGCCTCACTGCTGAGACAAGGGGCGGTTGCCACAGAGAGAAATCATAAATAAAAATCCCAACTAGCAGGATTTGAACTCACAACCTTTCTGTCTCAAGGCCGGCGTTTTGCCTCAAGACCAACCAGTCCCCTAATATATATATATTATTAAAAGACCATAATATTGGGACTTTTCACTCTAAATAATAAGGGATTATAATGTCCACAAAAGCTGATGTTCTTTGATGATGATCATCATCAAGTACCATGCCTGCTGGCGTACGTGATATTGACTCGCCACAACTTTCTATCTCGACAGTTATTTATCATTTCTGTTGTTGACCTTCTGCCAAGCCATTCTTTTAAGCTGTCAGGTATCTTTTCCCTTTGCTTCCCTCTACCTCTTTGTCTCTCAATTTTCCCAGTTGTTAGAATATATTCCAGCTGTTCTCTTCTCATTACATGGCCACTAAATGATGATTGTCTCTTCCAAATATTGGAAATTAGCTATCTTTTTGCTTTGGCCTCTTTCAGAACGTTTTCATTACTTTTCTTAACTGTCCATCGTATTCTCAACATTCTTCTGTAAAACCACATTTCTACAGACTCCAGTGACTTCCTTGTCTGTTGTCCTATATGTCAGGTCGGGTAATTTTACCTGCTACTGTATACAGTAAACAGTACAACCTGTGACTGCCCTGCAGGTATACTCGGGAGAGTAAAAGTCTAAGGGAGGGTACCCTGAAGTAAAACAACCCCACTGCCTTGTGGGTGAGAGTTTTTAGTCAAAGGCTAGTGGAAACCGTAAACAAACCGACGGAAGGGAACAGAAAACCACCATCATAATTTCTTTGTACAATCTTGTACAATCATTGATGATACTAAGAACATATCCTTAGCAGAATGTTGCACTCATCACAGCTCATCTGAAAGAACCTTTGTCTCTAGCCAGATGTTCCACTTCTTCTGTTGTAAAGTTCAAGGTAATTTTAATGTTTTTTAAACGACCTTCTTCATGGTCTGCTCTGCACCTGCCCCATCTTCATGGAGCCATGCTTTTACCTTTGTTCTTACCTGCCCACCATGTCTTTTAATGTGGCAGCAGTTCGTTCGTTCGCTTTCGTCAGCTTTGACCTCTGACGAAGTCCACCCACTCAATTTTGTGGGACTGAATTTTGCGTGTAAAGTCTGTTTTATCCCATTACAGGATGCCCCTCGCCATGCAGGCAGATTTACTCCGACTTCAGAGGTACTAATTTTTAGGGAATTAGTAAAACCCAGGTGTCCTCGCCAGGGTACGAACCCCGGCTGTTGCTGTGGTAAGCCAACCGCCTATCGATTGCGCTAACCGGACACCCTGTGGCAGCAGTATTTTAATTTCTCTTGTAAGATGCTGATTATAAGGCAGCTTCTCTCTATGTTAATGTCTTGTAATGCTTTTGTTGCTTTTTCTCATTATCAATGTGTCCTAAGGAATTTCTGCAGCATTTTGTTGCGAGTGAACAAATTTTTTTCATTATTCTTCAAAACCAGATGTGTCTCGTGAAGATACATGACCCTGTACGTTTAATTTTATTGCCTTGTTGGTATTTTGCCACATGTTCTTAATGGTATTTAATTTTTGTGTTGCTACAGCTATTCTTTTTTATATCCTTTTAGCAGTCTCCAATATTAGTTATTCCAGTTCCAAATATTCATAGTTTGTTACAATTTCAAGTTTTGTTGTTCTTGATAGTGATTTTGAATTGAATTTTGTTTTGTTGGTGGAATTATCCTCATTTTCTGTAAATTTAAGTATGTATTTTGCTTTTTACTGTGTTTTTAAAAAAAAACCATCTCAAATTGCTCCTTTAAGCCCCTTTAGAACCAGCATTATAATTAAGAAATAAAACACAAAGTATCAATAGATGTCTATGACATTTACAGATTTAACTTTACCTCAAGAAGCAATCATTTTCTTTCATCTTTGCTGTATATTCATAGTGACAGGTTCTGCCTCTGATCCTTAGCCAAAAATCAACCAATGACAGACATGTATTCTTGCAATGTAACAACAACATTATCTCCCATCTAGCTCAGTCTATGGTCATTTCTTTTTGTCTGGTTCACAGTGTGGATCTTTGCCCTCATAGTTTTCTAAAGATTGTTGCACTTCATCTTTTTCAAACTCCACAACAAGGTAGTTTTTGTAAGGGTTTCAGCATCTTTATGGAGTAAGCAGCTACCTAGCAGGTATTCATAAAACCATTGTGTACATTATCTCTTGGTCGCTGATTTAGTTTGATAAACATTATGTTTGAAAGACAAACAGTCAGGTTTTTTTTTCGGGGGGATTGGGGGGGGGGGGGGGGGGGGGGGGGTGTATATATAACATTCTCTAGAATGATTCTGCTTAGTATTATTCCTGATAAGCATATTCTCCTTATAATTTGTGTACTCCTTAAACTTCCTTCTTGGTAGTTTAATCAAATAACCTTCTTTTCAGTCTTTCTTCCCTCTCCAAAATTGTATCTAGTAGATTATGTAACATCCTGATAGAGGTGTTAATATCTGCTTTGATGGCTTCTGAAGGAACTTAATCTGGTCCTATGGCTTTACCATTTTTTAATAACTTCATGGCTTTCATTATTTCTCCGTTGTTTGACTTTCCACAGTTAACATGTAACTCTTCTTCTGCTGGTAGTATATCTGGATGGTTATTTGGGCCAGGTCTGTTCAAGAGTTCTTCAATGTGCCACTTCCATCTCATTTGTTCCTTATATTACTAAGCAGATTTCCTTTCTTATCTTTAATTAAGGCATTGATCTGTTTGTATGTTCCGCTTAATTTCTTTGTGCTGTTGTACAGCTTTTTCATATTTCCTTTATTTGCCCTTTCCTCCGCATCTTAAGCTAGTTCATCTATATATTTCCTCTTATCCCTTTAAATGCATACTCTCACTTCTTTGATCCCCTCTGTGCACGATTCCTGTGTCTTCTTTGCTCTTTAAGAAACCCTAAAATGAGATACTGTCTACCTTATGTGTTGTAGTATATCGTTTCAGTTTACATTTAAGTTTGGCTAGCAGAAGATGATGATTTGAAGTCACATATGTTCATCTGTCTACTTTTACATCATGTAAGAAGGATGACTTAAACTTTTTATTGATACATATGTGGTCACTTGATTCTCCATCCTATGATCTGGTGACACCCATGTAACTTTATTTATTCTTTTATGCTGGAATGTTGTTCCTTCTAGGCCTATTTGATTAAAAGCACAGAAGTTCACAAATATCTATCCATTCTCATTTATTTCTACAAGTCCATGTTTTCCCATGATCTCTTTGAAGCCTCGGTCATCTGATCCTACTTTTGCGTTTAGACCTCCCAATATCTTTGGTTCTTCTTTCATCCACCTGACATTGCAACGGTTTATAGAATTCATCTTTAACTAAATCTTCCTTATCATTGGGTGGTGCATAGAATTGGATAATGTGTATTTTTACTTTGTATTTTGTTGATTCAAAAGTTGCTCTTAGTCTTGGCCTTATTCTTCCCATTCTATCAAGTGTTTATTTGCTTCCCGTGATAACATAGCTACCCTTTCACTATGTTGTGCTCCAGGTTCCTGATGATAAAATAATCTCTCCTGTATTTAGTTTTATCCTTTCTGTTCTTAACCATTCTGTTTTGCATATTCCTAGAATATCTATTTTGTAGTTTGCCATTTCTGCTGCTACTTGTGCAGCATTTCCTTGTTCATTTAGAGTATGTACATTCCAGGTGCCAATTCTGGAGCATTTTCTGGTAGACAAAAGGTGAGTTGGGAATCCTAACTCCTGGCAGCTTACTTCAGTTTGCATCATACATGTCTTAGACAGACAGCCCTTAACCTTCCTGGATGACGAATTTACTATATAACTTTTCTTTCACTTGTCCATGTTTGTTAAGTTTTTGAGGCTCATTTTTTTTATAGTGCAGGATAGCCAGTCCCATGTCTCCTTAGTTGCCTCTTACGAACATGCCTGGTTGGGAATAGTGCTACTACAATTCTTTACTCCCCTTTTGGGCTCCGCATGGGCATTTGTACATCTGAAAAGAAAAAAACTCAACCAACCAGCAACACAAGCACACTATACATAAAAAATAAAGCTACAAGGTGAAAGAATGACACAGGAAAAGGTGGAAAGATGAGATCAGAAAATCACTAAATAAAATCATGACAACTCAAGGTACAAAATTAAAAATGGCCAGAAAGCTATACATACTTTCTCTCAACCTCACATTAAAAGCAGCATGACAAAAAAAAGTAAGATTAACAATGAACATACCTGAAATCTTGTGTTGCTTGAAATGACTCTTGTTCTTTTATAGAAAATACACAAAGGAAACCTTCCCCACTTCTGAAATAATTGTCACGAATCGCTGCATAATCTTCTTGTCCCGCTGTGTCCAGAATGTCTATTTGTACTTCCTCTCCGTCAAGTACAACTTTCTTACGATATGAGTCTGCTTTAGTGGGTTCATAGTCCTCAATAAACTGCAAACAAACATATGTACAAAAGTATGTATTATAATGTTTAGCAATGCACAAGTCAAACCATGTTTTTAGCTACTTGTTCTTTCCTTTTTTTAATATATATA
The DNA here is from genome assembly GCA_032433765.1 of Megaustenia siamemsis. Taxonomy (NCBI): domain Eukaryota; kingdom Metazoa; phylum Mollusca; class Gastropoda; order Stylommatophora; family Ariophantidae; genus Megaustenia; species Megaustenia siamemsis. Next base: position 19,752,728 of record JAVIAB010000092.1, on the reverse strand, counting down.
TATATATATATATATATATATATATATATATATATATATATATGAATTTACTGTGTAGCAAATAATTTATCTTTTAATAAGGTTTTAAAAAAAGATTTAAGTACACAGATTTGAGGACAAAAATATTATCCATACTCATTACCTTGGAGAGAGGAGAAACTGTATGGTAGACCTCATAAAAGGCCCCAGAATCCTAATTGGAATAAGTAATTCTATCTATTGTCCTTTCGAGCCGAAGATGGCACATAGGGCAGAACCACAATCTCAAAAACAGAAACCTTGCGTGCCAAAATGGCACATATTGCAGAGATCACTGATCTAAAATCTATGGCGCTGTTTACATAACAATACGTTTTACAATGACAGCTTGTCAAGCCATCGATCAACCTCCTTGGCCGCCTCTTATGACATGCCTGGAAGGTCACAGTGTCACTATTCTTTACCTTCCTCATAATGAAGCCCAGGTAACACATGGGATAATGAGTCAATACCACAGGAAAATGAAAAGAAATATTGACTGCATCAAGATGTTGAGTAAACTTTGGGCATGTCAGAAAACAAACAGTAAGTTGTTGATGAATCATTTACAAAACTTGTAACAAACAATAAACAATCCTCTTTTATTACACATTTACTTAGAGAACAATTTTAACTAGTAACTGAAAAAATCCTGAAAAGGAAAACCAAAAACGGAAAGAGAAAAAATAATGGACAACCTGGTATCTTGAAACAAAAAGAAAGAACTAAGAAAAATACTTTTCACAAATAAAATTGGTCGCTGTCTGACCAGGCTTCAGGGAAATGACTTATTTATTTTCTTTTTAGCTAGTCTACAATATTACCGCCATGTGGTTAGATTTTTGTGTGAATCTATGTATATATTTTTGTATTGTCTATCTGTTCCAGCTGAAGGTCTACTGAACCAAAACGTAGTTCTACTTTTGTTTTGTTCTTCACCTACGTAATACTGTAACCATACCACTTTTTCTTTTTTTTTTTATTTTAATTCAAAAAATACTTTTACAATCTATCTATCTATCTATCTTTCGTTCGCTCGAAGTATTGTCTATATCAGCAATGTCGTTTCCTGTATGAATTTTACTGTCTTTTGTAATTCTTGCAGTGGCCCATATAGTTTTGTCTGTAGTGTTGTATCTATGGGCCAATGGATTTTCCTCAGTCTACTATATTCAGTGCAGTCTTGAAGTATGTGTTCAGCAGTCTAGGGTGCATGTCCACATGTACAAGTAGTTGATGTGTCGATCTTGAATTTTGTATACATGTGACTATGGAGTCGATTGTGTCCTGTTCTTAGGCGTATAATGATAACTTGTTCATATCTATTCATATTATGAAAGGCATCCTGATTTGGGGCTTGTGGTCCTCTGATTGATTTGATTATCTGTTTTTTATGATGGTATGTAACTGGTGTATCTAGTTGTGTGCCTGTTGAACCTTCCTTTGCAACTGATCTGCTTTCTCATTTCCTGGTATTCCACAGTGAGACGGGATCCACTGCAGGGTAACCCTGTGGTGCTTGCAGAGTTCAGTCAATAAGGTCTGCAGATGTGGTAATTTTCTGGATTGTAGTGCCTGGAGTACTGATCTTGCATCTGTCAAAAACACTATAGGCTGTGGGCTAAGATTACTGTTCAGCAGTTTTTCTATTGCCAACTTTATTGCTTGTGTTTCTGCATCATAATTGTGACAATATTTCCCTGTTGCTATTTTATTCATAACCCTAGTGTTATTTGGGTACTCTATATATGCACCTGCTCCCCCATTCTTTACTGCATTCTGTGCTGATCCATCTGTGTACACATGGATAAATAGGTCTTGTGGAATTCTTCATCCAGGAAACTGAGAGTTATTTGTTTTCGCTGTAGACTATTTTGTTCCTCTTTGTCAACTATTCCTTTCACTTCTGTCCGTATTTGAACTGATAATCCTGATTCATCTGTCCAGGGAGTCTGTTCTGGTATGGGCAGAAGGGGTTTAACAACTCTTGGCATGTCTGGTGTTTGTCTACTAATACGCTTGGCTTGGTGGATAAAGCTGCTTCTCTTAAGTCGTCCCAATGCAAGATTTTGGAATCTGTCCTTCATTGGATGTCTCGGCATGCATACAAATTTTTCTGCATGTATCAGCACCTTTGTGTCTCTCCGTTCTCTCAGTGCTGGTATCCTCCACAATTTCTCCATCTCCAATATTGGTGTGATTTCATTGCTCCTGTGATGACCCTAAGTGCCTGGTTTTGTACTTTATCCAGTTCTTGCAATGTGGTGTTTGATGCTGAGCACCATGCAGATGATCCATATTCTAAATGTGGGCGTATACTCTGTTGGTAAACTTTACTGAGTATTTTCCCACTCGCACCCCATGTGGCTCCACACAACTTTCTTAGAATAGCCAATTTCCTCCTTGCTTTTTGGGTTGCCTTATTTATCTGCTGTTTCCAAGATAGTTTGTTATCAAATGTAACTCCGAGATATGTAGCTTGTATGTCTTCTTTCACAGGCTCATTGTTTATGTAGATGGCTCCTGCTTTTTGTTTTGGGGAGAGTGTGAAAAGTGTAGTACTGCATTTGTCTGTATTGATGCTGATACACCATCTACTTTTACAATGAGTTGTGAAGATCTATCACTGCTTACACCAAATGACAAATAAAATTATAATGATGGTATGGGGGGATGAAAGAGTGGACAGATTGGCTAGCTGTGCTGTCATCGAAGACAGTCAACCAATGGATCGGGCGGACATCATCAATGCCCTCAGAGATGTGGGAAGGGCATAGGATTTTGACAAGAGTCCACATCATTCCTTTGGATAACAGAGATGGGAGTTAAGATGGCACAGCCAGAAACGAGAAACTTAGTGGGCGTATAAGAAGACTTATCAACCAACACAGAACTGGAGTCATCAGTCACTGGACACTGCAGGACATGCCGAGGAGGGGATCTGGGCAACTATGGACATGTTCGGAGTGCAATGATGATGATCCACAAATAAATCAATATTAGTAAAAGTAAAACTTACTTCATCATACATAAATTGAAGAGTTAAAGCTGACTTTCCAACACCACCACTTCCCACCATTATAACTTTGTGTATAACAGCAGGCTGCTGGGCCTTTGCCTTCGACATGGTGGTAACTTTTTTTAAAAATAAAAACTGAAATATAAGATAAATTAACAATTATAGATCCTTCACAGCTTAAAAAAAATAAGGCACACAATTAAATGTTATTCTTACAATTTAATTAAATCACAAATAATTCTGGTTAAAAACATTAACAAGAAATTCAAGGCCACTCGCAAAATTAAATTCTGGGGACGGAATTCCATAAGGGGTTCAATTTAAATGTGTACCCATGAGAATTTCTTTAATGAATATAATCAACAAACTAATATTACTTCTATAATATTTACTTCTATTTAGAAACTGTAATATCCTACTTCCTTTCAAAACTAGATGGATATGTGCGAGTAAAAATATTTCAGGCATTGTTATTCATTTGAGACTCAATGACAATTATGCAGAATTTATCATCAGAATCTCTAGTTGTTATACTGATGCTGAGATTAGGGATGAGTTACTTTTCCTAAACAGTTTGACAATAAAGCATGATTAAAAAAATGAAAAAAAAAAAAAAAGTTGAATGTAACAATACAATGACTTAACTCAAATGGTTTATACCAGAGGAGTGATAAAATAACAATCTGGAAAGTAAGATTGAAACTAGTAAATCAGAAAAAAAAGCTTAAGAATGCAAGTTGAGTGATTTTGGTTTATATACTTGATTTTTTTCTGCAAAGGAGCACAATTCTTGACATTATCATTAATGCACTCATTTATGCCAACATTTAAATACAGAAGACAAAAAAAAAATATGTTTAGGCTTGGATACATATTAAAAATGTTTATTAATATATATATATATTTATATCTATCTCTATCTATTGGCCTTTCGAGCTGTTACGGCCCATAGGGCGTAGACCAAGATACACCTTCAATATATATATATATATATATATATATATATATATATATATATATATATATATATATGTATATCTTTAAAAAAACATCTCAGAGATGCCAGGCCTAAACATTAATGAAAAGATGGTAATTTCCTAGTTTGATCAGATCAGTTTGGAAGAGTGATGTCCCCTAAAATATGTCTGCCAAAATACAGTGGTTCTACGCATTCTTGGCGTTGGGGTCATTACGCTGGCATGTAATCATTTCGGAGTATCTGTTGATTGGGCGTTGGGTCCAGGGGTTAGGTTTAGCTTTAGTGTTAAATATTTATAAATATATTATAACGCGTGACAAAAAACGACGCCACTCGGCCTAATTATGATCTTCTGAGAATATTTATAAATATATTATAACGCGTGACAAAAACGACCCCAACGCCAAGAATGCGTAGAACCACTGTATTTTGGCAGACATATTTTAGGGGACATCACTCTTCCAAACTGATCTGATCAAACTAGGAAATTACCGAAAAGATAATCAATAACCTAAAATATGCTGACGATACTGTTGCTAGCAGAAAATCCTAAAGATCTACAACAATTACTTATTGAAATAAACATGACAATAAAAATATGGATTAGATATGAGTATCAAAAAGACTTAAACTATGATCATAAAGAAAGATAATATTTAAAATCTACAAGTGGATATTAAAGGATTATACCTGGAGAGAGTACAGAGCTACAACTACCTTGAACAATCAGTGATGGAAAATGTCAAATTGAAATAAACAGAAGAATAGGAATGCAAAAAGCAACTTTAATGCCATGAAAAATATACTAACATCAAAACAAATAATACCATGGCTAAAACTAAGAATAGCGAAATGTTATATCTTCTCAACATTTCTGTATGGGGCAGAAACGTAGACATTAGACAAGGAAACAGAACACAAAATTGAAGCCATTGAAATGTGGATTTATAGAATAGGAAGAATTGGAAAGAAAAGAAAACAAACGATGAAATCTTAAAACAAAAATGAAAGGAGAACTATCAAGCACAATTCAATCAAAACAAATGAGATTTTAGGGGGTTGTTAAAGACACAGCAGCCTACTAAAAGCAATCTTGGATGGGAAAATATAAGGTAAAAAAAGCAGAGGGAGACCAAGACATGGACGAGTAACATCAAAATATGGACGAGTTAGCCTAAGACAACCTCCACCATCACAGCAAGAGACAATGGAATAGCACTCAATGGTAGCCAACCCTTGATGTGGAAATGGCACTCAATGATGATGGATATATATTAAAATTAAATAATATGGGAAAGGACTAGAAATGCTCAAAGAAGTGGAAGACGCCTTGCACAATATGATAACAGGAAAAGCTCCTGGACCAGATAATATAACTAAAGAAGAGATTGAAGCCATGGGTGATTTTGGAATTAAAATAATTTTTTTAAAATGTTGAATGATATCTACAACTCCTGAGTTGTCAACACATCATGGCGACTGCTTGACCAAGCGGCCTTTATCCCTCTGGTTCTATCATTGCGCCCCCCCCCCCCCCAACCGACATACAGCAGCAATGGTACTATGTGTCGTAAAGATAGTAATCTACAACACCAGACAACCTGCTCAAATCAATATTCATACCAACTAAATCTAATATGACTGAATGAGATGTTCATCGCACAATAAGTCTTATGAATCACATGGCTTAAAGCTATTACAAAGAATCATAATGCAAAGAGTGTAAAACAAAATCAGTCGAGAAATTGGTGGTGAACAGTGTAGTTTTGTTGGAGGTAAAGGAAAGAACAATGCCATATACATCATAAGATCTTTAGTATAAAAGCCGTAGAAGTGAAAATAGATCTATACCTATGTTTCATAGATTATACCAAAGCATATGACAAATTAAAGTACCAAGAAATAAGCAAAATTTTAAAAGTGATAAACATTGACAGCAAAGATCAAAGAATAATAAAAAAACATGTACTGGCAATAGCTGCCAATAAACCTGCAAACCAATTGAGATTGTTTCAACAAATAAAACAGGGTGTTAGGCAAGGTTGTGTCCTGTCACCAGATTTATCTAATATGTATAGTCAGATTATTTTCCAACATTAGGAAGAACATAATCATAATTTTTTGGCCACGTAATGAGAAGAGAACAGCTAGAATATATTGTCACAACTGGGAAAATTGAGGGACAAAGAGATAGACGGAAGCAAAGAGAAAAGATACCAGCCAGCTTAAGAGAATTTCTTGGCAGAAGGTCAACAACAGAAATGATAAATAACTGTCGAGATCGAAAGTTGTAGAAAGACATGATCACCTAAGCCAGCAGGCCGGATACTTGATCATGATGATGAGATTATTTAAGAGCCACAAGGGACAAGCCTGGAATAATATTGGAGGTCATAGTATAAACAACCTCAGGTATGTTGATGATCCAGACTTAATTTCTAAGAGTGAAAATAAGTTATAAAATGTTATGTAGAGGTAATCTTAACATATGGATGCTAATCATGGACCCTAGGACAATTGACAAAATAATCACTGGAGGCTGTAGATATGTGGTTTTATAGAAGAATATTGAGAATATCACTGACAGCTAAGAAGAGAAATGAAAATGTACTGATGAGAGCAGACAGAGAGATAATTTGCAATATTAGGAAGAAACAATCATAATTTTTTGGCCATGTAATGAGAAGGGGATAGCTGGAATATATTGTGACAACTGGGAAAATTGAGGGAAGAAGAGCTAGAGAGCAGCAAAGAAAAAATATATTGAAGAACAAAAGTTGTGGAGAGACATGATCATTTACATCCAAAGACATGGTACTTGATGATGATACATTAAAATGACCTATGTAAATGTAAAATGTTCAAATTGAGTTGAAACTGTTATTATTTCACACAATTAGCATAAGGAATACTTCCAGAGAATTTAGGACAAATAAAATCAGCAATCAAAAAATGTTTAGATGAGATCCCAAAACAATCACAAAAACTGCCACACTTTGAGGGAGTATGAAAGAAAAGCAGACCAAGGCAAACATAGCTGAAGACAGTTGAAACTTGAGAATATGTAATGGGTCAGACACAGGCCACCTTGCGAAGGATGGTAATGGATAGCACAAGATAGAGAACTTTGTTGCTGCTCTGCAAGACACAACAAGAGATACTAGCCACTAGCTGTTTTGTTGTGACAAGTGAAAAGAAAGTTCAAATTTACCACAGTGCATAGTCTTGAGAAACCGGTAATTTTAAAATAAAAATATTCATAATATTTAAGAACTGCAACCATTTAATGCAAAGACTAGAAGTATTTAGAGAATAGATAAAATCAACATTTACAACTTAGTAAGTAGAAACTATCATCAATAGCCAGCAAAATTGGGCTTGAGGTCAATCATGAAGTATAGTCAGAAAAGTAATCCAACAAGTGACAAAATATACATGGAAAACAACCAGTAGAAGAGATCGATCACTTCATCTATCTTGGAAGTCACATTGTCGAGAAGGGGATACGGCAAGAAATTAGAATCAGACTGGCTAAAGCAGCAATGTCTTTCAGAAGCCTAAAAGTTGTGGAAATCAAACTCATTAGCACAACACAAAACTTAGGCTATTCAAATCAAATGTACTATCAAACCCTTACTATGCGTGTGAAAGCTGAAACAACAAGAGATATAGAAACAAAGTGAACGCATTCGAAATAAATGTCTAAGGAAATATTGTAAGAATGGAACGAATTCAAAACAATGAGGAAATAGAGAAATCGCCAATCAACCACTATATCTTCAGTAATAAAGAAAAGACGATGGTCATACGTTGGACATGTGATGAGAAGAGATAATAATCGAATAGCAAGCAAGCCCTCTTGAACAACAGGTAAAGAAAAGAGGAAGACCCAGAGACACTGAGAAGAACATGATGAGAGAGGCAAGAGCGCATCTCCCTAATGAGATAGAACTGCTTGCACAGAAGAGACATGGCGAGATTTGATAAAATATCAAAAGAAAACTGCTAGAACAAAAATTCATATAGGAGAAGGTGTATCTTGGTCTACGCCCTGGCCGGTTACGAAAGGTCAATAGAATAGATAGAAGGAAACTAGCAGAGGAATCAAAAATATGGAGGTTAATGTATCACAAATGCCTCGATATTATATCGATCAGTAAAAAGTCTTTGATCAACCTACAGACTGAAAGTTTTGAGAATATAACAAACAGACAACTACTAGATAGATTAGAGCATAGTATGAGGAGAAAAAAATGAATGAAAGTGCCATGGACAGCTGTAAGCTGGTTTTCAGTAACACAGGTAGACAAGTGTGTGTACTGCCATTGATTGAGATCCTGAGAATCATATGGAACAATCTATAAAATGGAACTCCCCATTTCTGGTAACATTTATTGACACTGGGAAGGCTTTTGATAGTGTAGACAGGAAGAGGATGTAGAAACTGCTAGAATATTATGGAATTCCATCCAAAATCATCAGCCTCGTAAAAGCCATGTATGAAGAAACATGTAGTAGTACGTGGTGGTTCACTGACAGAATGTCTTAAAATAAAGACAGGACTACATCAACAGTGTTTACACTGTTTATTGTCAACCTTCTTATTTCTAATGGCAATAAATTTTATTATGAAGACCATTATGCAGGGCAAAAGAAAAGGAATTCAGTGCACAATTTGGAGCCAACAGAAGGACTTTGATTTTGCTGATTATGCTGAACACCTTGCACATAGCAACAACCAAATGAGAGACAAGCTACAGGAAATAAAAATAAACTCTCCCAAAATGGGACTACATGTCAAACTTGATAATGAATTTCTTCTTCTTTCCTTCCTTATTTGCCTTTCAGCATCAAGGGGAAATATAATTTGCGGTCATTTCCTCTTCTGTTCGTCGCTGCTGCTGTTTTTTAGTTTCCTAGTGTTTCTAATATTCTGTCAATCCGTCTTTTTCGTGGTCGACCCTTGGATCTGATGTTCTTGCAACATTTATTGAAGGCTCATTGTGTTACGTGGCTAAACCATTCTATCTGATGTTTCTTCATATATTCTATGGCGGGGGTTATTCCTAGCTCTTTTTTTTTTCAGTTCTTCACTTCTGATCTTATCTCTCAGGCCGTTTCCTGTCATTTGTCTAACATATTTCATCCCAGGTGGGTTGTTTTTCTTATTGTTCTTACATCTAGGGTCCAGGACTAGCATTGGTAGCACAATGTTGGGATGAAGATTGTATTGTAAAGTGCTCATTAGAGTTTTTTTCCTTGTTGGACAATAGTAGGGATAGCTGTCCAATGATTTGACAAGCTTTGTTGCATCTTTAGTCTATTTCTGCTGTCTGTGAATTGTTATTTGTCACAAGACTTCCTAGGTATTTAAATTCCTCTACTTGTTTTAGTTGTTTGCCATCTATAGTTATGTTGATGTTCTGTTTTTCTTTTGCGATATTCATGACTTCTACTTTGTTGATATTGACTTTCACGTTGTATTTTGTGCCTGTGTTGTGAATCTATTAAAGTGTTTTTGCAGGTCTTCTATCTTTCCATGCATTAGTGCCTGATCATCTTTCTCTGATGGGTTGGCTAACTTGCATATACAGTCCAAGTGTGTAACAAACAGGGGGGGGGGGGGGGAGAGAGAGAATTGACACCTGAACTAACTTCGAAGTGGTCTGTGTATCCTGCTGGTGTTCTGACTGTGCAGTTGCAGTAGAGATTTTTAATTAGGTCAGTTAGATATTGGCGTACTCCGTATGTTGTTAGTATCTCTCACAGTTGTTCTCTGTTTACTCGGTCAATTACTTTTTTCTGGTCAACGAAAGCTATGTGCAAATTTAGATTGTGTTTTGTCATCTTTTCTCTAAACTGTTTTAAGGTGAATAGGGTGTCAGTACATCCTGTTTTTTTTTAACCCCATTTGAGAATCGCTTAACTGTAGTTCTATTATTGGTCTCAGCCTTTTTCCTGACAATGAATGAAATGTGATAACGCATGCCACGACTCAGTAGAAATTAACAGAGCGTCCGTCAAGGAAGTGGATTAATTTACATATTTGGAGAATGAGGCATAGAGACATTAAGCAGAGGATAAATAAAGCAAAACAGCTTTCATACAACTTATTAAAATATCATCATCATGATGTGCCATACTGGTTAGCGTAGGCAATCATGTTCTTCCACAATTCTCTGTCCTCTGTGTATCATTTCAATTGTGTTGATTAATGTTTACATTGCCACAACACCATGCTATAGAGTATCTTCCCTCTTCATTATCCACAATCTCTCTTTCTTTGTATTTTGTCAGTTGTCATCAAATATTACAATTTTCCTCTCATATAATGAGCCTGAAAAGTGTTGACTGCTTCTTTCTGATGTCTTTAGGACCTCTCTTTCTGTGTTGGCTTCTTTTAAATTTAAAATTAAATATTACTCCTCTATGTGATGCTACATGGCACAAGCAGTCAACATGACAAACTTTGACTATAAGTGTCTCACCTGTCAGTACTGGGCTTTACTGACACACCTGTACAGCACAGGCTTGAGGCAATATAACCAATGCACTCAATGAATAGTAATTATCAAAACAAATGTGATAATTACCTTTTCATTATCATCATCAAGTACCGGGCCTACTGGCGTAGGTGATCATGACTCTCCACAACTTTCAATTTCGAAATTACCTTTTAGGAACTTTATAAAACATGGACTGGATAAATGACACAACAGCTTCACTACTTATCAGTGTCTCAGAACATTATGGATAAAGCAAGTACCTCTAGCTTAATTCCCATGTGAAGAGGTTCTATCTATTCTGCTAGATGATCCTTTTATTTACTCTAGAAAACCCACACCCACTCCCTCCAACATAAAAACCCTGATTTAATGTTAGGTAGCATATATCCTTCTGTGTTATGTTCTAAGATATTAAAATCACTTATCACCTACTGAGTTTCAATATTTGAGATCTCAATGTAGGTATTCAGTTAAACATCTTTTGTAAAACAACAATTAAATTGATTTATCCCATCCTAGTCTGTTATTTGCATTGGAAGCTGCTGAGTACATTTTAAGGTCCCTATATGAAAGTTGTATATGAAAGTATATATAATAAATGATCCGTTGGACATGTGATGAGAGAGATAATAATCGAATAGCAAAGCAAGCCTCATATGGGAAACAAAGAAAAAGAGGAGACCCAGGGAGACACTGAGAAGAACATTGATGAGAGAGGCAAGAGCAGCAGGAATCGGCTCCTCAATGAGATAGAACTGCTTGCACAGAACAGAGACAGATGGCGAGATTTAATAAAATATCTTTAAAAGAAAACTGCTAGAACAAAAAATTCATATAGGAGAAGGTGTATCTTGGTCTACGCCCTGGGTTACGGCTCGAAAGGTCAATAGATAGATATGAAAGTTCTTAAATGTTATATAGAGCCAGTCTTAAAATATGAATGTGAATCATGGAAAATAGGACAACAGACAAGAAAATAACTGGAGGCTGTAGAATTGTGGTTTTACAGGGGAATGTTGAGAATACCATAGACAGCTAAGAAAAGTAATGACAATGTTCGCAAAGAGCCCAAAGCAAAACGAGAATTAATTTCCAATATTAGGAAAAAACAATCATAATTTTTTTGGCCATGTAATGAGGAGAAGAATATATTGTGACATCTGGGAAAATCGAGGAACAATAGATAGAGGGAAGAAAAGAGAAAAAATATTTGACAGCTTAAGAGAATGGCTTGGCAGAAAGTCAACAACAGAAATGACAAATAATTGTCAAGATCGAAAATTGAGGAAAGACATGATAACCTACACCAGCAGGCATGCTACTTGATGATGATAATAAGTAGACAAGTTTAAATAAGTTATGAGGACTACCTCATCGTTAGTATAACATTACGCCATTGTTTATGTTACGTCATAATTTGGAATAACCCAGTCGACCTTAAAGTAATAATATATAGACTGGGGTAGAATAGATCACAAAATGGGAGATAAAGATATAGTTTGGATCAGATAGCTTAGTAGTACCCTTAACTCATTAGGTTATAGCAGTAACCAAATTAACTCAGATTTAGAATAACAGTAGCCAGTTTTGAAGGAATTTGAGCTGTTATTGGAATAGGTGGGGGATAAATGTAACATGAAATGACCATCACCTGTCCAGAAATTAGATTGACAAACAAACTTGGGGCAGGTTAAGTTTATGAGAGAGATGCCACTCTTAGAGTTAATGACAGCATTGTTTTTGAAGCTCAGAGGTACTAGACGCCAAGATGGAGTCTTGTTTTGACAATTCTGACGCACAAGTCATCTACAGTTCAACTTCACAATCATTTTATTGGCTGAGAGTTAGCCGCGAGGAGACTGAGCCAAGAATTTATGCAAATGAGACAGAGGTACTTATCATGCACAGAGAAGCAGAGACACAGGGAAACGCACAAGAACTAGAGGACATTCAGAAATGTAACCTAGACGAGCTTAGTCCGGTTTCGGCCGAAACTGCCTGAAGGCAGAAGTGATAGTTATGGACTTCAATAAAGTCAGTAAGTTGTTACCAAATATAGAGAGTAGAAGGAAGATCCAGAAAAAAGTCAATCAGTAAGATATAGTTTAGTATAGAAGTGTTTCAAATTATATTCAGAAGTTTTGTGCTCTAGAGAACAATAGTGAGTGGTTATAAAGAGTTAAGACATGAAGATAGAATTATAAAAGTTACAGACAATAAGTACTAAGAGATGGCCCCATAAACATGGGTGAGAACCTCATGAATACATCCAAGTCAAGAACATTGATCTTAGAATTTTAAGTACGCCACTATTTACCTTCACATGTATACTTGATGATTAATAAACTTGAATAAACACTATTTATAGTTTGTGATTGTTGACTAATCTTTACTGGGAGCAAACAGCAATAATAAAATATAATAAAGAGAACTCTACACCCATTGATATAAAAAGAGGAGTAATACAGGGATGCATCCTATCACCAAGCTTGTTCAAACTATACACTGAGCAAATCTTTAAAAACATCATGGAGATGCCAGGCCTACAAATTTATGGAAAGATAATTAATAACCTAAGATATGCTGATGATACTGTACTGCTAGCAGAAAATCATAAAGATCTACAACAATTACTTAATGAAATAAACATGACAAGCAAAAAATATGGACTAGATATGAATATTAAAAAGACTAAAACTATGATCACAAACAAAGAAAATACTCAAAACCCACAAGTGGATATAAAAATTGAAGGAATAGACCTGGAGACAGTTCAGAACTACAACTACCTTGGACATACTATAACCAGTGATGGAAAATGTACAACTGAAATAAACAAAAGAATAGGAAAGGCAAAAAGTAATTTTAATGTCATGAAGAACATACTAACATCAAAACAAATAACACCAGGGCTAAAGCTGAGAATAGCAAAATGTTACATCTTCCAAATTTTCCTATAAAGGTGCAGAAACATGGACATTAGACAAGAAAACAGAACAGAGAATTTAAGCCTTTGAAATGTGGATATATAGAAGAATAGGTAGAATTGGATGGAAGGAAAAGAAAACAAACGATGAAGTCTTAAAACAACCAAAAATGAAAAGAGAACTACTAAGCACAATTCAAACAAGACAAATGTGATTTTTGGGCCATGTTAAAAGACACAACAGCCTACTAAAACTTTAGTAAAAGTAATCCTAGAGGGGAAAATACAAGGTAAAAGAGGCTGAGGCAGACCAAGACAACATGGACAAGTAACATCAAAAGATGGACAAATCAGCCTATGACAACCTGCACCATCAAAGCAAGAGACAGAGCAGAATGGCGCTCCATGGTAGCCAACCTTCGTTGCGGAGACGGCACTCGATGATGATTGTTGACTATATCAAGACATTGTCAATATCTCTATATGATATAAATAAGCAGAAGTAGTCTAGTCAAGATAAAAAAAATAGAAACTTAACTCTGGTACATACACAATATACAGACATATATGATTAAGATATCATTGTTTTGTTTATTCAAATTGAATCTAGCTATTATTATTTTTAAAATAAAAAAAAACTTTTGAAAATGCTATCAAATTTGAAAGTATCTAGTGAATGCAAGTCCAAAAATAAAATAATTGTTACTTCCTTCTAATAATAATTAATCAATCTACTGTACTAAGTTTGTATTTTTTCTCTCTCAAAACATTTACATTTAACTAAACTTAACTCATCACATAGTAATAGTAAAACGTTTTAAATTAATTATGATAACAATTAAATCTTCAACCACCATCTGTTATTTTTAGTATACCTAACTCCTCCCACCAAGTAGTATGAGTCAATGAGTCAGTTCAGTCAGGTAGCTTCAAATTGATATAATTATTACGGTTATGAACACAGTAACACAGGTAACACAGTCTGGGACGGACTATTTGCTTTACTTTACCGACCTACGGTACGGTCACTTAACTACACAGAGTCAAGTCTAATATTTAATTATAATAGCAACAGTTAGTAATTAAGTTACTCTCAAATTAGTAAAGTAAAAGTAACAGTTCAGTACGTGAAATTAAAATTAAGACATCTCTATCATCATGATCATAATCATAGTAATGTCACGATCGTGACGAATCAGCAAATCAGAGCCTGTGACACACTTACAATCCGCATATCTGTTTTGTTTATATTAAGTACAATATTACCAAATCACGATACGCTTGTAGACATCTAATTAATTTACTAATTTACTTGTTCTCAGTTTCACTCCATGAAGTGGGCTGGGCATTTCCGCAACTTTTATTTAACACTAACACCGGTAGACTGAGAAAGTAAAGAATTAGAAGTACTGAAATATCCAAGCTGTCTAAACGTGAAAATAATAATGCTCAGGTAAAAAAAACTTTCAGCCAGATTCAAAAACCTAAATCCCAATCAGTGAAATTCAACTTACACTTTTGAATTACAGAAAAAAAGCCTGTCAAAGACGATTCATTTGAAGACAAACTTTTCTCCCTCAAACTGGAAATGGCGATAACATGGAAAGGTGTGATGGGATTGATGACGTCACTGTGACCCTGCGTAGTGACCCCGGCTGGGGAAGTGCGTTTACAATGCTTGGGATGCAAATTTACGCATAACCTGGGAAATTTTCCCCTCCAGAAATGGATATTTTACAATTTTGTGTGGTTAATACTTAGCCATTATTGTAATATTTTAAAATACAACACAATAATAATGCCATTGCTTAGCCCTGCATTCGTAATTTTATTGATACAAGCCATTACTAGAGACCGTTCGGTTAAGGATTAGTTAAGTGTACAATCAAAGATGGCAGCTGAAACTGGGATACCCTCTGTTTATTTGGAACACCAATTATCGCATGGTAATTATTTTGATTTCTGAGTTTATATAGTAATTTTAATACTTATATAACAAATAAACTACACGGTAGTTAATGAGTTACTTTTTATATCACCAAATTAACAACCCCATTTAAGTATATATTATTAGTTTTTCACTATTGAAAAACATTTTCAGTCATTAATTTTATTTATTTTATTTTGTTTAGTAACTAATCTAATAATAATAAAATAAAACTTTATTTTTAGACCAGTGGTTCTTAATGACTTAATGTGATTTTCTTTACCATGGACATACTTTAATTATCTATTGTTGACCAAGACCCTTATCACTTACTTAACTTAAATATAATCTTCACGTAATTTAATTTGTATCCATAACCTACCCTACAATCTACATCATCAAACATTTTGACATTTTGAAATACTTTTTTTTTTATCAGGGGTCTTCAAATTTGAAGAGTAGAGATGTTCAATTAAATAATTAAATAGTGATTATAATATTATCCAGGGTTCTTAAAATTAGAATAATTTTTGTTTGTTTGAGTGATTCCATTCAGTTGACAATAATAAAAATTATAATGACAGTGAGAATACATTGATTATATTATATATATGATTATACTGTTTGCAATTTATAGTACACTCATTTTTAGTTTGTTATTGTTTTAAAATTTTAATCATTATGATTCCTCCTTGTGACTTGTAATAACATTCATATTCTCTTTGGCTTTTCATATGACATTATTAGTAAAAATTTATATCATTGCTTGTTAATCAACTTTATGAATTCTATCTATTGACCTTTCGAGCCGTAACCGGCCCATAGGGCGTAGACCAAGATACACCTTCTCCTATATTAATTTTTTGTTCTAGCAGTTTTCTTTTAAAGATATTTTATCAAATCTCGCCCTCGGTCTCTGTTCTGTGCAAGCAGTTCTATCTCATTGAGGAAGCCGATTCCTGCTGCTCTTGCCTCTCTCATCAATGTTCTTCTGAGTGTCTCCCTGGGTCTTCCTCTTTTTCTTTTACCTGTTGTTGCCCATATGAGGGCTTGCTTTGCTATTCGATTATTATCTCTTCTCATCACATGTCCAACGTATGACCATCGTCTTTTCTTTATTACTGAAGATATTAGTGGTTGATTGGCGATTTCTCTAATTTCCTCATTTGTTTTGAATTCGTTCCATGCTATACCAAGTATTTTCCTTAGACATTTATTTTCGAATGCGTTCAACTTTGTTTCTATATCTCTTGTTGTTTTCCAGCTTTCACATGCATACGTAAGGGTTGATAGTACATTTGATTTGAATAGCCTAAGTTTTGTGTTTGTGCTGATAAGTTTTGATTTCCACAACTTTTCAAGGCTTGAAAGACATTGCTGCTTTAGCCATTCTGATTCTAATTTCTTTGCTCGTATCCCCTTCTCGATCAATGTGACTTCCAAGATAGATAAAGTGATTGATCTCTTCTACTTTATGAATTGCTGAACCCAAAAAGCTGGTGTTGCATACCTCTATTCAAATCTTGTATTATTAGTAACATTGTTCTTATTTGGTTATTTCTTTGTGTGTGTTTGTCTGTGTTTAAGTGATTCATCTCCTGCCTCTATTTAATATTACCAAGAAGAAAATGTATGATTTTTCACACAGGTACGTTGTTACAAAAGACATAAATCCCTTCATAGCTTTCTTTGTTAACAGAAAAATATGTGGAGAAATTCATTTCTTATACTTCTATATTGCATTGTAATCTAAAAACATATCTCTTATATAGTTTTTATTTGGCCTGTGAATAATAAAATATTCCTAGAATAATAAACTGTTTCAAATGTTATAGGATGAGTTCGTTGCTGGCAACTCATGCTTCAGTGATAGACATAATAAGAACATATTTGTGAGATTTGGTAGTGTCCTATAATTTCAATGTAACGTTTAATGCCACATTTCCCTCTTATAAATATTTTCTCTGATTTTATCTTTACCTGTTTAACTCACTTAGTCCTCAAAGAGGAAAAAAGTGAGTTTTTCAAGTTGAAGACTGACACACATACATGAGTTTTACATACTAGGAAAGTTCAGTCAAATAATTGTGAAGTGAAATTGCTGTTTAATGAGAAATACTCTTATCTCTCAATTTTAAGAAAGTGAGAAGCAGAAAAAAAAATGGTGCGCTTCCAACACAAAGAGTCACAAACATATATACACATGGCACAAGTAAAATGACCCAGTATATGGAAGCCAGATTGACTTCACACTAGCAGAAATTAGCAATAAAAGAATATCCATAGACAGGAGAGCAGTTGCAAATGTAGCAAATAAGATCAATCACAAAATGATGATGATCACTGTAAGAAATAAGTGAAAATAGAGACACCATTCTACAATGAAAGAACAAAAAGCTGGAGTAAATAAGCATAAAGATGAAGGCATCTAGAAAAACTTTGAGCATTCAAAAAAGGAATGTAAAAAAAACTAGGCTGAACCATGAACAGTAAAAGAAGAATAGGAAAAGTTCAAGATAATTTAAACATCACTGTCATGAAAAAAAGGTGACAATAAAACAGAAGAAAGAAAGAGGGAAAGGGCAACCCATAATTAATGAAACAATCAGACCAGTAGTAAAAGAAAAGAAACAGCTATTCATAGGTGGAAAAAAAAGAATAAGGACTATATTAAAAGTAATAAGACCTTGTAAAGAAGTTATACACACAATCACAGAAGACAGGAATCACCTTAGCAGTAGAATATGTAAAGAGACAAAAGATTAAAATGTTCGACTACATAACAAGACAGAAAAACTCCATAATGCGATTAACACATGTTACAAAAACAGTAGACTGAGAAGACCTCCATGAAAAAGGTGTACTATAACGCTTAGAAATGTAATAGCAGAAAAGACCAGGCATAAAAAAATCAACAATCTCACTTCTCAACAGTTATAGGCAGATGAGACAAAATGTTGCCTTATAATAATCAGTTAATCAATATCAAAAAGTGATGTTTGTTGACCAAAGATCAACCTTTTAATTCATTGATTTGCTGTGTTTGAAGCCTGTTTTAGTTCTTTTGGAAGCTGTGATTAGTAGGTTGCTTGTTATCTGAGAAGGTTACTTGATTTTGGTTTTTTTCTGTGACATGTGTTTTTTTCCTACTAATATGGTTTAAAAGAGTGTGCAGCCTGTTAAAAAGGGCGGTGGAGGTGGTTTCCTTTGAGATGTAGGACAGCCTAACATTATACTGACATTTTAAAAATAAATTTTCGGATGATCTTGGGCAAAAACATACCTGACGCTTTTTCCATTACTTGGCAAGGGTTTTAAATTGGATGATTTAATATTTCTGAAAGAAAACTTTGTAGGTTTGATTCCTGGTGATTTTATGTCAGACAATACAAGTTATCAGATTTTGTTTTTCTGGTTTTGCTGTTACTTCTAATGATACCGCAATTCATTTTGATTGTTCTGCCTAATTGTTATTTATTCATGTTCTTGATTTTCTGAAGATCTTGCTTATTTAGAGATAGCTAATGTTATTTATGATACATTCCTCATGCTTACAGTTGAGGTGTCTTTGCAATTTATTGTTGAATACATGAAACCATTCAATAGATTTCATTATTCTAATGACGACACTGTTTTCATGACAGGAAGTATCCTCTATTTTTAAACAAAATTATTATGGACCCTTAACATTGACTATACTGGACTATACTCTTTTAAAATTAACCCTGTTACAACCAATACTTAACCCTTTTGGTTCCCTATGAATCTTTTCAGATTTGTTGAATCTTTTCAGATTTTTTAACTCTAAAAAGCACAGTCCAGCCCACTGGCCACCACCTGTAACCATGAGACTCATTTGGGTGGCCTGTGGCTCTTTTCAATGGTTTTCATTAATAGAAGATAAACCAATACCATAATTTTAAAATTGTGGGTGTTGGGGTTTATATCGGTTCTATAGTTCCCATGGCACAAAATAGTCTGACTTTGTGTAATAACGTCACCCAACTTCATGATATGTAGCAGGTGATAATACCAAAGATTCAAAGGCTTTTACAACTTGTCTTAGAAATTGGTCTTAGATCTGTAGATTAACATTATTCTTATGTGCCTGTGAATTTCAATTAAGACAGATGAAGGGTCAAACCAGGGCCATAGGTGTGAAATTCTCATATTCTTACAAAATTTTGACAACTGGATAAACTAGTACAGATGGGTAGGTGCGAATGAATTTCAACTATCTGCCCCACTTACTGTTGAATCTTGGTCACTTCACAGACAAGGAGAAATGTTTGATTAAATGCTTGTGATAGAATTCCCAATGCTGGAACAAAGCTATACAATTACTTTAAGGGGTCTATCTAAAGGTATACACAGGATTGGCCAATAAGGTTGATCACCATCAGGTTTTATCCATGAGTATGGGCAGTAACTTAAAAAAATCTACAAAAGCAAATTTAATGGAAGTTGTCAGGTGATCCATTCAGTTTTGATTTTTTTTTTTTTTAATTTCTTTGACAAAAAAAGAGTTGGAAAAAGTTGGAGTCAGTTGATTTTTAGAGTTTTTTTAGTTTGAGAGATCAGAGCAGAAAGAGTTTAGGACAGTGAGTAAATTCTTAGACATTCAAATTTTTTACAAATAAATTACTTGTCTGCTTGTTAACTTTTTGTTAGTACCAACCTACAAGATTCTCTTGATCTGCACACACCCATGGGAAAATATGAATATGAGCGCGTGTATGTGTATATATATATATGTATAATATATACAATAAACCACTAATATCCTCCGTAATCAAGAAAAGACGACGGTCATATGTTGGACATGTGATGAGAGATAATAACCGAATAACAAAGTGAAACAACAGGTAAGAGGAAGAGGCCGACCCAGAGAGACACTGAGACGAACATTGATCAGAGAGGCAAGAGCAGCAGGAATCAGCTCCCTCAGTGAGATAGAATTGCTTGCACAGAACAGAGACAAATGGCAAGATTTGATAAAAGATCTTTACAAGGATTGAAAACTGCTACAATAAAAAATTTAAAATAAGAGAAAGAGTATCTGGATCTATGAACTATGGACCGGCTACGGCTCGAAAGGTCAATAGATAGATATATATAATGAATACATGTATACACATATATTATGTGATGGCCCAAGGCCCCTTAAATGCCATTTGACCCTTGGATAACAAAAGTTTGAACCACACAGCTCTAACATTTTAAATTCGCCCCATCACCGCTAGTACTGAATTCTTTTGGTTACTATGCATTTTTTCAGAATGCTGAAACCAACTATGGTCAGTAACCTACATGTACTAATGTATTTTGAGCACTGATACTAGCTATGTTCAGTTTTAAGCAAAACCGTCTGTTACAATATTTACTATGGTAAAATATGAGTTTACAATTTAAAAAAAAATATATAATCACTTTGAATTTTGCACATGCCACTCCAGAGTTTATTTCTTAACACGTAACCACAAAATTTAACAGTCTCTTCATCTTATACATAGTTTTTTTGTTGTTGGTTTTTTCTTTTTTTTTTTTTAGAAAATTTTTGACACAACTAATTATGGAAAGCAGTAACTGTTCAGAGAATTTGGTACAATAACATTAAAAAAAGAGCCAGTAAATTTCTAAAGATGTAGTAGATTTATAACTGCATATTTTTCACCCAACAAAATCTTTTGTTCATTGACTGCGCTTAGAAAGACATTAGATGAGAGTAGATGGTTTTGTATTGTGGTTTGCAGTTAAGATGTGGTATTTGCACCAAACACATCCAACTTCAATGGATCACATGCCTTGTAACAGTTCCTACATGTGGGTCAGAATTCTCTTTGGGGGTTGTAAGTAATTTGAGAAAATTATTGCACCTATGGAAGTGTCCAAATGGTAGTGATGATGATTCTAACATAACATTCAACTTTAGTACTGCATTTTTAAGTACTGTGTTGACTTCCCTCTTCACTCCCTACTTGCTTAGTCAGACTGGGTTTAGTTTGTTTCTAGAAGCACACTGGGAGTTGGATTGGTGTCTGGATCAGCATCGTTGTTTACTGATCCTGAGGCAAGCTGTGGGTCGACTGCTCTCAGCCCAAATGTTGATGGGCATCTTGGCCTCAATAAATGTGTGTGTGGTGCATGTTCTCAGGGGGTCTTTAGGCTAAGGAAGTTATGATAACACACCATAGTGCTTTATGAACTGTTATAACTTCTATACAACATTATATAGGGCCACATGAAACAAAATAAAGAGGTAAAGGCATACAAATGTATGCAGATACATAATGTAAAGCTAAAGATGAAAGGAAAAAGGGTATGGTTAAAGCTTTACATAAGTGAAACACAACACAATTATAAAATGCTGGCGCAAGCCATCAGCTGGAGTCAAAAACAATGTCCTAACATCATCAAGAGCTATACATTAAAAAAATTATGACGATCATCATTTTCAGGAGGACAGGAACTTCTGGCCAATATGGTGGATTGGCACAGGAACCATTGAAGGCTATGTCTGAAAAGTGTTCCTTGTTGAAGTTTCCTCATATTCCAAGTCCGGCTTGTTGCACACAGAACTACTGAGTTAAGTGCTCTGTGCACACCGAGAGCTGTGTGTTTCATCCATTGTGATTGTGTTTTGATATTCCAATTGTTTACGATGAGTGATGATATCGTATGACAGGGAACAGTTGGCTGTGTTCACTTTCTGTGTGGTTTCGCCTTATGCCTTTTGGTGTGTGCTATGACGGGGACTGCAGCTACCTTTCTTTATTTGGGAGATGAGTTAGTAATTCAGATGGTTCCACTGGCACGGGCTGTTGAGCAATTATGGATCTTAATTTGTTTGCAGTGATACCATGGCCTTCCATATCCATATCAATTATAAAATGCTTTGAAAGCAATCCTAGATGTAGTGAACTATTGAAATACAGTATTGGACCCCCTGGGTCGAGAGACATATTTAAGTGTTTTATGTGGCCACATATGTGATCAGGCAAAGTAGCCATACTCTTTCAACACATATTGTCATGATTGAATTAATTGTCCAAGTTTGAGCCAACACATGTTGATGTCAACTGGGAGCTTTAACAACAGGAGTTCCAAGCACAGGCTTGGCAATCAATGAAAGTAAATGCAGTAAGTTTCTCAGTGAGAGCATGGTCTAGGATGAGTGATCAAAGGTCTTTGTTAGAATAAGTGAGAAGGCTTTGCACTGATATTGAATAAACACAATGAGATTAAGAGAAGACACAATAGCACCATTACGAAATAATGCTTAAAGGAGTGAAACATGATAACACATTTAGGAAGACTACACTCTTAAGTGCAGATTAGCAGAATTCTATCTATCTATCTATGACCTTTCGAGCCGTAACCGGCCCATAGGGCGTAGACAAGATACACCTTCTCCTATATGAATTTTTGTTCTAGCAGTTTTCTTTTAAAGATATTTTATTAAATCTCGCCATCTGTCTCTGTTCTGTGCAAGCAGTTCTATCTCATTGAGGGAGCCGATTCCTGCTGCTCTTGCCTCTCTCATCAATGTTCTTCTCAGTGTCTCCCTGGGTCTTCCTCTTTTCTTTTACCTGTTGTTTCCCATATGAGGCTTGCTTTGCTATTCGATTATTATCTCTTCTCATCACATGTCCAACGTATGACCATCGTCTTTTCTTTATTACGAAGATATTAGTGGTTGGTTGGCGATTTCTCTAATTTCCTCGTTTGTTTTGAATTCGTTCCATTCTATACCAAGTATTTCCTTAGACATTTTATTCGAATGCGTTCAATTTGTTTCTATATCTCTTGTTGTTTTCCAGCTTTCACACGCATACGTAAGGGTTGATAGTACATTTGATTTGAATAGCCTAAGTTTTGTGTTTGTGCTAATGAGTTTTGATTTCCACAACTTTTCAAGGCTTCTGAAAGACATTGCTGCTTTAGCCAGTCTGATTCTAATTTCTTGCTCGTATCCCCTTCTCGACAATGTGACTTCCAATAGATAAAGTGATCGATCTCTTCTACTGGTTGTTTTCCATGTATATTTTGTCACTTGTTGGAATTAAACTTTTCATGACTTTAGTCTTTTCATGATTGACCTCAAGCCCAATTTTGCTGGCTATTGATGATAGTTCATTTGTGTTTTCCTGCATCGTTTTATCTGACTGCTGATGAGAACTATGCAGAATTACATATTGCTAATTCTTAATAGGAAAATCTTTATATAGAGCTTTGCAGCAGGAGGTAATCTAATCACAATAGAAGACACCACCCATCCCCACCTTTGAGCATGTGGGACTCCCATGCGTCAACCTCCCGCTGCATTGAACTTTAAAGCTTACAATATATATTCTGCACAAAATAACTACACTTATTTACACAATGCTTCTGGTTGACTTTACGGTCTATACCCAGTCATATACTTGTCTTAGCTTTAACCCAGCATATTGATATCCCTCGTGGTGGCAGCAGTCTAATATGGTTTGCATATGCAACATCCTTTTATATAGACTTGTGTACATGCTGCTTTGTCATGGCATAATTCGGCAGAAAGGAGTGAATCAGAAACTGATAATAGGTGATAAAGATAGGTTGGGTTGAGAACTTCATTCCTTTGAACTGTCTGTGTTGCAAATGTCCGGTGTAGCTCATTTATTAACTGCTGCTATGATATTGACTTACGTGGAAGTCAGAAGTGTTTGATGTTTAAATTAATCGCCTAATCGTTTGAAAATTACATTGTTCTGAGATTTGTTAATATGTCTCAGCTTCGCCAGCACCAGTATGATGCTCCTTTGGCTGACTCAGCAATAACCTTCATTGCTCTTGTTCGCATTCCCCCCTAATTCCCAGTCTCTTTAATAGGTCATAGAGGGATGAGGATTAGTGAGTTCTCTGGCACTAGTTTACGCAGTGAATACTCTATCTAACCTGGAACCTGCTGTCTCTGCTCGGTGGCGAGATGCTTGTATTTGGATAGTTTAAATATATGCTGTTCCTCTATTCTGGATTTGAATGAATGGCACTGTGAGCTCTATTAAGATGATGCAGGTCATATCTGATATGTAATGTGCAATATCCGGATGCATTTTAGATCACTAGATGCACTCTTGGCACTTCCCTCGCCCTGGGAGGTCAACTGTCATCTCTCAGTCATTCATGTCCCAGAATCTTTACAGTTGTTTCCCTTGGGGGGGGGGGGGGTTTACTGCTGCCTATCCAGAACCTCCAGATCTTAAAAAAAAATAGGTGTTAGTTGTAGTCGGTCTTACTTTAGTGTTGGCCCTCTTTCGTGCCCCATCCACGATGGCAGCCAGTTAATGCAGCACTTTGTTGTGTCGCCATGTGTACCGCCCCGGCTTAGCAGTCTTGCATGAGGAAAGAACTTGCTCCACCATCTGTCTTCTGCTGCAGAGGGAACATTGGTTGTCATCTGTCTTTCCACACTTCACAAAGTTGCAGGCTAATAGTAGATGGTCTTACATAGATCTCATTATGTAGCTGAGCCATAGTGGTGCCGCCATATGCCATTCCGTGTTAGCTCCTCTGCAAGATTTCATCATGTGTTGTCCATTGGCCTTGCTGCACCTATTGTGTTGCCTTTTGCACACATTTGTTCTCCCCTGCATCTCTGATTTCCCAGATTACAATGTTCCTATGTTGTCTGATGCTTTTGACCACCATTTGATGTCTGTGACCAAATTCACGCCCTTTGGTCTGCCAAGTCAGTCTGGTCAAGCTAGCAGGGGTTTCAAAGAAGAAAGGTTAGCTGGTACTAAAAGCTATTGTGCTGTAGTTGGATGTGTTGGGTCAAACCTGCATACATCACAGCTTGCTGTAAAGTATAAAACACAACACTCACTTCATGTTCTATTAAGTGCAGGTGATGAGGTAAAGTAGTTAAGTGAATGCAGAAAGAAAGATAGGAAATAATATTAATGTACCCAAGTGGTTTGAGAGAGCATAATGGTCTGTGACTGTAGGTTGCAATAGAAGGGTCAGAGCACCTTCAGCTGACCAAGACCTAGCAGTTCTACATCCTTGTGGTCTCCCCCAGTAATAGCCTGCGTTAAAATCAGACTGGCTAATGAAGCTAGGATCGCCATTTTCCCTGTAGTGGTGGCTGTTACTGATATAGCGGACCCAGTATTGCAGTACCTCTGGACTGGACTAATATTTTCCTAGCACAGCCTGAGATAGACCAGCTTTTCCAGTAAGAACGGGGAATGTCAAGAAGCCATTTCCATTCTCACATCAATGAGTAAAAGAGCACCCAGCCTGAATCACAAATCATTACATTACATCAACAACCCAGGTGGTTTCTTTGCAGATTGCAATTTGAATAATCTGTACTGGTGATATGTTCAATCAGGATGATTCCACGACCCTTAAGGCTCAGAATGCAATCAGAGGAAAATTGAAAACACTTTGGCAGTTGTGTTCCTGATTGAGAAACACAAAAATACACACACATAAATGTGTCAAGAAGCTATAGGACCAAAGTATTTTTCAGCATGGGAGAAGATGATGATCCTTCTGATAGCCAAATTGTTCCCAATGCTGTGCTCTGTATAAATTTTCCCAAGGTCATTCTGAGCTTAGTAGATTGAAATCATCTTGTAGTGTTGTCCTTTGCATATATGGATCACATATTTAAACAAACACAATTAATTATCAACTTCAAACAGCTCCTTTTTACAGATGATTGTGTTGTTAGGATTATCATCACTGCACACTGGACAATTCCATAAGTGCTCTAATATCCCCCTCAGAATCTTAAGTAATCCACTTGCGTGAACTTTGTGTAGGACAGCCTATGCTACACTGTATTGTGATTCACTGATGATCAAGAACTTGTGCAACAATAAGAAACCAGCTACAAAAACATTTTAAATAATTGGAAGGAAACATGGTCCATGTTGTTGGATATCATATTACTCCATAAGCATTGATCCTTTGCACATATCTTGTCTTGTGAGTTTTGTTTACTTCTTGGCAAGACACAATCTGTTCAACCTCAGTCTAAGTCTTCTAGGTTACATTCTATCGATCTATTGACCTTTCGAGCCATAGCCGGCCTATAGGGCATAGACCCAGATATTTTATCAAATCTCGCCATTTGTCTCTGTTGCAACTCTATCTTATTGAGGGAGCCAATTCCTGCTGCTCTTGCCTCTCTGATCAATGTTCTTCTTAGTGTCTCTCTGGATCAGCATCTTTTCCTCTTACCTGTTGTTTCCCACAAGAGGGCTTGCTTTGTTATTCGGTTATTATCTCTCCTCATCATATGTCCAACATATAGCCGTCATCTTTCCTTGATTATGAAAGATGTAATTGGTTGATAGGCGATTTCTATAATTTCTTCATTTGTTTTTAATTCATTCCACGCTATACCAAGTATTTTCCTTAGACATTTATTTTCGAATGCGTTCAACTTTGTTTCTATGTCTCTTGTTGTTTTCCAGCTCTCATATGCAAACGTAAGGGTATATGGTACGTTTGATTTGAATAGTCTAAGTTTTGTGTTTGTGCTGATGAGTTTTGATTTCCACAACTTACAGGTTACATTAGACAGTTGCTATTTTATATAAATGAAGTGAAAACTAGCAAATCATAGGAAGAAGAGACCAAGGAATTCTTGGAGAAGACAGATAGAAGCAGAGATGAAGATGATGGGGAAGACATGGAATGATCTTAAAAGAATGGCAAGAGACAGAACGACTTGGAAAGTGTTTGTTGAAGACCTATGCTCCACTGGGAGCTAAAAAGGTAGAAGAAGAAGAAGAAGATAGGAAGAAGAGGTATGTTTACATCACTCAGAAAAAAATGACAAATAATCAACAACAGAAAAAAAAAAAAAGAACAATATATGGTCCGAAGCAGGTTCGAACCCGTATTTGTCTCAAGTGAAAACTACTTTAGGCTGTGCTCATGCACAGACAACAGAAGGTTGCTGTGTGGCCAACTCAGTGTGAACAGAAAATAAACAAAGTATCTTGTACACTGTGTAACAGTTCCACCTATTCTGTTTTGTCCACGGAACCAGTTTCATTGCTGTCAGGAATTCCCCATATCCACTCCACTGCTTGTCACATTTCCCAAAATGCATAGATAAATTTATTGAAAAAGCACTCCATGCATGTCCTACTTGACTGCACGGGTGATGATTCCAAACCTCCATGGTCACCTCTTGCTACATGCGGGTCAGGTAACCGTGGCTCTATTCCTTTTTCTCCTCACCATGTAGGTACTGACAGTCACACGGGCTAGTTATGTGATTCAACTTTACCTGTGCTACACTGTTAACCATCCAGCATCTTTTCCTTTTGTCTACCTCTCTCTTTATCCTTTAATTTTCAAGTTATTACTAACTTTTCCAATCTGCCTCTTCACCACATATGCCCAACAAATCTGGGTTGCTGTTTCCTACTTTATTGTATATTTCTCTCGACCTGCCTTTTTTTGCCAGTTCACTGTATCTTTCACATCCTTTTAAACCACCCACTGTATTTCCCAAGAAAATATTGTGGAAGTTCAATGTTGCCCAATTCAAGGGTTACAATATGAGAATTAAAATATACAGAAAATATATAGTTATGGTTGTAACAATAGAAATATCAGAAGCATATGGGAAATATTAAGAACATAAAGGCTAAAGTGTGACAGATTTCATACACAAATTCTTAGGATGCATATCATCAAGTGGGAAAATCTATGATGAGATTGACAGCAGATGTTGCAGAGCAAACCAAGTTGATTATACAGTTGGCTTTATTATACACAACAAATATGCAATATTGGATAGAGTGCTTTGTGACACATGATTTCTATCAACACTTTGTTACCAGTGCCTTACTTTAACTTGAGCACCAAAGCACAAAACAAAGAAAAATCATCACAATTGAAGAAAGATAGATCATCGTCATCTAGTTTGTCACTAATGAAACTTGATTTCCACTATTACTACTTTGTAGTTTCAGTTTTCTCTGTTATATGCTGGATGTCCAGCTTCAAAAGCAATCAACCCCAGCTTCTTTGTGATATCTTATATCTATCCTTCTTCTTGGTCTTCCTCTTTTTGATCTACCTGGTACTATGCCCTCCATAATGATCTTTATGCCACCATATCATTGTATATGACCCACATTTATGCGCCGCCCCCCGCCCCCCCCCCAACTCTAAAAAATGTTATTTAACAACCAGCTTTCTTAAATAATCTGACTATCTATCCACCTTTCGAGCCGTAGCCGGCCCATAGGGCGTAGACCAAGATACTCCTTCTCTTATCTGAATTTTTGTTCTAGCAGTTTTCATTTCTTTTAAAGATATTTTATCAGATCTCGCCATTTGTCTCTGTTCTGTGCAAGCAACTCTATCTCATTGATGGAGCCTATTCCTGCTGCTCTTGACTCTCTCATCAATGTTCTTTTCAGTGTCTCTCTGGGTCTTCCTCTTACTTGTTGTTTCCCACATGAGGACTTGCTTTGCTATTCGGTTATTATCTCTTCTCATCACATGTCCAACATAAGACCAAGATCTTTTCTTGATTAATGAAGATATTAGTGGTTGATTGGCGATTTCTCTAATTTCCTCGTTTGTTTCTTAAATATTAGGGTATTGCAAGTTGGAAATATTTGTTTTCTTCTCTGACTATAGTTTTCTGAGTATAATTTTTTTTTTTTTTTTAGCGTTTTGCCAGCTTTCACCTCTGGTGAAGTCCCTAGAGACTAGGAACTAAATTTTGCATATTAATCCTGTTTTTCCCTGGCAACTGTTTACGCAGGGGTCCCCTGTAGCACAGACAGATAACTCTTTCTTCAGAGTACTCTTATATTTTTTTGCCCGTCGATGAGTAATTGATGAATCAAGTCGGGACTCATTGCCAAGACCAACCAGTTCTCCGAATACATGCTTTTGAAGGCATTTATAGATTTTCTCAGCAGATCTGTCCACATTTCACAACCATATGTTGCTATGAAAAGATACAGGCGCTTAGAAACGAAGTTTTGTTGTTCCTTACTATATTTTATGTACATTTGTTCTATTCTTAGCTCGTCCAATAAGAAGCATTATGTGCTACAAGTGACACCCAGTCGTCTTCAAACTACTGTAGCCAAGATTTTGTGTGTGTGTGTGTGAAAAATAACAATATTCTTTCAGTGGGAATTTGGAACATCAGATCAGCATTCCAGGTTGGCAAACTAAAAAAAAACATCAGTCAAGAAATGAAGAGTATAAGACTATGGAAAAGGAGCAGGATTATTACATGATAGTGAAAATGTGATTTACTCTGGAGAAACCACACACCAAAGAGAAGTAGACATCACGTTGGGCAAGAGAAAGAAGCAAAACAGTGAAAAGATTTTGGCCAGTATCAGATAGGATTCTGCTAGTAAAAATTAGGATAGATGAATGGTTATCAACATCGTTCAAGTCAATGCACCAACAAACCCCAACAGTGTAGGAAAAGACATTGACATCCTTTACAGCGAGCTAGAGATGGCCATGGAGAAGTGTAAATCCCAAGAAATAGCTATTATATTAGGGAACTTCAGTACAAAGGCGGGAGCAGCTAAAGTGCAAAATGTGATATTAAGATTGATAGTGATAAATGAGAGAATAGATTGATAGTTTTGGCAAAGACAAGAAAGTGATTAAGGGTAACATCTGGTTCAAGCAACACCCCAGACCCCTTTAGACAAGGCAAAGTCCAGACAACAAAGTACATAATCAAATTAAATTCATTCTGGTGCAAAAAAAGATTCAGACTGCGTGGTTAATGTTCACTTCCAGCACAGTGGGGTCTGGGTTCACTTCTCTGATGTGGTGGATTTTTTTTTTACCCAAGAATGGTCTAACATCTGTTAAAATAAGACCTGGAGCATATTACAATAATGACCATATTCCAGTAGTAGGATATATGAGAATGAAACTGAAGAAGATAGAAAGCCCCAAGAAGTATGAAGTTAAAACTAGATATGCTTAGAGTAGATAGACAAATGAATGTAAGTACAGCATAATAGCACAAAATAGATATAACACGATTGAGAAAATCCAGAACATTATGGAGCTGTGTCAAATGTTCAAACATTTGACTCAATAAAAATAATACCAATGACTAAGAGAACCAACTTTTTAAAAAAAGAATGGATGACAGAAGAAATATTATAACTAATGGACAACAGATGGAAACATAAGAATGAAGGCCATATTACACAAAGAAATCCAAAGCAAATTTAGTGATGCAAAAGTAGAATGGCTAAACAGAAATGTGAAAAAAAAATAGAGAAAAAGAACGACACAAAATTAATGCACAAACAATTAAACAAATTAACAGGAAGAAAAAAGTAAAAGTTTCAGGATGTGTAAAATTTAAAAAAGGAAGTATATTAATGGAATGACGGATGGAGTGTATTAGTCAAATACTTTTAATAGTCAAGAGTCATGTCAACAGATTAATCTGCTATTTTTATTTTGGTTTCTCGTATTCAATATATGTCCTCTTGTTCCTCCGCCTTTCCAAACCGCTTTTCCAAACACCTGTCTGAACTAAGTTGATTTCCTCTTCTAGTTTTCCATGAATTCTTCCCATGATAATTTTAGGCATGATCCTGCTCGCATGGCTGATAATGCAATTGTTCTGTAATTGGTGCATTCTCTAGATTGTTTTTTTTTTTTTTTTTTATCATCTTTTGATCATATCCCATTTGTACCCTCCCTGTCATTTATATAATGCATGGTATACTTTCATGCTCTGTTCTCCTCCTGCTTTAATGCGTCCTGTGCTATCTTATTGCATCCAGGTGCTTTCCCATTCTTTAGACTGTTAGCCGCCTTATTTCATCAAGTGTTGGTTCTGGTTCATTTTCTTCTGTTTTGTGTCATTATAGTTATTGGCTTCAGCATATACATAGCATTCGGTTAATTATATTAGCATTCTCTATTGAGGTTATACCCAGTTTGTTGTTAATACCTTCTGCTTTGTTATAAATAAGCTAGTTATATATTTCATTTTTTTTTTTTTTTTTTTTTTTTACATTTCATGATCTTTTCCTTTTCTTATTTCTGTGAACTTTTATTCCAGTGCAACATGTATTGTTTCTTATTTTATTTTCTTGTGTTTTGTTTTATTTGGCTTGACATATTCTTGTATTCTCTTTTCTATAAGTCTGTTATTTGAAAAAAAATATATAAAAGTAGTAAAAGTTCCTTTCAGTAATTTGTTCACATGATTTAACAGAAAATGGTATGGTGACAGTTTATGATGGTCATGGACATCACAGGACATTCAGATGGTTTAGCTCAATATATGTTTTTCTACAGGGACACAAACAATGCACAAAAACAAATAATTGCATGAGAAATAAACTACACTAAAATGTATGTTTTATACTCAGGTTTTATTGTTAAAAAAACACTGTTATTAAGACACCCCAAAGACAATTTTGAACAGGTGATCACAGCTTAAGTTAATGTTGAATCAGACATATCAAATAAATTCTGAGAGATGAAAATAGAATCTTGCATACCTCAGTGAGAATGAATGCCATCACAGACATTCTGACTTGTGAAAAAATTCAACTTAAAAAAAATGGAAGAATGCGTCAATTTACTGATAGTGTCAAATCATCAAAATGAATGACTTATGAGAGGTTGCCCACTTATTAAAGCATATGGAAAAATCATGTTGGTGCCTGTATTTAGCAATAGCTTTGGCTTATTTGTTGGGTAATGTGGTCGGTTACACACTAAATCACCCTACTTGCATCTTATTGGTTGTGCAACAATCATCTATGAAATCTATGTCTTTGAGCTGTGTGCCTGGAGTTCACATTGAATACCATTCCTACTATGTATTGTGACTATATTTCATAATCCAGTCAATTGCCAACAGGAATAGAAAGGATGACAGTAAGCATCTCTATCCTGCCAGTCATTACCTCAAATCTATCTATGAGCTGCTCTGCAAGCCATTCCTTCATATTTTATAGTGTCTCAGTCATTAATTACTCATTTTTGTGTAGACTGTCAACGGGCCACAGTCAAGAAGTTAACATAATTGGGAGTTCTATTCACTTGAATGTTCTAGAATAAAGTGTAGTGTTGCTACCTGTTCAGCACAGGATCTACTACCTGCACCCCAGCTCTTACCCCAACCACCTACCTTTCTTCAAACAGAACCGTTCACTCTCTTAACCATCACCCTCAAAATCTGGCTACACTCTGGATCCTAAAACCCCACCTATCTATACTCCAATCTGACTCTTCCATTAGCCCACTATTCTCTGATCCTCCATTGATGGCTTTTAAACACAATAGGAACCTTTGGGACATTTTGGTTAGGTGCATTCTCCGTAAACTGGCCACAACCCGCTGGGTACAGCCTGCTGCAACTGATCTACCCTTTTGTACTAGACTCACAAAGTCTTGTTCCCAAATGGTCCTTTTGATATCCAGGAGACTTTACATGTATATCCCTGAATACAGTTTACACCATCATTTACCAGTTCTGTCTCAAAATATATATTGGCCAAACAGACTGATGCTTAAGAGATATAATCCGTGAACACTTGTATAACACAGAACATGATTCTGGCACTCCTCCCTTTTCAGGTCACCAGGCCATTATACCTAGGTTACTAGCATCATCTCTTGTTCCTCTGATACCCACAGTCAGTTCGCATTGGACAACCAACTCATGGCCTGTCTCAAAACAAGAGGTTAAAATTCGTCACTTTTTCTTTCCTGGGTCCTATCTTTATTCCTCCTTGTGTTATCTTTATTACCTCCTTTGCTTTTCTTCCCCCTTGCCACCCTTATCTTCACTCTCCATTCCTCTTTTTCTTATTTTCATTTTACCCTAAATGGCACATCCTACCTCATGAGACCTCCTTTCCAATATTTCACTCTCAGGATACCTTTTGTTCCAATTAAATCCTTTTTGCCCATGTTATCTATTGATCTCATAACCAATCTCTACGTAAATCCTGGCCACCATTTTTTAGATCTATGTTGTGTTTTCTGGCTTGGATTTATTTATATAGTTTGTTCATTATATCCGATGAAGGCTTTTGTTGAAATGTCATAGTTTTTGTGTTTTATTTGTTTAGCTTGCTATGTTTTGCCATTTTATGTTTAATTAACAAGATCTGCTACTACTAAAACCAGTCAGGTGATCTGTGAATGGTACATCAGCTTTGTCTTTTATTTTATTTAAGATGATTCTGTAAAATATTTTTGCTGGAATGGAGAGAATTATGATTACCCTATAGTTACAACAATTGTTGAGGTTTTCTTTGGGATTAACAGCTGTTTTCCTTTTTCTTGGACTTCTTAGCGATGCAAATATGATTTTGATTTTTCCAATGTGTTGTTGGGTGACACCCAGGTTGAATTATGGAGTGTTATGATGACATTTGAATCAAATGAAGACTCACTTTTATGTCACCTGTAATTTATATAATTTGGTGTGTGTCTGTTTTGATTAGTATAAGTGTTTTGATTAGTATAAGCAGGCAAACATTAATACATTACTGTAGCATGGTATTATGAACTGAAGGATTTATATAAATTAACTGCAGTATATAAATAGTAATAACTGCAGGTTAGTTTCCTTTCACATATATATGTATATTTTCCTTAGGTCGAGCAACAAAGAAGACAAGAGGCACAATAATAGAAAAACTTCGCAAAAAAAGCTTTAACAATCACTCATGGACTGATAGCATAAAATCTGTGCGGAGTTTTGTAGCAGTAAGTCATAAGATAAATTACTTGTGTTCAATAGAAAAATATCTTCTCAAGAACTTACACTTTATATGTTTTTGTTGTTGCTTTTGTCTGTTTGCATAGGCCAGCTTTTTTATATCTCTAGTGAAATCTCACGGGACCAAATTATGCTTGACTACCCTGGTTTCACACTGGCAGTCAGCTGCTCAGTTATCCCTCACCATCAGCATTATGTCCTTCCACAAACCTCTATCTACAGTGCACCCATAAATGCAGATACTCTGAGGTACACTATTTCTTATATTTGAGAGTTTTGAGCAGATTTTTGTGTCATTTTTTGCTTGTTATTTGTCAATTTTTGGCCTACTTTTTCAGTTTCCAACTGCCAAGGGTTCTTTAACTTTAAGAGATCGTGGGAGAATAAAGCCACAAAGAAACTGCAGATTATTCTTCATCACTTCCTCTTGTAACCATTCAGGTGTCGAGGGGGATAAAAAGTTCTAGATCTTGCCATTGTGGCGACCTTATTCATTGTCATTTGATGTTGTAGCATTTCTTTGATGTTTTCTGTCCATCTACTCTGGGTCTGCCACTTGCTCTTCTCCTCTTTTTATATAAGCTTTGTGTGGTAAGGAATCACACAGCATTATTTCTAGATGAGCAAGCCAGTTTATTTCTTGTTTCTGTATGTAGTTTAGGATTGTCTCAATGTCAACTCTTTCCCTTACAATATCATTTTGATTCTATTTTTTCTGGTTATTATGAGCACTTTTCTTAGACATTGCATCTCTGTGGTGACAAGCTATCTTTTATGCTTAATCATAAGTGAACATGTTTGGCATTGGTAGCCCAATGTTGAAATGAATATACTCTTTATAAGATGTTAATAGATGTTGCTTTTGTGTTGAAGTAAAGAGGATAGCTGTTCCGATATTTAGTTTGCCATTTTGGATTGTATGTCTATTTCTTTATCGATTTTTACATCTTCAGAGAATGGTGTTCCCAGATTTTAGAGTGTGTTATTTTATAAATTGATGCTCTATAGCTATGTTTAATATCTTCTTTTGTCTTCCAATTAATATAGCTTCTGTTTGTTTTTTTTTTTTTTTTCAGTATTTATTTTCATGTTATTCATATTCCATTCTTTATTCAAGGACTGTAGATGTTGTTGAAGTTATGTTTTTTCACAAGCTATTAAAACCTGGTCATCAACAAAAATTAGTTCATTTATTTCTTCACACTGTAATTTGGCATCCTTGCATATTTTGTCAATATAGGCGATAAATGAGTGGCAACAACAAGCAGCCTTGTCTTAGTCCAGATGTTACTGCAAATGGTTTTGATGTTCCTTTACACTCTAAGCACACATCTACATTTACTATCAACATCTAATAAAATGGCCATTTAATAACCGCGGATTCAAAGTGAAAAATTCTTACCACCTGTGTTAGGATTCTAGCCTAGACCCTTCTTGTCCAGAGGTCATTGTCTTACCAGACCGCCCATCCCCCCTTTACTTTATTTTATTTTTTCCAGGAAGTTAAGTATCATATTATATCTGTACATTTTTCTGTCAAATTAATTAGGTAGTAACTTGAAGACACCCTAAGAAAAAAAATGACAACATTGCAATGACAAGTTGCTCTAATATTGGTAAATGTTTGCCAGGTAATATTTATAATTCAAAATACCTTTTCATTTAAAATTCAGATCATTATACATGATATCTACCATTTGCTGTTAATTCCAATTGTCTCAAATTTATGATAATCACAATATTTTCACTTATCTCTTTTAGCAGTGAACTAATTTGTTATTACAGTATGTCCATACATCTCATATATATCACAATATTTTACATGCGTGATATTTGTGGGTAGAACAGAAAATTGAAACCTTTGAAATGTGGATTTATAAAAGAATAGGTAGAATTGGATGGAAAGAAAAGAAAAACAAACAATGAATCTTAAAACAACTTTAAAAAAAAAGAGAACTACTAAATACAATTAAGCAAGAGAAATTAGATTTTTGAGGCATGTTAAAAGAACAGCAGCTCACTAAAAGTAACATTGGAAGGGACATTACAGGCTAAAAGAGGTAGACCAAGACTAACATGGACGAATAACATCAAAAGTCAGCCTATGGCAACCTGCACCATGAAAGCAAGAAACAGAGCAGAATGACGCTTCATGGTAGCCAGTCTTCTTTAGAGAAGCGACACTTTATGATGATATTTGTAAATTTATTGCTGTTTGGTTTAGCATAAAATCACTCATGGGCTGTGAGAAGCATAGAGTGAATATGTTGATAGCAGTCCTGCTTGACAGCTGGTATCAAGACTGACTAACTATTACTGATCATTTTGACTATATAAAATATCAAAGAGGGTAGGCAAGAGCTGGTAATTAAAAAATACCTTCTGAAGCTGGGTGTACCAAGCTTAAGGTTGAAAATATTTCAGCTTGCTGTAAACCATGACACTGTGATTTATGGCTTTTTTGGAGCAGATATGGCAAAATATTGATACACCAACAAACAGTCTTGTCATCTGAAAACTAACAGTTAGAAACTTGTAGAGTTCCTGTTTGAGTGCTCACTTCACATTCAAAAGTACCCTGTTCAAATCTCATGTGAAGCAATCAGGTAGTTTCATTGACCCCCTTATCTCAAGGTAGTTAAGATCAATTGCCTAGTGCTATAAATGAAATATAGGTCCTGTGTTTCAGCTAAGTACACATAGGAACTCTTTACAGTTAAAAAGACAAATATGAGCAGAGCAGGCAGTATGGTGCTGTCCAAGTTAAATATGAAATGTAACAAATTATTGTAATAACATTCTGAAATTATCCCATGTATTCTCATGAGTATTATAGAGTTAATACAGTGCATTTATGAACTATGGATACTGTTTAAGTGCAGATATGTTGGTTCTATATACAAGAACAAGCTAATCATGAATAAACATTCATGTTTATTGATGTCCACAAAGATGTGAATTTTCTGGAATATATCAATTTTCATAAACATATGTATGATATCAGTGAAGATATATGAGAAGACATATTACAAGAGGAAACTAATCACACAATCTATATTAATGAGATTTATATTGTCTGAGTTTCAAGGATACATTATGTAACATCACTAAGTAAAGGTTCCCTCCTTGTGTGAAGAGTTGTATGTTAGTTAACATATTTTTCTAGTGACTGATTGTTGATGTGGTCCAATGCCAAGCCACCCATACTTCCCAAGTCACTGGTACCGGTTTTTTAGAGGCTTGAACTCTGAGGCTTTATCAGTTTGAAAAATATTTGTTTCTAAACTGGGATGTGAACCTGGATCCTTCTGCTAAGTAGCAAGCACACTAACCACTAGGCCACTGAGGCTACATGTAACATGACTAGAGACATAAAATTCTGATGTTACATGATCTCCTATAAACAATCAGTAGTCCTTGAAGATTGTTCCCATAGAAGGGGACTGGGTAGTCTACATGTAAGACATCAGCCTCTGGAAAGGAAGATTCCAGGTTTGAATATTTCCACAGGTGGTTGAAATTTTTCTCTTTGAATCTGTGGTTTCCTTGTTAGCTATACCCTCTCCTGGTCTCTAGAAACTGAGATATGATGACTAGTTCTCTTGGAAAAAAGTGTTACGGATACATACACATAAATTACTAATGTAATCCAGCATAGCTCCAGGGTTCGTCCGACCTCTAAATGAGGGCACCAGAGATTTTTCTGGGGAATGAAGATGGCCTGATATGACACCAACCCTATAGATGTGTTTTTTGTCATACAAAAATTATGGTCACAAACACTATTCCCCACATGTTTATCAAGAAATGGAGGGAGCATTAATTTTACTTACCTTCTAATTGCAAAATCTTTTTTACATATTAATTTTATCAACTGGTTGATCAAAAGGGTTGATTTGAAATGAGTGTACAATGGTGCTGCTATAATAATGTGTAACAAAAATTGATATTACAATGGTGCTTTCTGATTGCATAACCAAATGTTAATTTTATCTTATGAAGCATCTCACTCTAAATTATTTTCAAACACAGGAGCGAAGAACACAAATAGAAAACACAGAGCCCTCAGGAGTACAGCAATGCCTGGACACTTTACAGAAAGCTATGAAAGGTAGTTTATTTTGGTTGTGTCTTGTACACTATTATAGTGTTGTTTTTTCCTGCAGCCCTCATAATTGTTTGGGAAATATTGATGACTGACTAGATTTCTCTGTTTGGATCTATTCACTGTGATCTGGCAATGTTTTTTTTTCTCAAATGTTGTATATCCATCTTTTCTTTTGCCTTCATTTTGTTTTTGTTCATTCAGTGTTCCCTACAGGATGGTTTTACAAGGTCATTTGATGAAATACATGGCCATCCCACTTGTGTTTTCATTTCCTTGCTGACCAGAAGGTCTTTGTAGAACATATGTACTGCCTGAGTGTGGAATTCACAAGATGTTTCAATAGCATCTCAAACATTTCTATAAACTTGTTGTGTACTTCAACTGTTAATGGCCTTGTCTTGTAAACATACAGAAAGATGAACATTACTTGAGAGAACACTCTAACTGATGACAGTTAGCAATGTTTTTCTTTATTTCCAGATTAATCATTATTTTGTCAAGGCCACTTTTTTTGTTTTTACAATTCATGAAAGTATTTCAGGCATTATGCCTTCATCAGCGGCAATCAATCCCAAATATTTAACTCTGGGGGCCGGTTCATTTATAATTATCCTATTATTGATGATCTATGGCTTGTTGATCTTTAGTTTTGTCTTTTGATATATATATATATATATGATATATATATATATGCGTGTGTGTTTGCATTGAAATATGTTTTTACAAAAACTTATTGATTTGAGAGAATGTATGGGATAATTTAGTCTTTTCAATTTTTATTTTTTTACTTTCATTACTTTAGGTAGGGCTGTTATACAAATCATATATTTAGATCATTGTTTTTTCATTAAATATTTGTAACAAATCTAAAAAGTAAAATGCTGTATCTTACATGTTTTTTTATACCTCATAGTAAAATCTCAGCAGACATTGAAAGAGAGGTTGGACTTAATTGGAAGACATTTAGGTCTCAACACTCAGATCCACGATCAGAAGGTGTTGCTGGGCACTGATACTTTTCAAGTTGATGTTCTACTAGGAGATGGAGGCATTATAACAAATGTCAAACTAACTAACCAAGGAGATGTTGTGGTATGATATTTTTGTTTTTTAGTGTAGTTTATTTCTACATATAGTGTAGAAGCTATATGCTGTTAAATATTAGTAGTTCAGAATCAGGTGTTTTAATGGCAATCAGTGGAATCTACGGAAGACAATAAACAACTTGAACCTATATTCATACCCGTGTTTGGACTGCTTATTTTTTTCTGTTCTTTGTGTATTTTTCCTGAGTGCTGTTAAAATATCTGTTTCTGTATAATATAATTTTCAGCTCTACTCTAGTTCCCCAAATAATAAATATTATTATTGTCTTCATATA
The DNA here is from genome assembly GCA_032433765.1 of Megaustenia siamemsis. Lineage (NCBI taxonomy): Eukaryota > Metazoa > Mollusca > Gastropoda > Stylommatophora > Ariophantidae > Megaustenia > Megaustenia siamemsis. The sequence continues at coordinate 19,713,098 of JAVIAB010000092.1, read as the reverse complement.
TATTAAGATGTGTTAAAATATAAATTATTGACACATTTTCCATTAAACTTTATCAGTAATTCAATGCGATCAATTTTTACTCAATAAAGTACCGGGTTTTGAACTAACAATTTGCTAACTAGATATTGTTATTTAATTATCTTCAGTTTATGTGTTGCTGGCAGACATAATGGTCAATGGTTGACTTTCCTTATGACAAAGTCAAAAGTCTTCCTCTATGTTGTTCACTTTGTGACCATCTTTCATACATTTACAAAAGTCTGTCCCACACAGGTTGTCTTTGATCTGCCATTCATACCATCTTCTCTAAGTACCCATAGTATAACAAGTTTTTGATTATTGTTTCTGAATTCTGGGTACGTGACCTGTTCAGTTTCAACATTATTTGTCTGGTATCACAATTTTTCAATTCATTATTTGAACAATGGCAAAAATATGTGATTATACAGTTGTATGTAATATTAGAAACAAAGTTGAACGCATTCGAAAATAAATGTCTAAAGAAAATACTTGGTATAGCATGGAACGAATTCAAAACAAATGAGGAAATTAGAGAAATCGCCAATCAACCAATAATATCTTCAGTATTAAAGAAAAGACGATGGTCATACGTTGGACATGTGATGAGAAGAGATAATAACCGAATAGCAAAGCAAGCCCTCATATGGGAAACAACAGGTAAAAGAAAAAGAGGGAGACACTGAGAAAAACATTGATGAGAGAGGCAAGAGCAGCAGGAGTCGACTCCCTCAATGAGATAGAACTGCTTGCACAGAACAGAGACAGATGGCGAGATTTGATAAAATATCTTTAAAAGAAAACTGCTAGAACAAAAAATCCATATAGGAGAAGGTGTATCTTGGTCTACGCCCTATGGGCCGGTTACGGCTCGAAAGGTCAATAGATAGATAGATAGATGTAATATGAGTGCATGTTTTGTTTAGAGCATTCTTAATATCTGTCACCAACTGTTTTCTTGCATGATTGATAACAAACAGACTCTTGGGGGTGACCTTTTACTTCTTCTTTCCTTCCTCATTTGCCTTTCAGCGTCGAGGGGAGATACATTTTGCTGTCTTTTGCTCTTCTGTTCGCCTCAGCTGCTGTTATGTTTCCTAGTGCTTCTAATATTCCATCCATCTTTTTCGTGGTCGACCATTGGGTCTGGTATTCTCACAACGTTTGCTGAGGGCTTGTTGTGTTTTGGCCTTTCTGCCTTGTCACGTGGCCAAACCATTTTATCTGTTGTTTCTTTATATATTCTATGGTGGGGGCTATTCCTAGCTTTTTTCTCAGTTCTTCATTTCTGATCTTATCTCTCTGGCTGTTTCCTGTCATTCGTCTATCACATTTCATCTCAGTAGATGTTATTTTTCTTATTGTTCTTGCATCTAGGGTCCAGGTCTGGCATTGGTAGCACGATGTTGGGATCAATATTGTATTGTATAGTGCTCGTTTTGCCTCTATAGTTATTTCCTTGTTGGATAATAGTGGTGATAACTGTCCAATGATTTGACAAGCTTTGAATCATCTTGATTCTATCTCTGCTGTTTGTGAATTATCATTTGTCACTAAACTTCCTAAGTATTTGAATTCCTCTACTTGTTTTAGTTGTCTGCCTTCTATAGTTATGTTGATGTTCTGTTTATTTTTGGTGACATTCATGACTTCTGTTTTGTTGATTTTCATTTTACCTTGTACTTGAACTACATTAACTCCCACAGGGTAATAGTCACATTTATTTAAGAATATACCTAGCTATATATTAATGGGTTATAGGCATGTCCAGGACACGAAAGAAGAATGTGGCTGACCACAGTGAAAGAGATTGGAGCCTCATCACGTACTAGTCCAGACAGCACACAACCTTGTCTAACACCCTGTTTTATTTCCTGAAACATTCCCAATTGGTTCCCAGTTCTTATTGCCGCTGTTTGTTTACCAGTACATATTCTTTATTATTCTTAGATCTTTGCTGTCTGCGTTTATGCTTCCTCAAATTTTGATTATTTCTTGGTGCTTTACTTTGTCAAATGCCTTGTTGTAAGCTATGAAACATAGGTATAGATCTGTTTTCACCTCTATGACTCTTTCTACTAAAGATCTTATGATATAAATGGCATTGCTTGTTCCTTTATCTCTAACAAAACCACAATGTTCATCGCTAGTTTCTGGACTGATTTTGTTTCGCGCTCTTCGCATGATGATTCTTAGTAATATCTTAGTCATATGACTCATAAGACTTATTGTGCGATGATCATTGCATTCAATATTATAGATAGATGGCAGGAATATATAACAGAACTATTTCATGATCAAAGGGACAAGAAACCAGTTATAAAATGTACATCAGGCTATAAAATCTTAAAATCTGAGGTGGAAAAAGCTATAAAAACAATGAAAAAGGGAAAAGTAGCAGGACTTGACAGCATACAGATAGAGATGATACAGGCACTAGAAGATTTTGGCATTGAAGTGATTACAGACATATGCAACAACATATACCACACAGGATACATACAAAATGAACTAATAACATAAACTTTCATTGCATTGCCTAAAAAGAATGATGCAGTTGAATGCAGTGATTTTAGAACAATGAGCCATGTTACAACAATCTTGCTAAAAGTTATACACGAAAGGATTCAGAATAAAATCAATACTGAATTAGATTAGCAGCAATTTGGATTTAGGAAAAATAGCGGGACAAAAGAAATCATATTCTGCATGAGAACATTAAATGAAAAGTACACAAACCAATATATGCTTGCTTCATTGACTATACCAAAACTTTTGATAGAGTACACCACAAACAACTTATAGAATGTCTAAAAGAGATACATCTAGATGACATGGACACACGACTAATATGTAATTTGTACTGGGAGCAAACAGCAATAATAAAATATAATAAAGAGAACTCTACACCCATTGATATAAAAAGAGGAGTAAGACAGGGATGCATCCTATCACCAAACTTGTTCAGTCTATACACTGAGCAAATCTTCAAAAACATCCTAGAGATGCCAGACCTAAACATTAATGGAAAGATAATCAGTAACCTAAGATATGCTGACAATACTGTACTACTAGCAGAAATCCTAAAGATCTGCAACAATCACTTAATGAAATAAACATGACAAACAAAAAATATGGACTAGATATGAATATCAAAAAGACTAAAACTATGATCATACACAAAGATAATACTCAAAACCTACAAGTCGATATAAAAGTTGAAAGATTAGACCTGGAGACGGTTCAGAGAACTAAACTACCGTGGACATACTATAACCAGTGATGGAAAATGTGCAACTGAAATAAACAAAAGAATAGGAATGGCAAAAAGTAATTTTAATGTCATGAAGAACATACTAACATCAAAACAAATAACACCAGGGCTAAAGCTGAGAATAGCAAAATGTTACATCTTCTAAATTTTCCTATATGGTGCAGAAACATGGACATTAGACAAGAAAACAGAACAGAGAATTGAAGCCTTTGAAATGTGGATATATAGAAGAATAGGTAGAATTGGATGGAAGGAAAAGAAAACAAACGATGAAGTCTTAAAACAACTAAAAATGAAAAGAGAAATACTAAGCACAATTCAAACAAGACAAATGCAATTGCATGGGCCATGTTAAAAGGCACAACAGCCTACTAAAAGTAATCATGGATGGGAAATACAAGGTAGAAGAGGCAGACCAAGACTAACATGGATGAGTAACATCAAAAGATGGACAAATCAGCTTATGACAACCTGCACCATCAATGCAAGAGACAGAGCAGAATGGCGCTCCATGGTAGCCAACCTTCGTTGCGGAGACGGCACTCGATGATGATGATATGTTAATAGATTTATATTAACATTTGTTGCATCATTGTCTGATGAAAGTATTTTATTAAATAACTGAAATTCTTTTTTTACAGGATTGTCCAGATCTGAAGGATATATTAAAGTAAGTAAAATAATAACATCAAGATTTTTTCTTTCATTTTAATATTATATACTAACATATATACATTTTGATATTTTGTATCTTGAATGTGTGTCTGAGGGGCTATCAAAAAGTTCCAGAACTATTCCTGGAGAAAATTACAGGCTTAACTTAAATTGACCCACCATCACTTTCAAAATAGTTCCATTGGGAATGTACACAGTGATCCCAGTACCTCTTCCTTACCTTTATAGTAGTGTTTTTTTTTCCCCTCAAGGCTGTCCAAAGATGCATGTAATCCCAGTATTATGCCATCTGCTGTGTCAAAGCAGAACACCTTCAGTGTAAATGCAGTTTAAGGAACAAATTGGGGGGGGGGGGAAATGAGAAGGCTAACAAGTAAAAGTGATTATGAAGTGTGTAGGACTAATGGCCCGTAGCTTTTTGTTAAAACAAAAATGCCACAATATAAAAACCAATTACTTTTACACCAGATCTTTAGAGAAGGCTAACAAGTAAAAGTGATTATGAAGTGTGTAGGACTAATGGCCCGTAGCTTTTTGTTAAAACAAAAATGCCACAATATAAAAACCAATTACTTTTACACCAGATCTTCTCTCAAGCATCTCAAAATGCAGCAAATAAATTCTAGGTGACCAATGCTATTGATGTAGAAAATAATTATTAGCTTGCCTCCCGGACCTGCCACAGCCACATTGGACTTGATGACTGCAAGTTTTTTTCACTGGGACAACTTGTTTTGACTTCATATCGTAGGTGTAATTCCTTCTTTCATCACCCTTGATGATCCCAGAGATAAAGTTTTATTGTTGTTAGTCATATCAGGTAACTCACTGCACATGTCAGAATGCCTATGTTTATGATGAAGCGTATTGAGCCTAGGGATGAACTCTACAGCAACATTATGCTTGCCCATACTTTCTACTAGGATCTCATGACAGACGTTATAATTGATTTCAACAATGTGAAAACTTGATAGGTTGTTTGGCAATGCTTCTCATGGATCATTTCACAAATTTTGTCCGCATTTTCTGGCATTTTGATGGTGACAGGACATCTTGAGAGCTTCCTATCTTGAACAACCTCTTGCCTGGCCTCAGAAACAACCCACAGATTTGTTTGACCTAATGAATGTTTGCTATGGTCTGAAGAAGCATTTTCAGGATCTCTGTAACAGATTTGCTAAGCTTTACACAAAATTTGATGTAAAGACATTGCTCAGATTTGTCAGCCATTATACTGATTGCAGAGCAACACATACACAAAATTAGAAAATGGTGTGTAGAAACTCACTGTGTATAGACAGCATGATGTCAATGGACACACAGATTCAAACATGCAAACTCTTAATGATTATCATTATCTATTTCAAATATTTTTATTTGCAGGTGCTAGTTATTCTATTGTTGTTTGGAGTACCACTTTATCTTTTCAGTAGTTTTCTCTCTTTGTACAAATATTGACATGTTTGTTACATGTAGAAGATCAATAATTATCCAGATTTATTATCCAAACTGCACTGGTCTGTACAATAGTGTTTCTACTGTAAATGGCGCTTTTTTAACCCATTTTTACAGACAAACGAAAGAATGTTATTAACGAAATGCTTTCAAGCAGTATAAATTATGTCTTCTTTCAGAAAAGGAGATTTTTCTGAGTTTGTAGAACATTTGCAAGGCCTTCAGAGCATTTATCAAGTCACAAGTGATGAGTAAGTATCTCTTGTATTTTGTTATGACTTTCTAATATTTCATCTTTATTTCCAATTCTTGTTTTTGCTTTTTTAATTGGTAATAAATGTAAAGCTTAACTTTTATTTTTTGCATTCACCCAATAACTAGAGGAATAAATGGTTCTCTTCACCATCCACACTTAAAAGGTCATTAAGGAATTCTTGGAGAAGACAGGTGGAAGCAGAGATAAAGATGATGGGGAAGACATGGAATGATCTTAAAAGAATGGCAAAAAACAGAACGACTTGGAAAGTGTTTGTTGAAGACCTATGCTCCACTGGGAGCTAAAAATGTAGAATAAGAAGAAGTGAGTGTTTAGGTGTTATATTGTGGTTTACAGCAAAGCTGTGATATTGGTGCCTTTTGGCCCAACACATCTGACTTCAGTTTAGTGTATTGGAGTACCAGATTGCCTTTTTTCGTATCCTTACTAATATGGCCACACTTGTCTGTTTCTAGAGTCACTGGAAAGAGGTGGGTTAGGATCTGGAGAGTTCTGGTTCACCAAACCTGGCACACTTAGTCAGTTATGAGTCACTGATCCCTTTCAACTTTAGTGCTGACATGTGTCTTGACCACCTAGAGCTTAACTGATTCATTATTATATTTTGCTCTCTTGGTGAACAGAATCATTTTACTTTCAAGAAGTTAATAAATTAAACTTTAAATCATGTTTAGATGCAATATTTGAATCTTTTGTTTTGTTTCCAAGCCAGCTTTTTGTAGAATGTTACACCTAGATAAGTTTGGCTGATTGTCTTCTTTATAGAAAGTATATACTTAACTCTTTCCGTATGGAAGCTTTTTATCGACCCAACAGAAGAGATTTCAGAGACAAAATTTTTCATCGTTTTAAAAATAAATCTATATATTTATATTTATCTAACATAAAACATATTATATATGAATTTTTAGATAATTGAACAAGGTATTAGATTTCATCATCAAGATGATACAAGACATGCAAATCGGCATGGTGCACAGTGCGGCGAAACATGCGGAAAGAGTTAAAAGTATTTCATTTACCATTTTAAAGAAAACTAAATTAATAGGTTTCTTGGCAAATATATTGCTACGTTAATTGTGCAAGGAAATATACAATAAAGCAATTAAAAAAATATAATTCAGCATCTGCATAATTTTTGTACAAATCTTCATTACTGTAGACTTTCAACAGAAAAAGTTCAATCAGCTGTTTAAATTGTCACTCTATTTACATATTCTTCATATAAGAACATAAAAATTAAGAAAATTGTAACACAGAATATGGTTGAGTATCTCTGTAAGCCAGTGATATAAACACCAGTAAAGAAATTGTATTAAAGAATTTTGACAACTCAAGATTTTACATTTTTTTAAATGTCACATAAAGCCACCAGATAACACAAAAACTCTACCAGATGATTTTTTTTTTAAATAACTCTATATTGTGGTTTATTTACATCAAAGAATGTTTGATGTCATGTATATTACAAAAGTGTATACACAAAAAAAGTAATATTTTAATAATTTATTGAAAAAAAAAAAATTCATCTTTGCATAAATCTTGTAAAAGATATTCAGTAATCTATGTAGGTAAAAAATAACAGTAAAGAGCCCTGTCATGCCAAGTGGCATACAGGGAATGTTGTGTTAGTGGCCATAATTTTTATAGACCTTCGGCACAAGAATTTTGGGTAATGTGTATTGCGCTCATGCCACTTTACTTTCCCAGTAAAAATCCGGTACCCATTTAAATCTGCTTGAATCTGGAAGCCGTCAATCAGGATCGAACTTGACCTCTTGTCCTTTGTAGTCCTGTTAACTAACCAGTGTCACGACTCCCAGTTGTCAATGTGCTTCAGTTAAATTGTGTTTTAACTTAAATCAAACACTTTGGATTTGAAAAGAGATAGTGTCAAAGGAAAGTTTTTAATAAGTGATTCTAAAATCGTGTCATATCTGGACATAACTTGATTCAGCCAGAGATTTGTGTGCATGCTGCAGTTTTAAAAAATCAAGACATTTTGTGGTTTTCAGACTCAGAGTGTGTAATATGCCTGTGGGATGTACTGACCCCATTAAAATGTCTAGAAACTAAAGAGCTAAAACACATTATTGAAAGTAGGACTGTTAACTAACTATCAAATTGCAAAGTTTTATTTTAATGTTTTTTCTGTCACTGTGATTTGAGACATACTCTCAAATGTTTAACTATCATCTTTATATATAATTTTAATCATCATTTTCCAATATTGTCTTCCTCAGAAAATTAAAATCAAAAGCATTTTTAGCCCTTCAAGCCCTTGAAAAAGATCTTAACCAACTTGCCCAGTTTCAAAGGTAAATTCTAAAGTTTTCATAATAATTATGCGGATTAAATCTGTGATTACAACACAATCTCAAATTTTGTTCCGGTCAGCTACTTCATAAATATAAATGTTCACACATTTTACTGGGCTTAGATAATTGAAATTACAATATAGAACGTATTCTTCACAGCGAATACAGTGAATAGAGGAAGCAAAAAAGTAGCACAGTAACCTGTTACTCATGTTGTAGGATGTGATTAATGAAGAAGATTAGCTACCACATTCTGAACTTTACTTTTCTCCACCTGCATTCAGCCTTACACAATATTTAGTTCACTCCTCAGTTTGTATGTCTCATGTGTAGTGCTCATCATGACATCAAATATATCATTAATTCATCATCTTCTGGGCCTACATTTTCCCGTTGCTTCTGAGAATTTAAGCTCTCCTGAGGGTGTTCTAAGTGTTAATGCTCTCATGGAGATGTTCTAAGTGTTAAAGCTGAGATGGAAGTATTCTAAGTGTTAATTTTTCACCTGGGGAGGTGTTCTAAGTGTTAAAGCTCTCCTGGAAGTGTTCTAAGTGTTAAATCCTTCATGGAGGTGTTCTAAGTGTTAAAGCTCTCATTGGGTGTTCTAAGTGTTAAACCATTCATGGAGGTGTAACCATTCATGGAGGTGTTCTAAGTGTTAAAGCTCTCATGGAGGTGTTCTAAGTGTTAAATCCTTCATGGAGGTGTTCTAAGTGTTAAAGCTCTCATGGAGGTATTCTAAGTGTTAAAGCTCTCATGGATGTGTTCTAAGTGTTAAAGCTCTCAGCGAGTCACATTATCTGGACCAAGACATGGTCTCACAAATTTGAAAGAAATCTGATATTGTCTCGATATGGCATAACTGGTCACCATGTGGAGTTAATTTATTTGCCCTAAAGGCAACTGGCCCAGTAAGCCAGTGATGGCTTACATTTTCCCAAACAAAAATATATTGTGGAAAATAACAATAATTTTAGTATTAGCACAACTGAGTAATGCTTGTTGATGTACAGCCTTTGATTAAAAAATGCAACAGTGGTTTTTTGCTTTAAAGACAAAAGTAAATATTATATAAGCTGAACATGAACATAAACTAACTGTGAAGAGATTGCCCAGAGCAGTAGTTGACTCCATAGCCTTTGACAAGATTCTCATACTGGCACTACATTCATTGTCTGACAGGACAGACCTGAAGACTGACAGAATGCCAGTCGTTTGTGGTACACAATTAAGTAAAAGGATAATGTCTATATTTGTCAAGTTCTGAAGTCCTGCTGCTGTATGAACTGTACCCTTGTAGAAGCTACAATGATTTTTGTGTGCCTAAATATATATGGCTTGTTCTTATACTCATGTGCTTTGTTTTTAATGAATGGATCTTTTTATTTTGCAGTTCCATTAGTGGTGTTGCTAACTATATACATAAGTGTCCTCTTGGAATCATGTTACCTCGTTTAGCTGGTGAGTAATTTATTATATATCATGTTGTATTTATTTCAATATTTTTTTCATAAGAGCATGCATGAATGTTGTTTTTACCTCTAACTTATATATTTAGAATATACTAAATCGTTAAAAACCTTACTGGTAAAGTAACTGATCTGTTCAGTTAATTTAACATAAGTTTTTGAACACAAAAGAGCAATGAAAACATACTAAAACCATCACCATCAAGTACCGGGCCTGCTGGCATAGGTGATCATGTCTCTCCACAACTTTCGATCTCAACAGTTATTTATCATTTCTGTTGCTGACCTTCTGCCAAGCCATCCTCTTAAGCTGTCTGGTATTTTTTCTCTTTGCTTCCCTCTATCTCTTCGTCCCTCAATTTTTCCAGTTGTTAAAATATATTCCAGTTGTTCTCTTCTCATTACATGGCCAAAAAATTATGATTGTTTCTTCCTAATATTGGAAATTAATTCTCTTTTTGCTTTGATCTCTTTCAGAATATTTTCATTACTCTTCTTAGCTGTCCATGGTATTCTCAACATTCTTCTGTAAAACCACATTTCTACAGACTCCAGTGATTTTCTTGTCTGTTGCCCTATTGTCCATGATTCACATCCATATGTTAAGACTGGCTCTACATAACATTTAAGAACTCTTTTGTGTGGTGTTGCTAACTCGATGATATATACTAAAACATTTACACATTAAACAGAACTGGCTTATAAACGCCATTCTACAGACGGAAAATAAAATACTCTGGCCACGTCAAAAGACACAGTGGGTTGGAAATAACAATGATGGAAGGCATGGTTCCTGGGTGACACATCAAGGGCAGGCCAAGAAGAAAGTGGTTTCAGACACCAAGTAGACCTTGAAGATGGCAACATAAGTGGGAGATCTAGCTGAGATTCTTTCAGACCAGCGCTGTGGTGAACGCAACTTTCTGCAAAGGACATGCGGCCAGATGATGATGAATTTGAACATTTTCTATAAAGATGTGATTTGGTTTGAAGACTAGAGACTATTGGATACATATTAACATTAATAATAAATTAGCACTCACAATGATTTCCCATGATTAGAGAATTGAACATTATATTCAATTTCTGTCTGCAGGAAAACCAATGAAACTTATATACTTTGTCTCACCATACGATCTATTGGATAAAAAGTCCCTAGCAGCACATCCACTTACTGTAGAAGGTAAGATATGCTCATACAGATTTATATTTATTCATCATCAATCACCAATGACTTAATGAGGCACTAAATCCATAATTTAAAAGAATAAAATAATATTTACATTTTTCACACTGCCAGGTGTTCAATCAAAATGTGTTGTCTTAGATGAGAGCTATTTTTAGGCACACTTAATGTCAAATAGGGAGTTTCCATCCTTGAGATCAATTAATTGTGTTTGCCTCAATTTTTTTTCTGACCTGCCTTTCACAGACCTACCTATGAATTTATCTGGGGATATACATTTATTATATATAGGGATATATATTCATAAAGTATTCTCTCTCATGTTAATAGTCATAATTAAAGATTTTATCAATGTATCAATATAATTCCATTATTTCTGTGAGTTAAAATGAAAATTGGGCATTTTCTCAATGACTAAATTTTTGTGGTTTAAAAATGTTTATTACGCCTACATTTCACTTGCTTGAGATTCAATCATTTGCCTCTCAGGCCAAAGATGGCACATTGGGTGGAGGGTAAAGTTCTCCATGATAACATGATCTCCTGCTAGATCTTGTAGTTCTTGGTTGTTAGTCCCATTGTTGGGCCTTCTCTAGCAATTGTTCTGTGTAACAATTCTCTTGGTCAACCTTGTTTTTTTACAAGATGGTTTCCATGTGAATCCCTGACAGGGAAGTCTTTCTTCATTCTCAGCACATGACCAATGTATTCCAACATTTTCTTTTAAAGCTTGACACATATTCTAGTTTTTTTAAATCATTTATCTGTTCATTTAAAGTGGATTTTTTCCAGCTGGTGTTTGAGATCCTGCTTTCGATTGGTGCTTAAATAATAATTTTAAACAGTGACCATCATGTTACAAATAAGATTGGGGATTTGTTAGTGTGCCAGTATAATTCCGTGAGTCAATATGGATTAATTTGTATAATTTTTTAATCTTTATTAAGCCAGAATATTTTCCAGACAGGTGATTAGTGCCCATTTAATAATGTATTTTGGTGTCTTACATATTAACTAATGCAAACCCCATGCCATGTTAACAGTCAATTTAGAGATTTTCTAAAATGCTAATATAATTTCATGATTTGTGTGAGTAAAAGTGAAAGTTTAACAATTCTACATAAGCTAATTTGTATACTTTTATTGGACTTATATTGGTAGAGGTATTTTATTTATATTTATTGTTTTCTCATTGCTGTATGGATATAGAAGTCACGCAAAATAATATGTCAGTGTGTGTGTGTGGGCACACACACACACAACATTAAAAAGCTTTATACTGATTGTGTAAGCACATGATAAAGGATCATTTAGGTTGATATGTGGTTTTCTTGCCAATTTGTTGATTGTGAGGTATATTTTTCAAGAGCCACATGATGAAGTGCATGGACAATTTGTGGAGAAAAAACATTAGTCACAAAAGAAAGCTCAAGAACAAAAAGCTAATATTTTGTAAGGCATACAAAAGTGATTTAATTTTACTTCTTCTTAGCTTTCTAGGCAGCAGCCATTTTGGCCTACTCTTTTAACTGCCGTGGGTTTTTTTTTATATGTAAAGGTAAAGTAAAATACAAGACTTCAATCGGCATTTTAGCAAGCGAGTTTTCACCAAGATGTGCTCGGCCGCCTATCCAGAAGTGTTCGGAGACTTCAGGATAGTGTTGCTTCAAGCATCGAAACTTGTGATGCAGCATTCCTCGCCTTGTCAGAGTACTACCTCTACCAAAGGTACCCATTTCTGCCAGTGGCCTAGTCGATCACAGGGGTATTGTTTTCCAACCACGAATACCATTCACACTGCTTCCAGTGGGAATCGAACACGGGTTGTCCAAACGTTGGTAGCTCAGTCCGAACAGGGTTGTCCAAACGTTGGTAGCTCAGTCTGAACAGGGTTGTCCAAACATTGGTAGCTCAGTCTGAACAGGGTTGTCCAAACGTTGGTAGCTCAGTCAATTGGTTCTCCCAAGACTACCGAGGCCCCCAAATATTTTTAATGTGTGTGAGTGCGCACTGGATGACCTATTTTTTCTCTGTTATCCAAGAGAGCTAGACATTGGATCTCACTACACAGAGACCAAGGGAGTGTAATACCACAAAGAGACCATGAATTCAAAGTGAAAAATTGACAGTCTACGGCAGGATTGAAACCTGGAACCTTTCTGTCCAGAGCCGACATCTAACTTCTAGACTGACATTTGGACAATCTGTGTTTTTAATTCCCGCTGAAAGCAGTGTGAGTTGTACTCGTGGTTGGGAAAAAAAATACCCCCACGATCGACCCTGCCACTGGTAGAAATAATTACCAGGGTAGTAGTACTCTGGGAAGGTGACGAATGCCGCCTCACATTGTGAGTTTCGATGCTTGAAGTGACTCTATCCAGAAGTCTCCAAAAACTTCTGAATAGGTAGCCGAGCGTATATGGGTGAAAAACTGCCATGCTAAGACACAAATTCAAGTCTCGTACTTTACCTTTACTCCTGATTTATTTTCAATTTGCAATATAAATTGATGATGACAATGTAGCAATGCATTCAATGAGAATGTGTAAAGTGCTGTGGGAGATTGTGTATGTACTGCACTAAGAACCAAAGCACCCGCAGTAATCTCACTTAGGCTAAAGTGCTGGCTTGTAACAACACAAAAATTGCTAGACATGTTATTATAATTTTAACAAATTTCCTCGAATTTATGAAAAACAATAATGACAGGAATATAGCACTAGACTTGAGCCGTAACATAAATGAGAGTCACAATTTTATTTTATAGCTACAAGAATGATAATCCAAAACCGGCACAAAAATATGTCTTCATAAAAGTTGGTCATTGCAATGTGTCCTTGAACTGTCAAAGGATTTTCTACCTAGATTAATAACTAAAATGTGTGTGAAATACTGCTGCTGCTTTTTACAGTTAGCCTTTCTATCATTGTTATTGCTTGCTCCCAGTTTAGATTGCATATGAGAAAGTAATGAGGCTAACCCGGTACATTCTCATGTGAAATTTTAGAGGCATCTGCATATCATGTGTCACCTTATATGTTTATTTGGCAAAACATTTTGTCAGTGAAATTTACTTATTCTTTCTTTCTGTCTCTTAGCCATTACAGAAAACTTCCTAGGTCAAAGTGTAACTGTTTGTATTGAGCCTGTCCCAGAGACTGCTCCTGCCAATAAACTTCAAACAATGCCTCTTATGAATGTCAACAAAACCCAGGATGGAAAGAGGTGAGGTTTTCAGCTCATATAGTTAACTGTTTTTAGATATTGCTCTTTGCTGAGGGCCATTTAAAAAGTATTGCTCCCCAGTGCCATAGCTCTGACAACAGTGCACCAAGACATGTGACACCAAAGTGATAATAATAAGCTCTAATAAATTATAATTTCTAATGAAGTGACTATCAGAACACCTAGTGGCATTTGCCTAGAATGTGACACATGCACATAGCATTCATTAACATTGTAGCAAGCATGGATGTACAGTTTAAGCAAAATGCTGTGATTGAATTCCTCATTGCAGTGGAACGTTGTGTACCCATCAATATTCATCAACGAATAACTGCGGTATACAGCAACTCCTGTCTCGATGTCCGTAATTTGAGGAGGTGGACAAGAACTTTAAAGGTGACATTTCAGCCATGACAGATCTATGTGACAAGTTCACAGCTGACAACCGATCACAACATCAAGCAAGCGTGGATGAATCAGTTGTGTCAAGCAGAAAGATATTGTGCTAATTTTTAGGATTTTGGTTGAGCAAGTTATCATGTTATGCATGCTGAAACCAAAATGAAACATCATTGACAGTTTGTCAGGAACTTCGGCTGTGATGTGAACAGGAAGGCGTAACCTTTCTCCACTGAATTGTCACTGGCAATAAATCATGGGCTCATTATGACCCAGAAAACAAACGCCAATTTATGAAGTACAGGCTTAAGAACTCAGCATACCCCCCCCCCCCCCCCCCCCCCCCCCCCCCCCCCAAAAAAAAAAGAATTCAACATCAGCAGGAAAAGTGACAATGGCCTCTTTTAGGACCATGAGGGTGTAGTTCACAGCATTTTTGGAACACTGTCAACTCTGGTCACTATATGATAACATAGCAGGAACTCTTCGCACACTTACTATGTGTTCATCTTTGGAAATTGGCAATTCTTCAGCTCGACATAATCCCCACATATGAGTCGGTGAACAGTCTTTACATTGGAGTATCTCAAATTGTGATAGCATTTGACTGCACTTACCTTACAGCCGCAGTCTGCTTGCGACTTCTTTCTTTTCCTAAAGCAATACATCAAGGGACACTAGTACGCTACTAGCAAGGAGGTGCTGGGAGACAACCAATTTCTTCCTTAATGGGGAAACCATTTGTCCGACGTTAGCATTTGTGTGTGGGCGGGATGGTGGCTACATTGAAAAGATTAAATAAATGAAACTGTTTCTTAGCTGACCCATAGGACTTTCTGCTTAGACTTAACAGATATATATGAAGAGAAAGTACACAGAAGTTAGATTATTGTGTACATGATTATAGCCAAAGCTATTGTGCTGATTTCTTACAGAATCTGGAGAGTCATACTATTGGCAGTTGCTTTAGACACTGTAAATTGACCACTTTAGTTTTATAAATTTGTAGACTGCCATGAAATCAGTGAATGAATGAAGTTAAGTACAAAAGGTTTTTGCTTATTATCATTAACTTCATTGACTTCAAAACAGCATTCATAAAGATTCTTAGCGGAAAATTCTGAGGTAATATGGCTGAGAATTCAATATTCATATTCTGAGATTAAAAAATCATAAATATTATCAAAAGACATGTATGATGGCCACATATGTGCAGTTTGTACAGAGGAAGACTGAGCAAATGTTTCCCAATAGAAACTGGGGTTAAACAAGAATGTATTTATCGCCCTTGTTATTTGAAGTTGTTATGGACTTCATAATGAAGAAATGCTGCACTGGTAATAAAGATAATAAATATATATAATATAATAAAGATAGTAAACATACATTATTGTGGACATAATCATTCATATTGCATTCATTACTGTCACCCATTTGTTGTGTTGTAAGTTCGTGCAGGTCTTGAACATTAACTCCATGACTGACTCTTTTCTATTAATGGTTCTGCTTAGTGTTATTTGACTTTTTCTCTCTTATAAAACATCAACCAGTTTAATTAATTTCATCTATAAAAACTATGCTAATTTCATGATAGTATAATTAAGTATTATAATTAAGTTAATGAATTATTTGAGGTTGTGCGCTGCAGTATCACGTTCACATTTCAAGGTGAAATGACCAACACTCTTCCACACAGAATTCTTGCCCAGAGATCAAGATGCATGACATTGAATACATATTCTTTTTTATTTCAACAATAATTTTAGCTAAAATATTAAACCAGACATTGAGTTGAGTAGTCAAGAAAAAGTGTCCTTAAATTTTGTTTTGTCCGTACCAACATTTATGGTGACATTAAAAAATATATATGTATTATTACAATCACTGCACACTTGTCTATTCAACAGCCTGCCTTCTTTTTCTGCTGTGAGCAAAATAAACAGCATGATGCTGCCTGCAAGTTTTGTTCTTGTTCTACCTCGGAGCATACCAGTGTCTACACAGATCCTGCAGAGAATTACTGCTCTAACAAGTATTGTCACTTGAACACTTAGATAATGTTCATCATGTAGATGTAAAAGTGTGCATTTCTGTATGATGTAAAAGTGTGCATTTCTGTATGATGTAAAAGTGTGCATTTCTGTATGATGTAAAAGTGTGCATTTCTGTATGATGTAAAAGTGTGCATTTCTGTCAGAGAGTGTGAGATACAAGCCCTTCACTTAAACATTTTACTTTGATACATTTCTGATTATATATGTATATATATATATGATATAAGATGAGTAGGGGACCTGTTTACTCATAAACATACAAAAGAAATGCTAGCTTTTTATATATATATATATATATATATATATGAAGCTAGCATTTCTTTTGTATGTTTATGAGTAAACAGGTCCCCTACACACCTTTAGGACATTTGATCATTGTCACATTTATTGGTGATGTGGTTGGCATCATGCCAGGCTGCCCTATTTTTTTTTTTTTTTAAAATCTGGTATCCACTTAAAGGCTGGTTGAACTGTTGATGGAATTGAACCCAACCTCATGCCCAAACATTTTGGTTCACTAACCTCTGACCTACTGTGGCTCACTTATTTATATGAGCTGTGCACTGTTGTATGAAATCACTGTTTTAGATAATCTCAGTATCAGATATTTCAACAAACTAATATTGTAAGGCTGAACAAAATTTGTATTACACATAGAAGCCCAGAGAGGTAAGGTGCCTCACATCAGCAGAGCTCGTAGCCATTAGTGATCTACAGCTGATGGCTTGCAGCAAGATTGGTGAACCAGACCATACTCCACCTTTTGGCTGTGCCTCTAGAAACAGATTAATCTGTCTAGTCTGGCCAAGTGAGTAGGGATCGAAGAGAGAAGGCAACCCACTACTCAAAAATGCTGTACTGAAGTTAGATGTGTTTAGATTTCATCAGTTTGCAAACTGTAGATCAGCAAGATATAAAAAAATCACACCTTTGCCAATTATCATGAGGAAGTTAGCACCTGTGAGATTGATCTTAAAATCTGTAATGCAGTCAAGAGGACAAGGCCAAGACATCCTGCAGCACCTGGACTGACAATGGTCATTGACTCATAGCTGATTGTTTATGTCTGATCATGATTATGTTATGCTTCCTTATAGTTGAAACAGACTAACCAGACCTTAAGAAAGAGTAAGCTTGTTAGCATTTTAGTCAGATGTTACAGCACTGAACATGCATCAATTCTCAAATAAATATTTTGTGCAAGGAAACAATGTTGTTGTCATTTACATGTTGGTATTTCTTTTATTCAGATCTAGAAATCCACAAAGAAGTAAATGCACAAAGTTTGCGGTCTCTAATACTGGAAACGTTTTCTGACGGGAGTATCAAGGATTGTAGGAGATTATTTGTTGTAAGTTTTGTATTGTGTCCTTTGTTTACAGGGCACATTTTTTTAAATGTTTCTTTCAGCCTGTTTGTGTAGATCTGATTCTAGTCATTTATGTGTTCACTGCACAAATGAGCAGGCAGGTTTCCTTAAATAGTAGTACATTTGGAGAGTTAAGTAAGTACAAGGTTGAATAATTCAGTAACTTCCTGTAAGATAAACAACGTTTGATAAAGTAATAATAATGAGACTAATGGAACATGGAATCTAACTGCAGTTGCAGTGTATAAAGGAGCACTAGGAAAGATAAAGACTAGCTACAGTCAATAAAACATTAACCGCCACAGGAAACTATGTATAGGCTCACTAATAATGAAATGAAATCAATTCCAGATGAAAATGCAGGGTACTGAAAGTTCCCAGAGGCAACAGCTGCTCCACCTCATGATTCAAGTAACTAGTGCAATCTGGTCATGAGAGTAGGGATCGAGAGAGAAGACAACTGGGTAGCCAAAAATGCCTTGATGAGAGACAAATATGTTGACCCCCAAAAGTACAAATACTGAAGCTTAGCTTTGCTGTAACCCATAACACAATGTACCTACAGCCACATATTGTCCTTTTAAGGGTAGATAATGAAAAAGAATAGTCATCTGAGGAGTGTAGTTTAAAAATACTTATTCTATGCTTGTAACAAAATTACAGCTACTGTTTTGTGTTCAGATCTAAGGAATCGTTAGTAGTACATTCAAATCTTAATAATATGGATTTATGGGTACATATGTCACTCTGAAATATTACAGTGCCCTGCCTCAGCTTACTAGTAGATACAATACCCAATAACTGTATTTTTAGTCTCCCCTATCCACCATATTTTCCAGGCACAGTAATAATGTGTTTGGAACTTTAAAAGAGGCAGTGAGAGGAAAGACTTCCGTATCCAATTTTGAGGCGCTGGAGTTGCTGAACACACATAAAGAACAATTTTTGTTTCCAGTTAGAATCCATGTGCTTTGGACTTGTATTGAACACGATAGAGACTTGGTTGAAAAATTAGAAATTATTTACCAACTTTTGCTTGACAAATCAAGAAACTAAAACTTTAACATTTTCACTAACTCACCATCGTGTTTGCCACATTAAAAAAAAGTTTACAAACATTTCATTTCTTTTAACTTCCAATCTTAATTTTGCCATTTTCAAATTTTGCTTGTGCTGAAAAATGATTGTGTTGTGTAAAGCATATGTTGAGGAATTAAATTTACATTGCAGAGTCTGCCTGATCAGCAGCACATATACTTTCTGGATTGTCTCAATGGAGGATCTCATGAGCATCAAGGAGTAATGGTCTCACGCATTCCTTTCACACACCCAACCCATGTGCCACAGATTTTGAACCTCATGAGACAACAACTTTTGTTTAATATCATCATGGGCAGCTGTGTTAGACCTGAATCAAAGAAAGGTTGTTCTATTTGTTTTTGTCTTTTTATCTAGAGTTGATAAAACAAACAATGGTATGTTGACACTAGGAAACCTCAACATGAAATCATGCATGGAAATAAGCATTTCATTACCTCAAAATCGGCTGGAAGTTAGATGTGAGACTTCATGTACAAGCTACAGCTGGCCTTTAAGCATATCATGCATGATGCAGGGCTTAATATTTTAGTCTGTCTGACTTTTTGAATTGGTTAACCCTTAATTACAATACCTGTCTGTGGCTGATGCGTTTATGATACCATGGTAGAAATGACTACTGCTTATATATAACTTTAGGTGCTCTAAAAATTGTATATTCTCTGAACTTTTGACACACAGCTGTGAGATGCAAGGGCTTGGGATTTCCTTGCTCATGTTGATTTATGACCTGAGTTTGACTTCATGGACTGGGCATGTTACAATGTCTATCGGTTTGGTCACAGTAAATCCATCAGTATGTTCGGTGGCTGCCTCTTAGCATTATTCGCTGTGTTTCCCGAGTTACAAAGAGTTGTTTTTATGTTGACGGTCACTAAGGAAATTTCCTTGTTTTTACTCTTATTCTAATTTTTCTCCAAAGAGAAAGAAAGAAAGACTACCAATTTCATGAAAATTTGCATTTTCTGGTTTTTATTTTTATTTTATACGAGATCTCATGAAATTGGGGGTGGAGGGGGGTGTCCTGCATCAACAGAAACAAATCATTCATTAGGGAGGTGCACCAAAATGGTTGGGGGCTGTTTGACCATGGAAAATGTCACATTTTTTAGAATTTTTGTTTTTTCGCTTTAATTTTTGCGATGGTATAATCTAGGGCTAATAACTTGAAGTCATGGACAATTCTGTATATTACAGCCATTCAGAAATCACTTTGCTTACAATTTTAAAAAATAGTTGTAAACAAGATCGTTCAAAAATGCATGCGTGTGTTCTCACATGTTATGAGCTGTGTCATTTTTGTTTACATATTATAATACAGTCGAACCTGTCTAAGGCGACCATTCACGGGACTTTCAAAAACTGGTCCCATAGGACAGGTGGTCCTGCCTCACAGGTTTTACATAATAAATAGAGCGATAAAAAAAATTTTATCCTAAGCACTATGAAAACTAACCTGCAAATCAGCGTAATCCATGAGTAGAACATAGTGCACATGTCGGTCTACAATAGCCACTGGTTGGACACTTTTCATAAAACACGATAGTTAAACACACAAAATATTTTGTCGAATCACTGATATTCGTTCTTCCAGCGTTAATGCTTTTGGTTTTACACTTTTGACACTGGCCATTTCCTATATTGTGTGTAACACTTTTAAAATCCACAAAAATAATTCACTGAGATACTGTACATGTACGTGAATACACTCTAAGCGGGCAATGACTAATTCTTTAGTTAATTCCTGTAATTTATACGGGCCAACGCAATGGTCTACTCTGGTCTAGACGGAACCGCGAAGTGATGTCACTTCACGATTCATAGATCTCTGTCTGCCGTGTTTCTCACACCAGTATTGACTGATAAACGTAACACGTCCCACTGTAATCTGGGACTCACTAAATACGGGAAAACTTTGACACCTGTGTCGATCGTTTATGGCACCCAGCGAGACGGAGAAGGACTGGCTGGTCGTCGTAAATGGGATAAATAACATTGGCGGCGGTTAATTAGCCTGGTCTCTGGTCGCGTCATACGGTGAGCGCCGTAAGCAGTGTTAGCATATAGTAAAAAACTCGGGGAAATTGTAGACCCGTCCTATAACCAGGGAAACGCTTTAAACAGGTGGTCCTAAGACCAGGTTCGACTGTATATATTATCCAAGAAGTGTTTGGACTTTTTAAAAATTCCAATTTTTAATATTATTTTTGTGTGATGTGATGGTCAGCCCTTCTGTCAGATTAATTTGTAACAATTCTTTGGGCACTTGCAGCATACATGAAAATCAGCTTATTACTTTCTGTTGTTTGATGGAAACTGTCCCTTTTTATATGTTTCTGCTCATAATACAACTATAGCATTCTATGTTATTTAATTCATTCATCATAGAAGACATAAAATTGTGGTAATAAATTCTAAGCTCATCTGTTTCTGTAGTTTAATTCACTGAAGAATTATAAGATAATTATTTGAAAAATTATATATTTCCTAAAAACAATAAATTATTGAATTCATAATCTTGTTAATGCTTTATTGTAATAATCTGTGTTTCAGAATCACCAAACAGCATTGTTTTTGAAGTAACTGCTATATCCTTACAGCAACTGACTATTGTCTTTGAGCACCCAGCCTATGACACAATGATCAGAGGTTCACATTGTTTTACTTGCTTACTAGTTAGCACAATTTTTTTACGGCATGATAAATGAAAACTTGAATTGTGTCTGTCTTCTTCTTCTACCTTTCAGCTCCCTGTAGAGCATAGGTCTTCAACAAACACTTTCCGCGCCGTTCTGTTTCTTGCCATTCTTTTAAAATCGTTCCATGTCTTACCCATCATCTTCATCTCTGCTTTTATCTGTCTTCTCCAAGAATTCCTTGGTCTTCCTCTTTGTCTTTTCCCCTGGGGATTCCAAAAAAGGGCCTGTTATGTAATACTCTCTGTTGGCTTCTGCAGTGTGTGTCCTATCCAGCACCATCGTCTTCGCTGTATCTCTTTGTCCACTGGTATTTGACTGGTACATTTCCATAATTCTATGTTAGTGATTTTGTCCTGCCATTTCCATCCTTTTATTCTGCATAAGCATCCATTAATGAAAGTCTGTATCTTCGTGATTGTCAATTTTGTTGTTCTCCATGTTTCACAGCTATATAATAGGACCGCCTTAACATTTGAGTTGAAAATGTTTATTTTTGTATTTAACCTAATTTCTTTGGATTTCCATATGTTTCCTAGTGCAACAAATTCTCCTCTTGCTTTTGATATCCTTATTTTGGTATCATTTTCTGTTCCTCCATCTTTTTCTATATTACTGCCCAGATATATGTAAGATTGTACGTCTAGTAGAGGTATTTCTTCTAATTTTATTTGGTTATTGCCAACTGCTTTAATTCTCGTTTTTAGATCTTATCTCTATTTATTTTCAGTCCCATCTGTTGTGATCTCTTATCAAGTATGCTAATTTTATCTTGCATCTGTTGATGGTTGTCTGATAGGTGAGCTGTATCATCTGCAAAGACTAAATCATCAAGTTGCTTGATCAGTGACCACTGGATTCCATTTCTGTTGTTTTGAGTTATTTTCATAATCCAATCTATGGCCAGTAGAAAGAGAAATAGAGACAGAAAGCATCACTGCCTTACTCCTGTTCTTATTTCAAATGCTTCTGTAAGCTGTCCTTCATACACTGTTTTTATCAGTTTAATAAACTTTGTGGGGATTCTGTAATGACTCAACAACTTCCAAAGCATTCCTCTGTCTAAACTATCAAATGCTATATTCGTAATCTATGAATCCAATATAAAGTGGGGACTAGTTCTAAACTTGGTTCAATTATTATACATTGGGTAGTTATTTGATCAGTACATGATCTGTTCTTCCTAAAACCTGCTTGTTCATCTCTCAAGTGTTTCTCTATAGCCTCTTTTAGTCTCTCCAGAATGATTCTGCCTAATATTTTTCGTGGCACTGATAGTAGCATAATTCCCCTATAATTTGTGCACTCCTGTAAACTTACTTTCTTTGGTAGTTTGATCATATAACCTTCTTTCCAGTCTTTAGGTATTTCTTCTACTTCTTTTCTCTTTTCACTGATACCTAAAAGATATTGTGGTTTATATCATTTGTCGTTCTTGAGCTCCTTGAACTATCTGAATTAGTGGTTTTCCTTTGTTGTTACATGTCTCTGTCACTGCATCTATCCATCTTCTTCTGGGTTTCCATCTTGGTCTTTTTTCATGCATTCTCGAGAAGAACGCCCTTGATGGTGATTGGTGAGGATTCATTCTGACCGGGTGACCAAACCATTTAAGTTATTGTTGTTCTATATATTCTTGGCAGGGTTTTGTTCCTACCATTTTTTAGGTATTTCTTACCTTTCCCAAATTTTATCTAATAGATTATGAAACATCTTGAAGAGGTGTTAATATCTGCTTTGATGGCTTCTGAAGGAATTTCATCTGGTCCTGTGGTGTTACCATTTTATTAAAGCTTGATGGCTTTCATTATTTCTTCTTCGCTTGGTTTTCCCACAGTTAACGTGTAACTCTTCTTCTGCTAGTAGTATATCTATCTATCTATCTATCTATTGACCTTTCGAGCCGTAACCGGCCCATAGGGCGTAGACCAAGATACACCTTCTCCTATATGAATTTTTGTTCTAGCAGTTTTCTTTTAAAGATATTTTATCAAATCTCGCCATCTGTCTCTGTTCTGTGCAAGCAGTTCTATCTCATTGAGGGAGCCGATTCCTGCTGCTCTTGCCTCTCTCATCAGTGTTCTTCTCAGTGTCTCCCTGGGTCTTCCTCTTTTTCTTTTACCTGTTGTTTCCCATAAGAGGGCTTGCTTTGCTATTCGATTATTATCTCTTCTCATCACATGTCCAACGTATGACCATCGTCTTTTCTTTATTACTGAAGATATTAGTGGTTGATTGGCGATTTCTCTAATTTCCTCGTTTGTTTTGAATTCGTTCCATTCTATACCAAGTATTTTCCTTAGACATTTATTTTCGAATGCGTTCAACTTTGTTTCTATATCTCTTGTTGTTTTCCAGCTTTCACACGCATACGTAAGGGTTGATAGTACATTTGATTTGAATAGCCTAAGTTTTGTGTTTGTGCTAATGAGTTTTGATTTCCACAACTTTTCAAGGCTTCTGAAAGACATTGCTGCTTTAGCCAGTCTGATTCTAATTTCTTTGCTCGTATCCCCTTCTCGATCAATGTGACTTCCAAGATAGATAAAGTGATCGATCTCTTCTACTGGTTTGTTTTCCATGTATATTTTGTCGCTTGTTGGAATTAAACTTTTCATGACTTTAGTCTTTTCATGATTGACCTCAAGCCCAATTTCTAGTAGTATATCTGGAGGGTTATTTGAGCTGGGTCTGTTCAAAAGTTCTTCAAGGTGCTCTTTTCATTAATTCCCTTATATTGTTAAGCAGATTTCCTTTCTTATCTTTAATAAAGGAATTGATCTGTTTGTATTTTCCACTTATTTCTTTGTGCTTTTGTACAATTCATTTATATTCCCTTTATTTGCTGTTTCCTCTGCCTCTTTAGCTAGTTCATTTATATATTTCCTCTTATCCCTTTTAATGCATCTTCTTATTTCTTTGTTCACCTCTGTGTAAGTGTCCTGTGTCTTGACTATATTACTTCTCATTTTACTTTTATTTATATCTTCTTTCTTTCTTTAATTTTATCCAGGGTCTTTGCATGTCTCTTTCCATATATCCTTTACCTGTTTCCAATGATCTTCTATATTTATTGTATTTTCTAGTTGTTGGAGGACTTGGTATTTGTTTGATATTGTGACTGCAAATTTATCTTTAATTCCTTGTTCTTTAAGAAACCATACATTGAAATACTTTCTACCCTTATTCGTTGTAGTATATCTTTTTAGTTTAATTTTAAGTTTGGCTAGCATGAGATGGTGATCTGAAGTTACATCAGCTCCTCCTGTATACTTTTACATCCTGTAAGGATAACATAAATTTATTATTAATACATATGTGGTCAATTTGATTCTCTATTCTATGATCTGGTGACACCCATGTAGCTTTATGTATTCTTTTATGTTGGAATATTGTTCCTCCTAGGCTCATTGTGTCTATACTGAACCCTTATAATAATTAATTTTCAAGTTATATTTTTCATTAATTATATTACCAGCTAGAATGAAAGTAGCCATTAATTAGAGTATTTTTAAATTGTCATAATTAACTAACATAATATTTAAGTGATTTTCATAATACTAATTTTCATTTTTACTACCCATACTTAGATGTTATGTGTTTTATTTTTCTCACTTTATTTCATCTAGTTGATATTGACCTGTCTGACATCACCAACTTGAAGTGCAAGGTGTCATGTACCAACTCTGATCAAATCCTATGCTCAGATGATGCTATTTCTAGAGTGTTTCATAGGTAGGGATTATGTTCACAATTTCATGTATCTTTTAAATTTTACCTTGAACATAGAAGATGCTCAGTCACATAAGAGCAATAGAAAGAAACAGAAGTACTTAACTCTTTATCTGCTAGACTTGGGGCAATAAGTATGAATGGTTGCATTTAAAAAATGCAGCATACCAACTTTAAAAGCTATTAAGAAATAGTGTTTTAACATAAGATAAAAACATTAATATAAATGGACAATTGCATGAAGTTTCAAAACAACCAAGAATTATTATATAAGTGTTGATGTGTTCACAATTAAGCATACTGTTAGTAGAAAAAAAAATACAAAATTGTGCAAAAAAAAAAAATATATATATATATATACAACTACCTGGGACATACTATAACCAATGATGGAAAATGCAAAATTGAAATAAACAAAAGAATAGGTAAGGCAAAAAGTAATTTTAATGCCATGAAAAATATACTAACAACAAAACAAATATCAGCAGGGCTGAAACTAAGAATGGCAAAATGTTACATCTTCTTAATATTCCTGTATGGTGCAGAAACATGAACATTAGACAAGAAAACAGAACAGAAAATTGAAGCCTTTGAAATGTGGATTTATAGAAGAATAGGTAGAATTGGATGGAAACAAAAGATAACAAACGATGAAGTTTTAAAACAACTGAAAATAAAAAGAGAACTACTAAATACAATTGAGACAAGACAAATGAAATTTTTTGGGCCATGTTAAAAGGCACAACAGCCTACTAAAAGTAATATTGGAAGGAAAAATACAAGGTAAAAGAGGCAGAGGCAGACCAAGACTAACATGGACAAGTAACATCAAAAGATGGACAAGTCAATCTATAACAGCCTGCACCATCAAAGCAAGAAACAGAGTAGAATGGCGATCCATGGTAGCCAACCTTCGTTGCGGAGAAGGCACTCGATGATGGTGATGATGATTATATATATATATATATATATATATATATATATATGCAAGTACTCTCATGACATCATAATCTAAATAATGCTTGTCTGATTTTTTTTTTTTTTTAATTGTTAAAAAGCTCAATGTTGCCATCACTGGAATTCAAATAACTTTCAGGCTATCACTTCTAAATTGAATAAGACTTATTTCTAGGTCATTTTCCACACAATTGTGTAAAATAAACATTAAAATGGTCTTAAGCAGTTAAACCTAAAGAGAGATTAGGTAGACCGACTTTTCTGCAAAAGCCTTCATCAGATACAAAACAACTTTCATGAAAACAGAAACACAAACAAAAGGCAAGTACTTGTCACAAAAAGACAATATTGTGGCCCAGCATGATATTTAATGTATTATATATTTGAGCTACATCCACATAATTATCATGAAAATCAGCAAAATCCTAGGACTAAATTTCATCATGGAAGCTAAAAAAAACAAGAGGTTCCAGTTGATCAGATTTCAACAACAATTTTCAAACACATATTTAAAAATGTTAAAATCCACAGTTTGCTGTGAACAAAGCAGGAAATGATGGCAAACTTAGTGTTCTTTCACACTGATGAGTTACTAGTAACCAGTGTAATGTAAAAATGTGCCTAAAATCACCACAAGACTAATCAAAAATGGTCCAAACGATTAAATAAGCAAGAAATGACTAAACCACAGCAAAACACTTGTATCAGTTTAATCTAGTCATGACATCAAATACAAAATTTTTCTACACAAGGTCTGACCAAAATTGTTGTCTCGCCCACCACCTATGGATAAATTCTGCTGGGACTTTACAATTTATATAAGGATCCACTTATTTCACATTTAAACTCTGTTATTAATAGAAATATAAAGAATCTTTTAATACAAGAATACAATTCAATAATTCTGTGAGTAAACAGTGAGTCTGAGTTTTCTCATGGAACATTTGTGAGATATTTGTACTTTAAATAGTGGTTTTTTTTCCTCTGTGGTGATAGAAGCATGCAGCACAGAATAATATATTGGAATCCATATATTTTTCAGTGTTTAATCTCTGTCAATAATAGAGATATAAAATATTTGTTAATAAAAGAATCATCATTGTGTGCCATACTGGTTGGTGTAGGCGATCATGTACTTCCACAATCTTCTATTTACAGTGCATCATATCAGTTCTGTTGTTGACTGTTTTCCATGGCATGAAACCAAGCTATCCAGTATTTTCTCTCTTTGTCGTCCGCGATTTCTCTTACCTTTTATTTTGCCAGTTGTAACCAAGTATTCCAACTTTCCTCTTCTCATGATGGGCCCGAAAATGTTTGTTTCTTTCTGATGTTTTTTAGGAGCTGCCTTTTTGTGTTGGCCTCTTTGAGAACTTCCTCATTGGTCTTTTTAGCTGTCCAGGGAACTTTCAACATTCTTCTGAGAAATCCCATCTCTGTGGCCTCTAATCGTCTTTTCATTTGTTTGTCTACTGTCCATGATTCGCTTCCATAGGTCAAAATTGGTTCTATATAGCACCGATGAACTCTTTCTCATTTCTATTGACATAGATTTATTGCATAAGATATTTTTCATTTTCTGAAGTGCTATTTTGGCCTGAGCTATTCTGCTTTTTTATAATAAAAGAATAGAGTTAATAATTCTGTGAGTAAAGAGTGGAAAACAAACATTAGATTGAAGTCAGTAATGATAGCTACAACTCCCTGAAAAGTCAATGAAGGTAAGTTATGTTAATGAAAGCACGCTTAGACAGCAGTCCTGAATGTAGGTTAGGGACACTGGATTTTCAAGCCTATTGGCCTCCTAGACTGGCAGCAGGTAAATACAGCTTTTTAACCTAAGTGCCTCATTTGCGTCACCCTGATATAAATTTCAACACTAGAAAATACAGTTTTCTGCAATCTTTGCACAATGTTAGACCACCAAATCACCTATTAGGGTCTTATATTGCTGCTTGGGAAGAGCTGGTTTCAGGTGCTGTAAGTCAGAGCATTTTTTAATTGTTTCATTTGCACCAAAACATTTTTCTTTTTCCATTCTTCTGTTAGATTAAAAATTGTGGCATTGATAGTATGTAAAGTGACTTTTATCTGGTGTCTATCGTAAGTAGATCAAAGTAGTATTTTTTTTTTACTTTTTATATTTCTACGAGTTTTGGCAACAAAGTTGACAGTTGCTGATTGATGTTACTTTTACTTTACAATAGAGCACATTTTTCCAGGTTTTCATGAACTGGCAAATAAAGATGTCACTGGTACTCAAGACTTCTCTCCTCCGATTTGTGGAATGAGGCAAAAAAAAAATAGTATAAAAACTTACACTTTAGCTTTTTTTTTTTATTGCAAAGTTTTGAGAATGGATGTTTTTTTTTTAGCGATACTACTAGGCATAGTTATTATGAGGAAATGTACAATATTTAAGTCATTTGCATTCTGGGAATGTGATTACGGATTAAAACATTTAAGGGGAGAATAGTGATACTAATGCATTGACTTTTGTGAGTCCATGAACATTTTCAATTTGCACCTTTTTTTTTCCAATCCATTTCAAAATTAAACAGTGGAACTTAACCACTTGAATTTTTTTTTTTGTTATATTGAATGTAATTTCATAAAAAAACTTTGCTTGTTTTTCTTATGAATTGCTATAATTTGAGTTGATTAAATTGTATATTTCCTTTTTAGCTAGATGTTAATTAGGTGACGTTAGGTGACTTATTTTTGGTAATTGCTCTTGGCATAGTTAATCTCAGAGCTTGCCATATTCGGCTGCAAAGACTACAGTTCCTATTGACTTCCATCAAAAAAGAGAATACCCGTTGTTACTTCTTCAGTCATGTTTCCTCAAAAAACACACATAGAAAACAGGGAAACAACTGGTTTAGTCAACAAGACTATCTGTAGAACATAATTCCAAAGTCATCTATTCTCATTGGAAAGATAATCAGTTGGGACACACTTTAAGAGATTCTGTGATGGATGGAGCAGATGTAAGGATGCCCCGACTGCAGTAAAGCTTATTCCACAGATAGAATGGAATATTTTGATTTTTTTTCCCCCTTATCTGAAATTGGATCAACAATTTTATTACTAATATTATTGGATCAACAATTGGGTTGAGCTTAGTAGTAAAATGGTTAAAAACATTGTTACAAACCATTATGTTGGGAGCAAACTGCCTCAGTACAACCAAATATGTTATTTGTCTGTTATTTCAAACTTTATGTAATGGAGACACTAATAAATAAATTTTAAATGACAATAGCAAAAAAAAAAAACAAATATAAATGGGCAGTAATATAAAACATAAATAATAAACATATTTTAAATGGTTAATTAAGAAAGTAAATATAATATTTGTTATGCCTAAACTATTTTGATCTATTTCTATTACAATTTTACTGAATCACAGTTTTTCAAAAGTTTATTTTGATCGACCTATGTATTTTGTGTATGAGCATTGATTATTTAAGCACATTTTGCTGTTTTCACTTTCCTGCTTGAACCAAATACACTATTATTATTACTTTGGTTGGGATTTTGCTAATAAAATATTGATTTATTTCAGATGTATGTCCATACCTATAATGTTGCGCTGGCTGATTGCCAAAGGTCGTGGCCATCTAGACAAGCTTAAAGAGGCAGCTGCTCTCATCGCCAAAGAGAGCTTTTAGAAAAAGCGTTATTACTCAAAGAACTGCAGCAGCAACAGACAAAACTTCAGCCAACCACATTGCCTACCAACAGACCACCACCACAACCACCACATCCGCCTCCTTTACCCCCATCGCCCAATTATTCTCATCATCACTCTCCAGTACACCTCCATCATAGTAATGGTCAAGCTCCATTAATTAACCCAGTGCTGGCTGATTCTAGAGGCGTCTTGTTTAACGACTTCCTTCAGATGACAGATAACAACAGTAAACAACATAATAATAGAATTGTCATGTCCCCTTACAATGAACATGCTCATAATTCTTTACTGACTACTTTTTTGGATGAAAAGGAGTCACCTATTGTCAATAACCAGAAGGAAGTGCATGACAGTCCAATGTTGTCACGGCTACTGGATGACAACATATCAGTAGCTACCACTGTGATTCCAATGAACGGCAAGCCAGCTCTTATAGCCTCTGTGAAACGTCAGCGGAAGCGCAAACAGTCAGACTATAGTGGACCTAGTCCCAAACACCATCATGGTGATAACGACTCAGAGCGTTTTAGTTCTTTCAACAATTCTGTGGATTTAGACATGGGTACAAATTTGAGTGACCATAATTTGCACAACACTCCTTCTCCTGTCATGAGATCAGTGACACCCACGCATGGCACCCCATCTCATCACCATCATCATTCACTGCTCTCTCGCACTGCAAATGTAGTTCATTCACAGAATAATGTTATTGATCTCACTGAAGACAGTACAATTGGGGAGTCCAGCCTCAAGAAGCTGGCAGACAGTATGGACAGACATTTTGTTCATAATGATGTGAAATCTGAGCCCGATTTATCTGTACTGTTAAGTGAAGCAGAGGCTCAGAATAGAATTCCAAATATATTACAAAATTCCCCATCCGGTTCAAAAAACGAGAACGCCTCTACCTCTCTTGAGGTAATCCTCAAAGGGTCGGGAGAGGTAGGCAGGGCGAAGGACCTCGACCCAGGTGATGCAGCATCTGTTCATAGCAGCACCACTTGTTCTAAGCTGAGCAGCTTGTTGTTGGGCACATCAGACAGTCCCTCGCCACATCTCAGCGCATCACCTCATAAAGCTAGCTCCATGTTTTTCAATGATAGTGTTGGATGTGATGAATCATATGGTGTTAATGTAGGAAAGTCAGTTTCCAATAACATTTTTATGCAAGATATGAAGGTATCTCCAACTTCATTACCTAAGGCAATGTTATATCAGTCTTCTAGTGTGGAACTTACAAATGACAAGAACTGCATGACGGGCATATTTGAGAAATTTGACATTTCAAGGCAGCAGAAAAAAGTTAAAATTGATTCAACAAATAATGATTTGAAATCACAACCTGAGTGTAAGGTCTCTCTCAGACTTAGGGTAGGACCTCTAAAGCAACAAAATAGGGTAAAGCCATTTGTTAAATCTTGCAAATCAGTAGATGAGGCTGATCTCTATCGCAAGACAAACAGTATCAGAACATTTGATTTCAAAAGTGATGAAGATGATGATGATGATGACCCACTTTTGCAATTTTCCTCAGATAGATATGTGTATGCATCCTCTCCAACTCGCCTTCAGATCTCAAGTAGTAAACATAAACAATTAAATGATTATGCTTCAATTCCTCAAAAATCTGATAAGACAAAGAAGAAAGATAGAAGTTCTGGAAATACTACTAAAAGAAAAAGAGAGAAATATGAGTCAAAACGTGAAAAGAAAAGAAAGAAAAGTGAACATTATATTCAAGATTCCTTATACCGAACTGTAGAGAATGATACAAAAGCTGATTTCAAACTCAAGATAAGAGTAGCTAAAAAGCCAGTGACAGATAAATCAGATGTATTTTCTGAAGGAAAAGTCCCAAGTTATGAAATCACAAAAAAACCTTTGTATAGTTCCAGTGATAAGCTGCATTCAAGTAAGGAAGAAATCAAAGAATCTGTGACAGTTTCTGATATTATCAAAGAGAAAGACAGCTCAATTACTGATAGTAGCAACACTCATAAAATTGTTTCAGGAAAGCCTTCATCATCTGTCAACAAATCTTCACCCAAATCAGGGAGTTCTAAGATAATCCAAAGTAGCAGCTCAGGCAGTAAAACTGATCCAAAGCTTGTCACTAAAGCAACAATAAGGCTTAAACCATTAACTATGCCAAACTCAGGTTCTACTGTAAATATTAGCCAATCAGGGTCTAAGATATCTAGTTCAGTCTCTGGAAGTAATAAATCGGAGCGTCGTAGCTCCACATCAGCTACAACGCAAGTTTTGGACAAACGCTCAACTGCTCATACTTCTCTGGAGAGGAAAAGTTCAGTCTCTAATTTAGTAGATCGCCGTAGTGCCACGCTGTCTTCATCATCATCTACAACTCCGTCGTCTGTGGCATCATCTGCATCTATCACTACTGCTACTACACCAACCACCACTGCTAATCTGTCACTCTCAAGCATTCTTCCAAATGCCCCCACTATAAGTAAAATAGCCAGCCTGCCTAGAATTCCAAAACTGTCTTCCTCATCATCTAGTACTTCCATAAGCCGTACCTCCAGTCTCGACCCTGTTTCAGGATCAAGTCCTACATCCGCTGGAACCAAATCGAACAATAGCTATACAGTCGGACCTGCTGGTAGACCAAATTTAAACATAAATTCTGGGCCTGCTGGGAATAGGTCCTCTAGTGGAAGCACTGGTTCATTTAACTATGGCAGCCGCCCCACAACGCCAGGTAATGGTGGTGCGGGGAATAATTGGCAAAATTTCAGTTCTGGTAGACCTAGTCTTGCACACCGCCAAACCAGTCCACTGACAAACTCTGGACAAGGTGGTACACAAAAACTATCTGGTCCACGAGTACACAGCCCAATTAGTGGTAGCAGTAACAAGGCAGGAGTCCACTCTGCCAACAGTCACAGACATTCTGGCAATTTTACCAATAACTCTATGAAAAGATCAGCTGGCAGCTCAAACAGTCCACAAAAGTCTTTTAGTGCTGGTACCAAATCAACCAGTGGTGTTATTGGTTCAAAAATCGATAATAATTTAATGGGACAAAAGGCCAACGCATGCAGTAGTAACACCGTAAGTGGACAGAGGCACATCAATCATAATGCTTATGTTAACAGCACACAAGTCAGTGGCAGTTCCAATGTTGTAAACAGATCTCCAAACACTTCAGGATCAACCAAGTCTCCCAACTCTGGGAAATCTCCAAACCTCATGAGTTCTGGCAGGTCTCCAAATCTAAGCAATGTCAGTAAGTCTCCCAACATCTCTACAGTAAACAAGTCACCCAGCTTAAGTTCTTCCAGTTCAGGCAAATCTCCAAACCTTACCCCAACAAGATCACCCAGTACCAACAACAGATCTGTCTCTAATTCTTTAAATAAATCTGCAGTTTCTGTTTCTCACAGACATTTGCACGGTGGTAACAAACCTGCAAGCGTAAATAAATCGGCCATCAAAACTCCTCACTCATCCACATCTCAAAGACACTCAAAGAATGTATCCGGCAGCATTAAACCATCTCCACCCAAGACAGGACATAAAACCACAACAGAGTATTCGAATACTCCCCAGATGGTGGAAAGCAATCCTATTTCAGCTCCTACTCAACATGCAAGTCCTGGCAGTATTTCTGCTAACACTAATTCAATTAATTCATCATCAGTTTTGCCAAGGACAGAGTCAGTATCACCAAGCCTAACAGATAAACCACAGTCCAAACCGGTGTCCTCTCCATCATTGCCACAGAAATCATTTTCAGCTGTAAAGGCAAACAATTTTGACCCAACGGAGCTTCACAAAAACAGCGTAATTTCAGCAGCAGCAGTAAATGAAACATCAAAGTTATTGATCTCCGACAAACATTCATCATCAAATCCAACCACACCTCATAGCGCTGACGGAATCAAGAACAAATTTAGCTTTTCATCATCCAGAGGAAGAAAAAACTCCTTGTCTGCCATTGTTGATAAACTGAAACATAATGCTGTAGGTGCAGTGTTAGATTCAGCTGGGCTGTTGTGTACTTTTGCTGATGGTCAAACTAGTATGACCAGCAAAGCCTTGTCTAACTCAGAGGATCTAAACTCTGATGTTAAGTCTTCAGTTATCTCAAATTCTTTACAGCAAGAAGAAAGAACAGCTTCTGGTCAGCACTCATCCGGTATAGCTGAATATTTAGCATCTGTTGATAGTGTTCACACAAAAATAAATAGTCTCATGGAAAGTAACCAGATTAAAAATAGTTGTAAAGAGAGTGGTGAAGAAAACATGTCTGTGTCTGCTAGTTTTTCCTCTGTCAAATCTTTACATTCAGAAACAGGTGGTACTAAAAGTGATATATTTTCCAATGAAATGAGTTGCGATAGAGGTAAGAATGTTGAAAGATTTCACTGTGTTTCCAGAATAGCTGAGGTCAAGCTCAGCAGGGATCTTGCTGCTTTAAATAATGATTCAGGTAAAGAGGATTCCTCTTCAGACAGTGGAAGCATGAAGCCAGATGTTGGAAAGGAAAGACAAGTACCACCAAAAGTGAATTTGCTTCATCAGTGTCTTGTATCATCAATTCAGGAACCTTCATTTACTTCTGGAAGCACACCTGCATCCCCATTAAGTTCCCAATTACCTAGTACCTTTAAAAATGCTTCACCAAAGAGTGTTGGTAAAGGTTTGAAATATTTAAATGAGCAAGCATTCAAATTGCCAGCAACAAAGTCTTCTGGCGATCATCTTGATGAAGAAAGTAGAGCTTTTGAAGTATTATCATATAGTCCAGAATTAAGGGATAGTAAAATAAATAGTATTTGCTCTGATGTTGCCAGAGATAGTTTTAATAGATGGCCTCAAGATGACAAAACAGCTCAATATTTAGAAACCAAAACTGCATCGAAGCAACCTTCCAGTCCACTAAGTGACATCAGTAGTCCAGAAAATGGTCTTATTATTGATGATGGTGACTCTAAAACACCAGGAAAAATGTATGGTCGTAAAATCATTGGCAAACCACAGTCTCCAACAACCTCTAGAAATGAAACAAGAAGCTTCAGCCAAATGCCTAAAGACACAGCTAGCAGCTTGAACTGCACATCTCTTTCATCCTCTCCTAAATTAAATCAGCCATCATCTACCAAACCTGCTACTGCCCTTGCCAAGAATCCATCAGGTGCCTCTTCTCCCAAAGATTCAGACTCACCATGTACAATTGATGATGACCTAATGGACATGGCTCTAGGATTTGAAAGTTGATAAATGGCCATGTTGTGTACCAGTTTATTTGATTCATTTGCCATTATCCTAGATCCTGTGTGAACTTGGTATACACAAGGCACACTATGCAAAATCTTATCTTACCGTATATTGCTTGTTTTATTAATTCACTTATCTCGTTTTGTTTTTATTTTTGGCTATTCTTTTTCAACTACATTGGTTAGTTTTGATTTAGAGACTGTTGGCATATATTGAATGTCATTCAGTGTCAACCAAACAAATTAAGTTCTTACTTAAAGATGACAAACCAGCCCAGGTTATCCTGTCTCAAGGTAACTAAAAAGATGACAAACCAACCCAGGTTATCCTGTCTCAAGGTAACTAAAAATAATCATGTACTAGATAATGTTACTGTAATTTTTAAAAATGTCAGCCTGTAATTATTTTATGAGAAGACATTTTTTATTTTGTACATTTTTGATGCATTATGTGAATCTGCTTTTGAAAGATTGTATCTAATGTGTTAATTAACCATAATGAAACAAACTATAAGTCCCCTCTAAACTTATGATCACAACACTAAGTCGGTGTACAGTATTTATCTGTAAATACTAATTTTGTATTGTCATTATTTTGATTCTATAATTTGTTATTTTCAGAGGAAATTGTTTAAGAGTATATCAAGCATTACTCATGGGACTGCCCCGTGGATACTGCTTTCAAACATCAAAATTGTCTTTATATTTCTGCTGGTTTATCTTGTTGGTAGCTTGGTTTAGTTCCTCTTTCTGTAGATCATTCTTTGTTTATGAGAACAGTTGTGTACTGTGTAAGTATTTTTGGTCATGTGATATTCATTGTGATGAAACAGGGAAACTAATTTTGTTATTTAGACTTTCTCCTGTCTCTTCTTGCCTTTATTTTTTAATCTAAATTTTTATTTGTTGTGTGGATACATTTGTTCATATCAAATGAAATTAAGATTTCTATTTTTTTATTTTAAGGAGAGTTTGTGTATATCAGTTGAGTCTGTATAGAGAATTAAGTAAAACTGTAGTAAAGTGAAGGCATTGACTATGTTTTAAGTTCATATATAACGGCTTCTGCAATAACTTAACATTAGTGTTACATTTTTAAAGTCAGGAAGGGGAAACTATGGAGAATTCTTTTTGACCAGATTTTTGAGTCATCATTTTAAACAGAGGAGGTGTATTAGTATGGGGTGTGTACTTAATGGGGAAAAAAATTTGTATTCATAACTACATAAGTTGAAAAAAATTGTAAACCTTCCTTCCTTCCTTAACCTGGAGGGTCGCTGCTGCACTATTGACAGATTTTATTAACTTTTTCAATTGATTGCTATTTAGAGTCACTCTTAGGACTCCATAAAGTCAAGGGCAGTCCATTCATTGAAGTCATCTTCCCATCTCTACTTCTGTCTATCTCTGCTCTCCTCATCCTTTCACACTCCCCTACAGAACAGTCTTTGTAGGCCAGATGATTGAACTACATTGCTATATAATTTATTCACATAATTCAAAAGATGATCATGTACTCCATTTTCTTGTTGTATCCTTTTGGAAATTTTTGTTTAATTCATAATACAATCCAAGTAAGAGCTGCACAAAACCTTTAGATAACCTTTCATTTAATTAATTTAGCTCATATTTTGTTTTCATAATTCTGCTGTAAGAGTCCGTGTTTTGCAGGTGTATAGAAAAATTGATGCAACAAGCAAAATTATTGCAATAGAAAATTTAATTATCAATGCTGATTGGTGAAACATCTAATGCCATTATTTGTATTATATTTATAAACTAAGGAGCCTCGGTGGCTGAGTGGTTAGTATGTTTGTTTCCTGATCAAATGGATTCATGTTCAATCCCTAGAAGCAGTGAACATTTTTTTTTTTCGAACCGACAGGCTCCGGGATTCACCCAGCCTCTAAAAATGGGTACCAGAGATTTTTCTGAGAAGTAAAGGTGACCTGGTGTAATATCGACCACATCACCCAAAAATGTGCTGTGGTCATAGGAAAATGTGATTCATCATCATCATCAAGTACCTGGCCTGCTGGCGTTGGTGATCATGTCTCTCCACAACTTTTGATCTCGGCAGCTATTTATCATTTCTGTTGTTGACCTTCTGCCAAGCCATCTCTTAAGCTGTCTGTTATTTTTTCTCTTTGCTTCCCTCTATCTCTTCGTCCCTCAATTTTTCCAGTTGTTACAATATATTCCAGTTGTTCTCTTCCCATTACATGGCCAAAAAATGATGATTGTTTCTTCCTAATATTGGAAATTAGCTCTCTTTTTGCTTTGACCTCTCTCATAATATTTTAATTACTCTTCTTGGCTGTCCATGGTACTCTCAACATTCTTCTGTAAAACCACATTTCTACAGGCTCCAGTGATTTTCTTGTCTGTTGTCCTATTGTCCATGATTCGCATCCATATGTTAAGACTGGCTCTACGTAACATTTAAGAACTCTTTTTCTAGTTTCTATTGTCAAAAATGGATTGCATAGTATCTTCCTCATTTTTTGGAAAGCTGCTTTTGCCTGAGCCATTCTGCATCTCACCTCTTTTGTACATCTTCCGTCTGAGGTTAAAATGTGATTACCAACACCATATTCCCTAAACGTCTAGCAGGGTGTGGGGGGAACTTTACCTTTTTACTTACTTTATCTAATCTGTACAGAATTTGACCTAGAGATATTTTGGGGAGCAGAAAGTCTTGGTTCTTTTTTTTTTCCGTTTGATTAAATTCTCTTTGTTTTAAATATTTGAAGAAAGGTAATGACCAAATGGGGAAAAAAATCATTATATTTTTGTAACCACTCCCTCAGCGTGTCTTGTCTCTTTAACTACTTTTTAATTTCTGAAATAACCCTTTAAATATATCTTCCTAACCTTGCAGTCATTTTAATATGAGCTCTTCAATGTGATGCCATGGCAATGAAGCAAACATATTGTCTTTGCTTTAAAAATCTAACAAATATGACTATCATAAGAACTATAATATTGTGGTTCTACTCTATTTAAAACATGTATGAGTGAAATTTAAGTTTGAGAATGATTGTTTTGAGAATTTGATAAACATTGAGAACACACTCTTTAATCTTCTTGATTTGATCAACTTTATAATATTATTGTAACTATTTGACTATTCACAGCTCAAAATCCAGGTTGTATCTATCTGCTCATTGTACAGCTTCCAATATGTTATTTATCTAGCATTGTTTTGTGTCTGGTTTTCATATTTTATGTTCTGTACAGGGAACAATATTAAATGACAGACCTTAAATAAAAGTTGGACAGAACAAACACAACCACTCAGTAAGAGCCCAGTAAGATTTCTTGGAAAGAGACTTTATAAAGTTAAGTAATAAAGTTACTGTTAAAAGAGCATTTCACAAACATGGAGGAAAAGTCAGAAGTTAGATATGTGTTATTTTGAATCAAGTGGCGACTGGGTGGTCTAGAGGTAAGATGTTGGCCCTGGACAGAAAGGTCCCAGGTTCAATTCCACAGGAGGTGGGGAAACAATTTTTTAATTTTTTTTTTAAATCGAACCCATGGTTTCATTGTCTCTTTACCATTCTTCTGTCTCTGGGTAGTGAGATCCGATGCCTAGCCCTCTTGGAAAATGGTACAAACAGGAGGTCCCATGTGCACTTGCACATGTTAAAAAACTCCTGGCAGTTAAAGTCAAAAAGAGTAGGCCAAAAATGGCTGCTGTCCGGGCAAAAAATTGTTAAGCAAATATCTATCCATGGCAAAGATGGATGTGTTGGGCTGAAAGGTGCAGATATCGCAGCATTACCGTAAACTAGTGACACAACTTATACATGCCCTTTCAACAGGTGAACACTAAAAAGAAGAAGAAGAAACAAGCAAAAGAGAGAAAATTTGTATGGACAATTTGTAGAATAATACAACAAACAAAATGACTGCTGAAGATTTGTTGTCAAACACCAATGCTATTACAGGGTTGGCTACTAGTTTCTTTCAACATGGTTCAAATTCATATCATATATGCTTGCAAAGGAATAAGTTTAGATTGTAAAATTAATCAGCATAATAGAATTATATATGTATGGCCTTTGTTGTCTTGATGGATCCTCTGTAGCAAGAAATCCATAGATATCAGCAATAGCTGACATCCCTTCTTTCTTGCACTATCTAGGCAGAAGATATGAAGATGGTGTTTTACCCTTTTTTGCGCTAACCCACTTTCAACTCCACCTTAAAGTGCTCTAAAGGAAGGCTGTAGCTTGAAAATGAAACTGAGTTGCATGGGATATCAGAAAATGGATGAGTTACACTCCATCTTAGTAAAAAAAAAAAAAAAAAAAACCCTGGAATTTTGCGTAGGAGTTTACTCCCATAGCCAGCGATTCACCAAGATCAATCTCGCAAAGTAAGGGTGAGATTCCTACTCTTGAAAATTAGTATTTGCACAGTATAGAAGTCAACAACCTAGTTAGGACATGCCCATTAAAGAACAAAATAGGCATAATCCACTCAATAAATGAAAAAAAAAATATTGTCCACCAGCCTTAAAAAAAACAACAGGTGTCTAACCTATTAGACTATTGACAAAACATTATTTGACTACTAACAATCCACAGTATTAAAATGGTATAACCATGGAGTAGAAGTCTGTGATTCACAAGGAGACGACAGTCAGACATATAAGAGAGACAGAGGTTATCCCTAGATTAAAATAAATAAAAGAGGGACAGTTGTTATCCCTAGAAAGAACAGAAAAGGGCCCTGTCTCACTGTGGTATACAGGGAATATAGTGTTAGTGCCCATATTTTTTAATAGACATTCTGCACATTATTTTTGAGATAATGCTATTAGTATTATGCCTGTGCTGCTGTTCTTTCCCAGAAAAAATCTTGTGCCCATTTGAAGCTGCTTAAACCTGGAAGCCGTCAATCAGGATTGAACCCTACCTCTTGATCTTAGTGTCCAGTTCATTATGAACCCTACCTCATGACCTTAGTAGTCTAGTTCATTAACCCCTGTGCTATTGTTGTCCCGATTTTCCCTAGACTGAAACATAAATATAAGAGAGACATGTTAGCCCAAGGTTGAAATAACTATAAGAGAGACAGAGGTTAGCCCTACACTGACATGTAAATAATATAAGAGAGACAGAGGTTAGCCCAAGACTGGAATAACTAACAGAGACAGAGGTTAGCCCTACACTGAAACATAACTATATGAGAGACAGAGGTTAGCCCTAGACTGACATGTAAATAATATAAGAGAGACAGAGGTTAGCCCAAGGCTTGAATAATTAAGAGAGACAGGTTAGCCTTACACTGACATGTAAATAACATAATAGAGACAGAGGTTAGTCCAAGGCTGGAATAACTAAGAGAGACAGAGGTTAGCCCTACACTGAAACATAACTATATGAGAGACAGAGGTTAGCCCTAGACTGACATGTAAATAATATAAGAGAGACAGAGGTTAGCCCAAGGCTTGAATAATTAAGAGAGACAGGTTAGCCTTACACTGACATGTAAATAACATAATAGAGACAGAGGTTAGTCCAAGGCTGGAATAACTAAGAGAGACAGAGGTTAGCCCTACACTGAAACATAACTATATGAGAGACAGAGGTTAACCCTAGATTGAAATATAACTATACGAGAGACAGAGGTTAAGCCTAGATTGAAATATAACTATACGAGAGACAGAGGTTAACCCTAGATTGAAATATAACTATACGAGAGACAGAGGTTAACCCTAGATTGAAATATAACTATACGAGAGACAGAGGTTAGCCCTACACTGAAACATAACTATATGAGAGACAGAGGTTAACCCTAGATTGAAATATAACTATAAAGAGACAGGTTAGCCCTAGATTGAAATATAACTATACGAGAGACAGAGGTTAAGCCTAGATTGAAATATAACTATACGAGAGACAGAGGTTAACCCTAGATTGAAATATAACTATACGAGAGACAGAGGTTAACCCTAGATTGAAATATAACTATACGAGAGACAGAGGTTAGCCCTAGATTGAAATAAAACTATACGAGAGACAGAGGTTAACCCTAGATTGAAATATAACTATACGAGAGACAGAGGTTAACCCTAGATTGAAATATAACTATACGAGAGACAGAGGTTAGCCCTAGATTGAAATATAACTATACAAGTGACAGAGGTTAGCCCTGATTGAAATATAACTATACGAGCGACAGAGGTTAGCCCTAGATTGAAATATAACTATACGAGAGACAGAGGTTAGCCCTAGATTGAAATATAACTATACGAGAGACAGAGGTTAGCCCTAGATTGAAATATAACTATACGAGAGACAGAGGTTAACCCTAGATTGAAATATAAAAAGCTGAACTATTTCTTTTTCTCTGTGTGTCTTGTGTGTTTAAGGTCTAGTTCCAACAATTGTTCTGATCTCATTGTGTCTATTCAAGTGACATTGATAGTTTTTTCCTATCTCACTTGTTATAATCTTCCTTTTTAGCACCTTAAAAAGTGACCATTTTTTGTAAATTGATATCAGGCAGTTGCTCAAATGTTCCATTAATCATGTCACTAAAATATTTGAAAGTTTGAGTAATGGTGACAGTTGGTTTGCCACTGAACCGGATTTTTGACAAGTTCTTTCATTTCCTCTTTTGATGCTTCTGTTTCTGTCCTGCTTCAGTTGGGTACCAATCACATGAATTGTATGTGTGTGTGATCTTTTTTATCTTGGTAGTTTTTGTCTGATGGAGTGCACTGTTCTGAGTGTGCTTCATAAGTTACTTTGTTGTAACAATTTGTTACAGATGTTATTCTTCTCTACATATATATGAAGTAGCAGTGGATGAGTCATTTGTGGATTATCATCATTACACTTTGAAAATGTCAATAGGCGCTCACATCCCCCTCTCACCATGTCTTATAGCGAGTGATGACTCCAGCTTTCTGTTGGTTGATAATTCCCTTATGGAGCTCACTAAGCCTCTCATTTCTGGTTTTGACTGTCTTAACTTCCATCTCTTTCATCTGAAGGTTGTCGAAGTCCTGTGCCCTTTCCACATTTTGGGGTGCATTAATGATGTCCACCTGATCCATTGGTTTCATTGACAGGGCTTTGGGTTTCACTAAGCCTCTTAAAATGGGTACCAGTTATTTTTCTGGGAAGTAAAGGCTGCCAATGATACCAGCCACATCTCCCAGAAAATAGAAAATATGGTCACAAACACCATATTCCACTTGTCAAGTCATGGAGGGGACCTTTTGCATCTCTTTCTCCTTATTAATTGTAACTGGGTTACATTGCGGTTTAATGATTGATCTGGTTCTTTGCTCACTGTTTTGTTTTCCTTTCAAATATTTTGCATGTCTTATTCTCTATCTTCATTTGCCTTTCAGTGTCAAGGGTATATCTTGTAGTGTTCTTGAAAGTGCTCTTTAGTTCTCCTCACACATAGTGTTTTGTGTGGCATCAAATATTCCTTTTGTTCATCTTTTAGAAGGTTTTCCACTATCTCTTATTTAGTTCCATCTGGTTGTTAATGCTTTTCGCCGGTTACCAGCTCAAACCTTTGATCTCAAACATAACTCAACTTTGACCTCAAACCAAGTATATACTTACATTTGCTGTCTTTAGATGAAGTTCAGAACTGGTGTAACTCCTATTATTTTCTTAATTTAGATGAAGTTCAGAACTGGTGTAACTCCTATTATTTTCTTAATTTAGATGAAGTTCAGGACTGGTGTAACTCCTATTATTTTCTTAATTTCTTCATTTTTCATTTGTTCTTTTAGTGTTAAGTTTTGTTTTGAAGCACCTCTTTTCAGTACTTGTTATCTTTCTTTCCTTCTTTTCAGTAGTTGTTATCTTTCTTTTCTCCTTTGCAGTTGCATGTCCATGTTTGGCACTGGTAGCACAAAATTGTTACAAAAGCTGAGTTGTGTATCACTCTTTGGTATCCATCATCACCTGTTTGATTTTTTTTTTTAATAATGTGTGCGATTTGGTTCGCTTTGTGCAAATTTTCTCAATTTTCAACTTGCTACTACAATGCTTCCCAAGTTTGTTCATTTGCATTCACCCGATGACTAAAGGATCACATCTCTTCGTCTTCCACTCTTAAAAGGACGTTAAGTAGGCGTGTCTGCATCATGTTGTGGTTTGCAGTAAAACTGATATTTGTGCCATTCGTCCCAACACATCCAACTTCAGCGCATCAGTTTTTAGTACAGGGTTGTCTTCCCTCCTAAATCCCTACTCGCTTGGCCAGACTAGACAACACCACAAGTATTTTAATGTTTTTACTTGTCTCAGCTCTTTTCTTCTCAATTATAGTCTGCAGTTTTATAAAAAATGTTCTGCTCACTGTCATATTGTTTGTCACTACAGAATCATAACAATGCAGACCACTGTGAGCAAGCTACTTGACAAAATAGTTGCCCATTTACTCACCTGTCACCTTGAAGAAATACATGCATTCCCACCCACACTCGAAGGTTATAGATATAACAAAGAGACATGGCACAATGCGGCAGGTTTTGCCTATGATGTGTTTGAAGGCTTCTACAGACGAGAGGAGACATGTGCTGCTGCTATAGATCTGGAGGATGCATACAACAAAGTACCATTTGAATACCTCATGCACATGCTCCTCAAAGTTGCGGTGCACACCTTCCTCATTAGATGGATCTCTGCTGCACTATTTCAGAGGAGGGTGATACT
The DNA here is from genome assembly GCA_032433765.1 of Megaustenia siamemsis. NCBI lineage: Eukaryota > Metazoa > Mollusca > Gastropoda > Stylommatophora > Ariophantidae > Megaustenia > Megaustenia siamemsis. The sequence continues at coordinate 19,669,257 of JAVIAB010000092.1, read as the reverse complement.
TAGATGTGGTAGTTGCCCAAACAGTGCCAAAACCCATAAGCCCATCTGATATGACTCCTCATGGGAAACACAAAATACCAGAACTTGGAAGACAAAATAGGAATCATGAAAAATGGCACCCAATCAGACATTCCTGGTCATACACATACATGGATGGCTCTACTACAAATGCCACCAGAAATGGAGGGGGAGGTGTGTTCTTGAGGCTGAATAATCAGGAAGAGATCACCAAGTCAATAGCTATTGGGAAATTCTCAAACAACTTTAAAGCAGAAGCTGAAGCCCTCAAAGATGCTGCAAAACTGGCTATTCAACACAAAAATAACATGCCATAGAAATTGGTGATACTGACTGATACACTGTCAGTCCTAACAGCTCTATAAACCCCCAGGAACAGTCAGCTAGATGACTTGAGAACAACCCTAGATCAACTATGCAATAACTTCCAGAGAGTGGGTCACCCAGTGGATACCATCACACTGTAATACACGGAAACGAATGCGCAGACAAATTAGCTGAAGAGGGAGGGAGATTACCACAATAGAACCATCTGGTCAGCTACGATGAAGCCAAATCCAACATCAAAGGACAGTATCATGAAAAATGGAAACGAGAACACCCAAAGTATAACGAAAGGGATGGATACCTCCAACTATCAAGGAGGGATCAAGTCATCTTACTTCACCTACGCACAGGCCACAACAAAATGAGAAACCACATGTTTACCAAACTCAAAATAGGAACTACCAGCCAATGCTACTGTACACTGGATAACATGACAACAAAACATGTTCTACAGGTTTGCCCCCAGTATACAGACCTGAGAAGGACAATGTAGTCCACACCCACCTCCCTGGAAGAGAAACTGGCAACCCAATCACTTAAACAGACAGCTTCCTTCATAAGAGAGTCTGAATGAGCCATGATCGCAGAAGAAGAAGATGTGTTAGTTGGTCGTCCAAGCCAACATCCATTTGTCCAGGGCTACCACAAGGCTCACTTTTGTCACCAGTTCTGTTTATCATATACACAATAATGATCACGGAACAACAGTTGGATGGGAGAGGAAGAACTATGATTTGCTGATGACATTCTGGTATACCGACAGGGAAGAGAAAGATGGGAAATTGCCTCCGCACTGCAAAACAAGCTCGATCACATCTATTCATGGTGTGGATTATCAGGTGCATTGGTTAATCCTAATAAAACATCAGTTGCATGGTTCTCTCTTAACAATCATATTGTTGACATGGAAGCACCGGTGGTACAAATGGGGGCTGATGATGTGACCAGTGACAGATTGATCGCAACCTGTATTTTAGGGACCACATTGACCATGTGATAACAAAAGCCTGCAAAGGATTAGCTGCCTTGAAGGTCATGGCAGTTGCCAACATCAAGGAGAGAGACCCTTCTGTTCTAAGGACTAGTCCTCGCACCAATCAAGTATGCCCTAGCAATTCTCACTGTCAATACGACTCAAATTGACAGGCTGGAGAAAATACAGAATGAAGCTTTGTACATTATTTGGGGTATACAAGGAACACTCCCTGTGTATCAATGAGGTATCTTCTTGACTTTCCAACCATGGATGACAGGATAAAGATCTGGAGGGCACGAGCATACCTAAAGATAGGTGCAGATAAAGAGCATCCATTGCACCACGAGCTCAACACAGGGAAAGGTGACAGGCTAAAAAGAGTGAAATCATGGGTGGGCCGAGCAGAAGATGTCATCAACTGGTCCATGGGCTTACCAATATCAACAATGGCGAGGAGTGGATACTGGTGTCTATGTCATTCAGGGAGACATTCTTGTGTATTGTCACACTCGACAGGAAATGTAGCAGAACAGAGTCGTAGTCAATGCGGAGGTCAACGGTCGCATCTGGGATAACACAGATGAAGAAGATGCATCTTCTTCATCTAAACAGACGGATCCGTAATACAACACCAAAGGAGTGAATGGGCATTTACAGCACGCTTGGCAGGCAGAATAGTCAGAGAGGACAATGGTGCATACGTCATGACGAGTATCATGACGATGGAGGTTAGAGTCATCATGTGGTTAGTGTCACAAGACTACACCCATGCCTGCATACTGAGTCATTTGATGAGAATGATTTAAAAAGTGGAGGCAGGCTCTGTACGTAGGCAATGTGTAGAGTCATTGCAGAAGTCAAAAATATGTAGAGTCACCTTTGTCTACACGCCCCTGGGCATGCGGGAGTACGGGAAAATTAAAGAGCAGACAGGTTGGCTAGCTGTGCTGTCATTGAAGATGGTCAACCAATGTACCGGGCGGACATCATCAATGCCCTCTGAGATGTTGGAAGGGCACAGGACTTTGACAACCATGATTTCACGTCACTTCTTCGGATGAAAGAGATGGGAGTTAAGATGGGCACAGCCAGAAACGAGAAAGTTAGTGGGCATTTAAGAGGACTTATCAACTAACACAGAACTCTAGTCATTAATCGCTGGTCACTGCGGAACTTGCTAAGGAGGGGATCAGAGCACCTATCGACATATGCAATGATGATGACCCACAAATTACTCAATAACTCAATGTAGTTTCTGAGTATGCAGTCTATCTCTTGTAAGATATAGCGAAGCATATACTTCCTCCCACTCTGAGATCAGGGGTTGATGCACACAAATTATGAATCTTCTGAAATCAAACCCACAATCCTCCGTGTGAGAGATATGCATTATACCTCTTTGCTAGAGTGGGCCAAAACGAATCAGTTTCACATCAGAACATACCATAGTACATGCACTACTACATGGTTCTTTAAAAAAAAAAAAAAAAAAAGGCATCCAATAGCAGAATGAGAAAGAAATTGAATTAGAAAATACTAGAAGCACTCACATTTTATTATCGCAGTCCCAGTATTTTGAGCGCAATCTAATGTATATTATATCCTGGCATTTAGGTTTGATGATATCCTGACTGTTTTGGTGTAGATTTTATTACTTTTTTTTTAATGATGTTGCAGAAGTGCAACTTCTTGTCACTCATAATGTCTGTTGATATATGCATTCAGAGCTTCCTTACAGGGTTGGATTGCAAGCCTCACATTTTTCATAATAGATTTTCAATGAGCTGAGGAGAATAAGAATAACATGAGAATTGTTAGACAACGTTTATTATATTCAGCCAAAATAAACAGACAGACTCCTGTTGTCTCTTGTCTAAATATTATACTTTATTTCATATTTATAACTATGTTTCTTTCATCCACATGTAACATAAACATATTTGTAACTGCTTCAGAAGAATGTTATATGGCACTTCTAATAAATATATTATGGGTTATCCCACTCTTTGGTCATTCCTTATTCTAGTTTTTAATCTTGTGACTGCTGTGACTCAAACCCTTTAATCATTTAATGACAGCTGTCTCTTACACAGGTAGACTATTTTTGTCATTATTTAGACATCATTTATGCATAATAATATGTGCATTCTACGTGGAAGGTCATTATGTTTAATCACATTTATATATCATGCACTTGGCACATACAGAAAATTGTGCCATGGAGCCATTTGTGAGGACATTTTATAGCCATAACTTTATACTTTTGTTGTCATGTTTTTGTTGAATGTAATTTTATTGCTGAACTGTGTATTTTGTCATGTACATCACCAGCTCACTGACTCAGTATATATGGGTTTGCTTTTATTCATTTGAGCCATTCATTTCTTTATTTTTAACAAGTTGTTACTCTGACACTTACAGTAATTGTTTGTCAGGAAAGCTCTGAAAGAACTCCCATGACAAATGAAATAAATCTCAGTGATTAAATAAGTCTCTGACTGTGTGATGCTTGTCGGCAGAATTAGCTCCAGCTCAAAGATTAACAAATAAAATCATTGTAATGTTAACATTTATATTCAGAAGTAATTTATTATTGGATATTGATAAAAACATTCATTTAGATTATAAATGGTTATGTTAGGCCCCGGTATCACTGCAAACAAATTAAAAATCAGTTTTTTTAGTTTATGAATTTACTACAGAAGTATTTTTCTTAAGATGTGAAGAGTGCTTGTTGATTATATGAATGAGATTCCTGATTTTTAATCCTTCTAGTGCTGCTATAGACAGCACATAGGGCTTGTAGAGTATATCCCACCAATTGTCTCTATTCTTAATCCTTCCAGTGCGGCTATAGATAACACATGTATAATAAAATAACGCTTGTAGTGTCTCCCGTCAATTGTCTATTCTGGGCGAGTTGTTTGATTATAAAGAGTGAGTCTATGCCTACCAACCTTGCCTCTTTTGTTAGAGTTCTTTTCTGTGTATCTCGAGGTCATCCTCTTTTCCTCTGACCTGATGTTTCTCATCTGAGAGTGGCTTAGGAATTCTCTGGTCACTTCATTTAAATGCTGAATGAGATAGCCAACCTTAAAATATTGTTTTAAAAAAAAACACATTTTAAAATATTTTTTTTTTATTTTTTATGTTTGTCCATCATTGATTTGCCTTTGCTGTCCAGTCTTCAAATGACAATAAGTAGACATAATTTGCAACAATGTTGGAGTTCACAACAGTCGGCACAATTTAACTCAACATATTTTGACTTTACCGCAGCACTTTTGGGTAGCAGATTACTATCTTCTTCAATCCCTACTCTAATCACATGGCCAGATTTTTTAAAATTTCAGGGCCCACTATAGGTAATAGAGTAGGATCAATTCATGATTAGTTCTTGAGCGCTGATTCTGACACCCACAGTCAGCTACGAGTCACTGACTGCTTTCACCCCATGTGCTGTCCTGTGTCTGTCACTTCAAACTTGTGAAAATTGTTACAGAAGAAAGTGTGCAAATACCAGGTTGTATCTCCTATCTCTGTCAGCAGTCTAGAATATAGAATCATTTTTATTACACAAGTTTACCAACAATCTACAAATCCCAAGATGTAATCACACCAAATACCAGGTTGTATCTCCTATCTCTGTCAGCAGTCTAGAATATAGAATCATTTTTATTACACAAGTTTACCAACAATCTACAAATCCCAAGATGTAATCACACCATTTGTTTGTGGAGCTGAACTTGTTCATGTACAGTTTATTGTCATTTCATTTGAGTCTGTAACATTTCTCTAAGCATTTTTCTATAAATTGTGAGTTCACTCAAATTAAAGAGTCAGTCAGATTTTATTTTCATTTGTTTTAAAGTTCATATGCTTTTTATACTTTACCACACTGTCGTTTAATTTTAATATTTTTGGCATGTAATGAATTATTGGTTTAAGTACAACAGGCATGTACTTTGTCTACAAAGATAGTCATTAATATATGAGTTGTATGGTGAATATTTATATTGCATGTAAATAGTGTAAATATTCCATCACATTTATGGATCTTTTCATTCCTGCTACTGTAAAACAAGGGACAAAATTCAGTGATGTACACCACACGTTTCTGTTGATAATGAAATGCATAAAAATTTATAATAAATTTTTTTGTATGACTCCTGGAAAATTGCATTGAATTGTATTTTTTTTCCATGCATTCAACTTTTATACTTGACTCTTGGCTTAATCTGTAGTGTGTTTGTAGTCGTCATGTTTGGTTCCCAGAATGGTTTTCTTGTTGTTGATTGCAGGAGTGCCTACCAAATTGCTGCCCACTGAATTTCACCAGAATTGATTGGAAATGCCTATTTCTGAATTACATATTCTATGAACTGAAGCAAAATAGATTGCCAAGATATAATATATTAAATGTAGAATAGAAAGGCAAATGTGAGTTATGGAAATGAGGTGTTACAGAAGATTCTTGGCATCTTTTACAGTTAGAGAGACCACCACAGGGAGCCACTGAACTTTATTTGTGAAACACATTCACCACTGACCAGGCAACCAGGGTTCAAATGCCATGAGCTGCACTCCAGGTTCACAAAAATCTCCTGTATTTCACACACATGTCAAGTAACAATGGCATCCACAAGAAACTAAGAAATTTGGAAGGCCCAAACAGACCTGGAAAACAACTGCCGAGACAAAAGCAAAGACTGCAGGATGGAAGTGGGCTCAGTTGGAGAAGATAGCACAGAACTGGGTCCGTTGGCAGAGTGTGATTGCAGCCCTTTGTTCCAGGTGGAGCTGCAAGGTGTAAATCAACTAAGTCAGTGAGTTAAAAACAGGGACCGCAGTACATGCTGCAAGGTGTAAATCAACTAAGTCAGTGAGTTAAAAACAGGGACCGCAGTACATGTTGCAAGGTGTAAATCAACTAAGTCAGTGAGTTAAAAACAGGGACCGCAGTACATGCTGCAAGGTGTAAATCAACTAAGTCAGTGAGTTAAAAACAGGGACCGCAGTACATGTTGCAAGGTGTAAATCAACTAAGTCAGTGAGTTAAAAACAGGGACCGCAGTACATGTTGCAAGGTGTAAATCAACTAAGTCAGTGAGTTAAAAACAGGGACCGCGGTACATGCTGCAAGGTGTAAATCAACTAAGTCAGTGAGGTAAAAACAGGGACCGCAGTACATGTTGCAAGGTGTAAATCAACTAAGTCAGTGAGGTAAAAACAGGGACCGCAGTACATGCTGCAAGGTGTAAATCAACTAAGTCAGTGAGGTAAAAACGGACCGCAGTACATGCTGCAAGGTGTAAATCAACTAAGTCAGTGAGGTAAAAACAGGGACCGCAGTACATGCTGCAAGGTGTAAATCAACTAAGTCAGTGAGTTAAAAACAGGGACCGCAGAACATGCTGCAAGGTGTAAATCAACTAAGTCAGTGAGTTAAAAACAGGGACCGCAGAACATGCTGCAAGGTGTAAATCAACTAAGTCAGTGAGGTAAAAACAGGGACCGCAGTACATGCTGCAAGGTGTAAATCAACTAAGTCAGTGAGTTAAAAACAGGGACCGCAGCACATGCTCTGGGAAAATCGAGGTATGTCATCAACAAGTTCAGGCTGACGGCAACACCAGTTGGTTTTAAAACATTGTAAGTTCCAAAGAACGATTAATATTTATTGATCGATTGTCTACTTTCTCCAAAGCCACTTCTTTAAAGCTCAAATTGTCAACTGCTCGTATATCTTCAAAATAAAAAAGCCAACTTCCTGTTTTCAAATAATCCAGCTCATTTTCAGTGTTGAGATCACAAGGGTGCTGCCACCCGACATCCAGGGAGTGTCTATTACTGCGCAGCTTATCTTTATTTTAAAATGTTACGGCTGATACAAACTGGTAATTATAATAGCAGTAGTTGCTGAGTCATACAGTGCGAGTCCAATAACCCTAGCATTTAATTACTTTTAAAATACTTATCTCAGGGCTGTTAAAATAAAAGTTAACCAGAACTCGCTCCGCTGAATAAAACCTTAGTTATTATTATTACTCATTTGCTGTCTAGACAAACGGTGGACACAAGCAGTCATGATTTGTCAATAGTTCGGTATTAGTGTCTTATATTGGATGCTGTTTTATTGAGCAACTCCTCGGTGATTTTATTTGCCAATATTAAATAGATAAACCCGACCTCAAAATGAACAAGATGCATTTGTGGTCACCGGCCTCATCTCCGTTCTCCAGCGACTTCTGTGTTCCGGTTTTGACCTCAACTCTTACTCGAATGTTGCTGTGTTTCATTGTTTTTGTTTTCTGTGTTCTACGAGATCTAACGACAGATTTTTCCCAGCCTGTTTCGCCGATAGAAAATTATCTCAAGGAAGTATGCAAATATCCTTATATATCTGCACTGGTCTGCCCAAAATTATTATTGCTGTTACTACGTTAGATGTCTCCTCAATAGAAAAAAAAAAAGAGAGAAACAACCATTTTCTTTCATTCATTCATTCTTTCACTCATTCTTTCTTCTTCCCCATCCCATAAATACGCGGCTCGTTGAGGCACCACAGACAGACTTCGTTAAATCTCTCCATTATTGTTATCTTCAGCCATTCTTTGGTACTCTACTAAGTGAACACTGTATACACTTTGGTATTATCTTCCTATCGCTTTTCATGCCTACCCCTCCTTCTCGCACTTTTCACAATTCATTGACAATGCCTTTTCTAGTTCCAGACGATCGAGATACGAGGCCAAACTATTTCATCTTGCTCTTCTTCACAAGTCTCAAAACAAATCATGTACTCCCGACTGCTTGTTGAATCGTTTTACAAACTTTTTTCAGTTGTTGTACGATCTAAGTAAAGATAAAGAGGGAGTAACAGAAAATGATCCCAAAATAAGAATATCGGTAACGGTAAAGTACGAGACTTGAACCGGCGTCATAGCACGCGAGTTTACACCCATAAGTGCTCGGCCGCCTATCCAGAAATGTTCGGATATTTCTGTATAGTGTCGCCTCAAGCATCGAAACTCAGATGCGAAGCAACATTCCTCACCTTCCCAGGGTAATACCCTGGTACCCATTTCTGCCAACGGCTGGGTCGACCGTGGGGGTATTTTTCTTTTCCAACACTAGTACAATTCACACTGCTCCCAGCGGGAATCAAACACGGGTTGGCCGAACGTCGGTAGTCCAGTCGGGTGGTTTCCCAACTAGGCTACCGAGGCCCCCAAAATAAGGATATCAAAAGCAAGAGGAGCTTTCATTGCACTGGGAAACATATGGAAATCCAAAGAAATTAGGTTAAATACAAAAATAAAAATTTTCAACTCAAATGTTAAGGCGGTCATATTATATGGCTGTGAAACATGGAGAACAACAAAATTGACAATCACGAAGATACAGACTTTTATTAATGGATGCTTACGCAGAATAAAAGGATGGAAATGGCAGGACAAAATCACTAACATAAAATTATGCAAATGTACCAGTCAAACACCAGTGGATAAAGAGATACAGCGAAGACGATGGCGCTGGATAGGACACATACTACGGAAGCCAACTGAGAGTATTACACAACAGCCCCTTTTTTGGAATCCCCAGGGGAAAAGACAAAGAGGAAGACCAAGGAATTCTTGGTGAAGACAGATAGAAGCAGAGATGAAGATGATGGGGAAGACATGGAATGATCTTAAAATAATGGCAAAAAACAGAACGACTTGGAAAGTGTTGAAGACCTACGCTCCACTGGGAGCTAAAAGGTAGAAGAAGAAGAAGACGATCTAAGTGAGAAAATACACAAATCATACGACAGTATCCATTTTCATAGCTTGTATTTTTTTCTGTGTCTCTGCTGTAAGGGTCTATATTTTCTGTCTAAAATATGCAAAAATAGTTCTCTACAAGTTCTCATCAATCAAGAATATACCTCACTTATATGATTTTAAAATAATTTCGGACAAGAGTTAATTAATTAGATAGTTCCTCAACAGATTCCAGGTAATGCGAAAGATTATATACTTTGAGAGTATCTTGTAAAGTGTTCCTTGTTGCAGCTTTCTCATATTCCAAGTCCGGTTTGTTGCAGGAGCTACTGAGTTAAGTGCTCTGTGCACATCGTGAGCTGTGTGTCTCATCCGTTTTGATCATGTTTCGATATTCCAATTGTTTACGATGAATGATGATATCGTTTGAACAGTTGGCTGTGTTCACTTTCTGCGCGGTTTCGCCTTATGTCTTTTGGCGTGTGCTGAGACTGCTACGATGGGGACTACAGTTACTTTTTTTTATTTGAGAGATGAGATATTAATTCGGATGATTACACTGGCACGGGCGGTTGAGCAATTATGGATTTTAATTCGTTTGCAGTGATACCGGGGCCTTCCATAATCAAAGAACCAAAGAATAGGGTATCTGAAGGAAAAAAAAATCAAACAAGAAAGAAGAACGGAAACACGTGTGGATTAAAAGATCAATTCCCAAATTTTCTCATAAATTTTCATAAAATAGAGCCTTATTCAGTTTCACAAACTGTATAATTTAGTTTGAGTCAATGATGGTCATTTCTTTTAATTCTTCTTAGGTTTGATGCGTTGTGTCGCTAGTCTACAAGACACGACATTTGCTCCTTATGGACCGATACATCCGACTTAGACATGATTAGATATCTAGTTTTAACAATGTTTTGCCCAGGCAGAGATCATTTCGGCCTATTATTTTCACCTTTTAACTGCTTAGAGTTCTTTAACGTGCTGAGAGTGCACACGGGACCTCATGTTCCTCGCTGTTATCCGAGAGGACTAGACATCAGATCTCGCTCCAGCGAACTGTGGAGGATAAAGCCACGAAAAAACCACAAATTGGAAGAGAAAAATTCACCCTGTCTGTGAAACAAACCCTGGACATTCCAGTCCAAAGATCGACGTCTAACATTTAGACCACCAAATCCATACCCTTCCCTCTAAATATCAGGATCTTTGACTCTCTTGAGAAGCTTGGGACTTCAATAAAGTAGGCTACTACAATAGAATCCGGTTATAACGAGATCCTGTGGATCAGTGTGGTACAATATTTCTGTTACCCGAGAGTCAAACACAACGGGCTCGCGTGTGGTCGTGGGCTTCCATTTATCATCATCATTGAGTGCCGTCTCCGCATCGAAGGTTGGCTACCATGGAGCGCCATTCTACTCTGTCTCTTGCTTTGATGGTGCATATTGTCATAGGTTGACTTATCGATCTTTTGATGTTACTCGTCCATGTTAGTCTTGGTCTGCCTCTGCCTCTTTTACCTAGTATTTTCCCTTCCATTATTACTTTTATTAGGATGTTGTATCTTTTCCATATATATTTTCATGTATTAATTTCAAGATGCAACAAAGCTTGTCAAATCATCGGACAGTTATCACCACTATTGTCCAACAAGGAAATAACTCTGGAGGCAAAACGAGCACTATACAATACAATCTTCATCCCAACGTTGTGCTACCAATGCCAGACCTGGACCCTAGATGCAAGAACAATAAGAAAAATGACATCTACAGAGATTAAATGTGTTAGACAAATGACAGGAAACAGTCTGAGAGATAAGATCAGAAATGAAGAACTGAGCAAAAAGCTAGGAATAGCCGCCGTCATAGAATATATAAGGAAACACAAGATAAAATGGTTTGGCCACGTGACAAGGCAGACAGAACAAAACACAACACAACGAGCCTTCAACAAACGTTGTGAGAACACCAGACCCAAGGGTCGACCACGTAAAAGATGGGTCGATGGAATATTAGAAGCACTTGGAAACATAACAGCAGCAGAGGCCCACAGAAGAGCAAAAGACCGCAAATTATATCTCCCCTGGACGCTGAAAGGCAGATGAGGAAGGAAAGAAGAAGAAGAAGAATTAATTTTAGTTTTGTAGTCATTTTATTGCCATGAAAAATATACTACCATCAAAACAAATAACACCAGGACTACAACTAAGAATAGCTCAATTGTATGTTCTATCAACATATCTGTATGGTGCGGAAACATGGACATTAGACAAGAAAACTGAACAGAAAATTGAAGCCTTTGAAATGTGGATTTATAGAAGAATAGGACGAATTGGAAGGAAAGAAAAGTAAACAAACAATGAATTCATAAAACAACTAAGAATGAAATGAGATCTACTAAACACAATTCAAACAAGACAAATGATATTTTGGAGCCATGTTAAACAGCAGGCTACTAAAAGTAATCTTGAAAGGGAAAATACAAGGTAAAAGGGCCAGACCCAGACTAACATGGACGAGTAACATCAAAAGATGGACTAGTCAACCTATGACAACCCGCACCATAAAAAGTAAGAGACAGAGCGAAATGGCACTCCATGGCAGCGAACCTTCGATGCGGAGACGGCACTTAATGATGATGATAAATGGAAGCCCACGACCACACGCGAGCCCGTTGTGTTTGACTCTCGGGTAACAGAAATATTGTACCACACTGATCTACAGGATCTCGTTATTGCGGAGACGGCACTCAATGATGATAATGATATTCATGTATGGGCGTGTGTGTGTGCGTGTATGTGTGTAGGTAGGTAATAACAGTTCACAATAAATGTATTAGTAAAAAATAAGAATGTCCAATAACTGACTCATTGTCAACTCTTTGGCTCCAACGTTAAAACTGTCTGAACTTTCAGACTAAAACTGGAAGAAGAAAAAATCCGCTGATTAACTCATTTTTGTTTAAGGTTGTGACTCATAACTGATTACTTCAGACTAATCTAAGCACAATCTGACATCATCATCATCATCATTGAGTGCCGTCTCCGCATCGAAGGTTGGCTACCATGGAGCGCCATTCTACTTGGTCTCTTGCTTTGATGGTGCAGATTTTCGTAGGTTGACTTGTCCATCTCTTGATGTTACTCGTCCATTTTAGTCTTGGTCTGCCTCTGCCTCTTTTACCTTGTATTTTCCCTGACAATACAGTCTGACAACTCCCTTTAAATTTTCTTTTGTAGTTTTTTTTTTTTTTTTTTTCTGGTATGGCTTATGTTCGTGGATAAAACCTAATGGTGATCAATATTATCTACACATTCAGAAAGGCCTCCTCTCAGTGATTGTATAGCTTTGTTCCAGCGTCGGGATTTTGTCAAAAGATGTCAATCAAAATTTGGTCGTTGTTTTTGAAATTGTAAATTAAAGATGGAACAGTCAGTGTGCCCGATAGATGAAATTCCTTCACACCAACCCACTTGCGCCAGAATATCCAGTCGTCGGGACTTCATAACAAGATGAGAATTTCACACCTACGGCTTTGCATCGACTGTCTTTATCCGTAATTTAAATTTCCACGCGCACGAGAACCATCTAACCAACCTTATTAAAAGTCTCTACATCAACAGCAGCTGCAGGGTCAGAACAGCAACAGGCTACACAGACCACTTCGGAGTTAGATCAGGTGTAAGACAGGGGTGCGTACTATCCACCCTACTGTTTATTCAGGTGTACAGACATACGATGGACTATATATACTGTTTATTACATACATGGACCATATATGCAAGCTAGCCAACCCATCAGAGACAGAGGAGATCAACGAGCTTTTATTTGCAGACGACCAGGCACTAATACATGAAACAATAGAAGACCTACAAGAACACTTAAACAAACTCAACATCTCAGGCACAAAATACAACATGAAAATCAACATCAACAAAACAAAAGGCATGAATGTCGCCAAAAATAAACAGAACATCAACATAACTATAGAAGGCAGACAACTAAAACAAGTAGAGGAATTCAAATACCTACGAAGTCTAATGACAAACGATAATTCTCAAACAGCAGAGATGGAATCAAGATGCAACAAAGCTTGTCAAATCATCGGACAGTTATCACCACTATTGTCCAACAAGGAAATAACTCTGGAGGCAAAACGAGCACTATACAATACAATCTTCATCCCAACGTTGTGCTACCAATGCCAGACCTGGACCCTAGATGCAAGAACAATAAGAAAAATAACCTCTACAGAGCTGAAATGTGTTAGACGAATTACAGGAAACAGTCTGAGAGATAAGATCAGAAATAAAGAATTGAGAAAAAAGCTAGGAATAGCCGCCGCCATAGAATATATAAGGAAACAACAGATAAAATGGTTTGGCCACGTGACACAGACAGAACAAAACAAACACAACGAGCCTTCAACAAACGTTGTGAGAACACCAGACCAAAGGGTCGACCACGAAAAAGATGTGTCGATGGAATATTAGAAGCACTAGGAAACATAACAGTAGATGAGGCGAACAGTAGAGCAAAAGACCGCAAATTATATCACCCCTCGACGTTGAAAAGCAGATGAGAAAGGAAAGAAGAAGATGAAGACGAGAACAGCGTTACTGGACAGATCTAAAGACTTTCTCGGAGAAGTGGTGGTAAAAAGTCTTTTGATCACTGGTCTAGTCGTAAGTATTATCATCCATTACATCTCATGAAGAGGGGCTACATTGTTACACGAATCCGGAATATTTTGTACCGTGGGAACTATAGAACCCTCCGAAAAGATTGACTTGTTTTCCCCCATTTCCTACAATTTTAAAATTATGACTTTGAATTTATCTGTTGTTAATGGAATGGGAATTTCCAATATTAGGAAGAAACAATCATCATTTTTTGGCCATGTTATAAGAAGAGAACAACTGGAAAATATATTGTAACTTGAAAAATTGAGGGACGAAGAGATAGAGGGAAGCAAAGAGAAAAAATACCAGACAGCTTAAGAGAATGGCTTGGCAGAAGGTCAACAACAGAAATGATAAATAGCTGTCGAGATCGAAAGTTGTGGAGAGACATGATCACCTACGCCAGCAGGCCCGGTACTTGATGATGATGATGACTCATATTTCACTAACAATTTAAAAATAATTTCGTTCGTAATATTGTAAACTTTTTATAAAAATCTAATTTTTACAAAACCTTCGTGTTGCCTGCGGTGAAACGAATTTCGGTAAAACATGGCTGCTGACTCGTCGTGTGTCACGTCTCCCACGTGTCCTACTATTAATTCATGTGCTGTTCAAGAATATCCATTTGATATTTACGTGGGAACTAGTATTGGATACGTGAAAGGGTGTAAATTAGACAAGCAGAAGTCTTTTAATATAAATGTGGTTGATGGTTCACAAGCAAAGCAGTTGGAAGTGACATGCATGAACTGGTGGGATGGTGACCAATCGTTGCTCCTGATAGCGCGTCGAGATGGTTATATTTTCAGCTATGAACCCAAGTCAGGAACAACATTTAGAGTGCCTGTCAAAGTTCCAGGTGGATCGCCTTCGATAAAAGGTATAAAATGTGATGAACAATTTACTGTAACAGCATTCAGTAATGGCAGCGTAAATTGCAGTCGTTTTGATTTAAAATCATTTCATGATCTTTCTGAATGCAAGGAAGAATCAACAGATCTTGTGGAGATCTTTGCAGGAAGTAACTTGTCCTGCATGGATTATAACAATTCACGTTTAATCGCAACAGGTGGCAAAGAAAACCCACTGAAGATATGGGACATTACTGCACCGAAACAGCCAATTTTCGCTGCCAAAAATGTGAAGAATGACTGGTTAAATTTGCAAGTTCCAGTTTGGGAAACAAATGCCCAATTTTTACCAGATAGTAGCAAAATTGTAACAAGCACAGGTCATTCACAAATTCGACTTTATGATCCATCAACTTCTCAGAGACGACCAGTGCTTGAAATCCTTCTAGATGATAAGAACAAGAAATATCCAATCACAGCTTTAGCAGTGAATCCCAGTTCAAGTAATCAATTAGTTGTTGGTACAACGGTTGGTACTATAGCACTGGCTGATCTTCGTAAAAAGAGCATTGTGAAGAACTACAAATCTGGTACAGGTGGTGGAATAGTTGATCTAAAATTTCATTCAACTTATCCAATTTTTGCCTCTTGTGGTATGGACAGTTACTTACATTGTTTTGATGTGAATAGTTCTAAGAGGACACATTCAATGTATTTACATTCTCCATTAAATTGTGCATTGTTTTCATCACAACTGTCACTGATGAATAACTGTGACACTAGGCACAAAAAACCAGTTCAGAGCAAAGAAGAATCTAAACCAAGTGTGGATTCAGATTGTGATTCAGACATTGATAATGCAGAGGATGTGTGGAAAGAAATGGAAGTAGTTAGGACTAAGAAACATAAATTAAAGCCAAGTACATCTGAAAAGAAACATAAAAAAAGTAGGACGAGCAGCAGAAAAGAATGCTAAGCAATAATTTTCTAATTAGACTATAAATGATATTGACTAACACTACTAACAGTGTTATCTTATCCCTATCCACACCTGTTGAAAAGCATTATATAAGGTGTTGCTGTTTTCAATCTTGAGCTAAGTATTAGTATGTTGCTCCTGCAGTTATTGATGTTTACCACTGGGTGACTACTGTGCTGTTCTATCATCTGACTCTTGGTCTTCTTCATACCCTGAAGCCAAATAATTAGCTACTGCAGGTAGATGTGGAAGTCGTATTATGTATATTGCAATCAATATCATCAAGTACTGTGCCTGCTGGTGTAGGTGATCATGTCTCTCCACAACTTTCGATCTCGACAGTTATTTATCATTTCCGTTGTTGACCTTCTGCCAAGCCATTCTCTTAAGCTGTCTGGTTTCTTTTCTCATTGCTTCCCACTATCTCTTCATCTCTTGATTTTTTACAGTTGTTACAATGTATTGCAGCTGTTCCCTTCTCATTACATGGCCCAAAAAAATGATGATTGTTTCTTCCTAATATTGGAAATTAGCACTCATATTGCTTTGACCTTTTTCAGAACGTTTCCATTACTCTTCTGGTGTCTTCTTAGCTGTTCGTGGTATTCTCGACATTGTTCTGTAAAACATTTCTACAGCCTCCAGTCACATTCCAATGATCTTCTTGTCTGTTGTCTATTTGTCCATGATCATTCACATCCATATGTTAAGATTGGCTCTACATAACATTTGATAACTCTTTTTCTTGTTTCTATTGTCAAAAATGGATTTGCACAGTATCTTCCTCATTTTTTGGAAAGCTGCATTTGTCTGAGCTATTCTGCATGTCCTCTGTTGTACATCTACCATATGACATTAACAATGTTCCCAGATATTACAATTTATTTACCTGTGTCAATTGTTCCACTTGTCTTTATTGTGCACTGCAGTGATGACTTTTTCTTTGTTTGTTACCATTACTTCTGTCTTTTTTGCTATTAAGGCTGAGTCCTTTATTTTTGCTTTCTTTCAATATAATGTCCAACATTTCTTGTAACTCATTTTCACTCTTAGCGATTAAGACTGTATCATCAGCATACCTTTGACTATTTATATTATGGCCTCTGATTGTTATTCCAGGCATGCTCCTTATGGATCTTAAAATAATCTCACTATACATATTAAATAAATCTGGTGACAACACACAACCTTAACTAACCGGCCTGTTTTATTTGTTGAAACATTCCCAACTGATTTCCAGTTCTTATGGCCGCTGTTTGTTGCCAGTATATGTTCTTTATTATTCTCAGATCTTTGCTGTCTACGTTTATGCCTTCTAAAATTTTGGTATTTCTTGGTGCTTTACTTTGTCAAATGCTTTGGTATAATCTATGAAACAGGTATAGATCTATTTTCACCTCTATGTCTCTTTCTCCAAAAAAATCTTATGATGTATATGGCATTGCTCATTCCTTTACCTCCAACAAAACCACACTAATTTCTGGACTGATTTTGTTTCACATGATGATTCTTAGTAATATCTTAGTCATGTGACTCATAAGGCTTATTGTGCGATGATCATCACATTCAATTGCATCAGATTTCTTTGTAGACCTATGAATATTGATTTTAGCAGGTCTTCTTGTATATATCTGCTGTTGTAGATATTCAGTATTTTTTTTATTATTATCTCTATTTCAAAATGACCCATGGCTTCAATTTCTCTTCTTTAGTTATATTATCTGCTCCAGGAGCTTTTCCTGCTTTCATAATGCGCAAGGCATCTTCCACTTCTTCTTTGAGTATTTCTGGTCCTTCCCCATTATCCTTAATATTTACTTCTGTTCGTTCATCATTATAAGTAAAAAAGTAAAGTACCCCGTCACGCCAAGTGGCGGTGTATAGGGAATATGGTGTTAGTGACCATAAATTTTACAGACCTTCGGCACATGATTTTTGGGGTAATATGGTCGGTATTATGCCCGTACCGCTTTACTTTCCCAGAAAAAAATCCGGTACCCATTTAAGGCTGGGTGAACCCGCAAGCCGTCGGTTGGGATCGAACCCTACCCCTTGTCCTTTGTAGTCCAGTTCACTAACCACTGAGCTATGTCCATCATTATAAAGATCTTTAGTATATTATGTCCATCATTCCCTTATGCTTTTTTGTTCAATCAAGTTTTCCTTCCTTTGGTCTTCCAGCCCATCCAACATCCAGTCTTTGTATTTTTCTTCCTGTTAATTCTTCAATTTGTTTGTATATAGCTTTGGCATCTCCTTTTTGTTGTGTTTCAATCTCTTTGCATCTGTTTTAGCCATGCGTCTTTTGCGTCATTGCATTTTATTACAATTTCATTATATAATCTTTTATACTCATCTTTGTTATCTTAATTTCTTCTTCTTGTATCCATTAGCTATAAAATGTCATTTGTCATCCATTTCTTTTTAATTTGTCCTCAATGGTGGTATGAACTCTTTTGATGTTTGTTGCATTGATTCTTTTAGCATTTCCCACTCTTCATCAAAGCTTTATATTATCTTCTCTATCACATTTTACCGGTTCTTAATTGTGATGCTATATTTGTTTTGTAACCTCTTGTCTGATTTAAGTAAATCTAAATTTAACTTGATATTAACTGAGGCTCATTTTGCTGCTTTTAATTTTACTTTTACTCTAAGCTTTCCCGCACCAGGTACATGATCACTATTGCAGTCTGCCCCGTTCTAGTTTTCACACATACCACACTAAATCTGTTGTTTATCATTATGTAATCAATCATATTGCAATAGAATGGCCAAACTGTCTTATCATGTCGTTCTCTGTGTTTGATACAGGCTGTAGTTACAGTCATTTTTTTTTTGTTATCATTTCTCATTCTTTCACCTCTATTGCTGTAAATTATTTTCCCAAAGTATTTCATCAATTTGTGTTATATGGAAGTTAAATACAGACTCAGTTCAAGTGATGTTACAAAGACAGTGAAGTCTTCCCAGAAGTAAATTATAATTGAAACCGGTTGTGATGATATAGTTGAAAAATGTTGAGTGTGGGGCTGTATTTATGAATATCTATCTATTGACCTTTTGAGCCATAGCTATGCCCAATAGGGCATAGATCCAGATACTCTTTCTCATATCTAAATTTTTATTCTAGCAGTTTCCAATCCTTCTAAAAATATTCTATCAAATCTCGCAAATCTTCTATCAAGTCTCTGTTCTGTGCAAGCAACTCTGTCTTATTGAGGGAGCTGCTCTTTTATATGCTGCTGCTCTTTTATATTTATCAGTATCACATTCATCATCATCATGTACCTCCACAATCTTCTATCTACAGTGCATCGTATCAGTTCTGTTGTTGACTGTTTTCCATGCCATGACACCAAGCTATCCAGTATTTTCTCTCTTTGTTGCGCTCTCTCTTTCCTTTTATTTTGCCAGTTGTAACCAAGTATTCCAACTTTCCTCTTCTCATGATGTGCCCGAAAAATGTTGATTGCTTCTTTCTTATGTTTTTTAAGAGCTCCCTTTTTGTGTTGGCCTCTTTGAGAACTTCCTCATTGGTCTTTTTAGCTGTCCAGGGAACTTTCAACATTCTTCTGAGAAATCCGATCTCTGTGGCCTCTAATCGTCTTTTCATTTGTTTGTCTATTGTCCATGATTCGCTTCCATAGGTCAGAATTGGTTCTATATAGCACAGATGAACTCTCTTTCTCATTTTTATTGACATAGATTTGTTGCATAAGATATTTTTCATTTTCTGAAATGCTATTTTGGTATCACATTAGGTTATTTTTTTTAAATAGTCTCTCTTTTACCTTTTAGCTCCTGGTGGAGCATAGGTCTTCAACAAACACTTTCCAAGTCGTTCTGTTTTTTGCCATTCTTTTAAGATCATTCCATGTCTTCCCCATCATCTTCATCTCTGCTTCTATCTGTCTTCTCCAAGAATTCCTTGGTCTTCCTCTTTGTCTTTTCCCCTGGGGATTCCAAAAAAGGGCCTGTTGTGTAATACTCTCAGTTGGCTTCCGTAGTGTGTGTCCTATCCATCGCCATCGTCTTCGCTGTATCTCTTTATCCACTGGTATTTGACCGGTACATTTCCATAATTCCACGTTAGTGACTTTGTCCTGCCATTTCCATCCCTTTATTCTGCGCAAGCATCCATTAATGAAAGTCTGTACTTTCGTGATTGTCAATTTTGTCATTCTCCATGTTTCACAGCCATATAATAGGACAGACTTAACATTTGAGTTGAAAATTTTTATTTTTGTATTTAGCCTAATTTCTTTGGATTTCCATATGTTTCCCAGTGCAATGAAAGCTCCTCTTGCTTTTGATATCCTTATTTTGGTATCATTTTCTGTTCCTCCCTCTTTATCTATATTACTGCCCAGATATATATAAGATTGTACGTCTAGTAGAGGTATTTCTCCTAGTTTTATATGGTTATTGCCAACTGCATTAATTCTCATAATATTGGTCTTATCTCTATTAATCTTTAGTCCTAGCTGTTGTGATCTCTCATCTAATATACTCATTTTATCCTGCATCTGTTGATGGCTGTGTGATAGGAGAGCTATGTCATCAGCAAAGTCTAAATCATCAAGTTGTTTGGTCAGTGACCACTGGATCCCATTTCTGTTGTTTTGAGTTATTTTCATAATCCAATCTATGGCCAGTAGAAAGAGAAATAGAGACAGGAGGCATCCTTGCCTTACTCCTGTTCTTATTTCAAATGCTTCTGTAAGCTGTCCTTCATGCACCACACTACATTTTGTTCCTTCATACATTGTTTTTATCAGGTTAATAAACTTTATGGGGATTCCGTAATGACTCAGCAACTTCCAAAGCATTCTTCTGTCTAAACTATCAAATGCCTTTTCGTAATCTATGAATCCAATATATAGTGGGGATTTTAGTTCTAAACTTTGTTCAACTATTATACGTAGGGTAGTTATTTGATCAGCACATGATCTGTTCTTCCTAAAACCTGCTTGTTCATCTCTCAAGTGTTTCTCTATAGCCTCTTTTAGTCTCTCCAGAATGATTCTGCCTAATATTTTTCCTGGCACTGATAGTAGCATAATTCCCCTATAATTTGTGCACTCCTGTAAACTTCCTTTCTTTGGTAGTTTGATCATATAACCTTCTCTCCAGTCTTTAGGTATTTCTTCCCTCTCCCAAATTTTATCCAATAGATCCTGTAACATCTTGGTAGAGGTGTTAATATCTGCTTTGATGGCTTCCGAAGGAATTTCATCTGGTCCTGTGGCTTTACCATCTTTTAATAATTTGATGGCTTTCATTATTTCTTCTTTGCTTGGTTTTCCGCAGTTAACGTGTAACTCTTCTTCTGCTGGTAGTATATCCGGAGGATTATTTGAGCCGGGTCTGTTCAAAAGTTCTTCAAAGTGTTCTTTCCATCTCTCCATTTGTTCCCTTATATTACTAAGCAGATTTCCTTTCTTGTCTTTGATAAAGGCGTTGATCTGTTTGTATTTTCCACCTAATTTCTTTGTGCTGTTGTACAGTTCTTTCATATTCCCTTTATTTGCTGCTTCTTCTGCCTCTTTAGCTAGTTCATCTATATATTTCCTCTTATCCCTTTTAATGCATCTTCTCACTTCTTTGTTCACCTCTGTGTAAGCTTCCTGTGTCTTGGCTTTATTACTTCTTGTTTTGCTTTTATTTATGTCTGCTTTCTTGTTCTTTCTTTCTTTAATTTTATCCAGGGTCTCTGCTGTCATCCATGCCTTATTCTGGCGTTCTCTTTTCCCAGTGTTTCTTCGCATGTCTCTTTCCATATATTTTTTACCTGTTTCCAATGATCTTCTATATTTATTGTATTTTCTAGTTGTTGGAGGACTTGGTATTTGTTTGATATTGTGACTGCGAATTTATCTTTAATTCCTTGTTCTTTAAGAAACCCTACATTGAAATACTTTCTACCCTTATTCGTTGTATTATACCTTTTTAATTTAATTTTAAGTTTGGCTAACAGAAGATGATGATCAGAAGCTATATCTGCCCCTCTATATACTTTTACATCCTGTAAGGATGACTTAAACTTATTATTAATACATATGTGATCAATTTGATTTTCCGTTCTATGATCTGGTGACACCCATGTAGCTTTGTGTATTCTTTTATGTTGGAATATTGTTCCTCCTAGGCTCATTTGATTAAGGGCGCAGAAATTCACAAATATCTCTCCATTCTCGTTTATATCTCCAAGTCCATGTTTTCCCATAATCTCTTCGAAGCCTCTGTTGTCTGATCCTACCTTAGCATTTAGGTCTCCCATCAAGATTATAATATCCTTGGCTCGTCTTGCATCCATCTGCCATTGTAGCTGTTTATAAAAATCATCTTTAACTGAGTCATCTTTATCGTTGGTTGGTGCATAGCATTGTATAATGTGTAATTTTATTTTGTTTTTGGTTGTTCTAAATGTTGCTCTCACCAGTCTTGGTCCCACTGCCTCCCATTCTATTAGTGTCTTCTGTGCATTTTTTGATAGCATTATAGCTACCCCTTCGCTATGTTGTGCTCCTGGTTCCTGGTGTCCTGATGATAAAATCATCTCCCCTGTATTCAATTTTATTCTCTCTGCTCCCAGCCATCTTGTTTCACACATTCCCAGAATATCTATCTTATAGTTGGTCATTTCTGCTGCCACTTGTGCCGCTTTTCCCTGTTCGTTAAGGGTACGAACATTCCAGGTGCCAATTCTGGATGATTTCCTGGTAGACAAAGGGTGAGTCGGCAACCCGGACTCCTTATGGCTTTCTCCGGATTGCGTCATACGTCTCTTAGACAGAGAGCCCTTCTCTTTCCTGGTTGACGGATTAACTTTATCTTTCTTTGACTTGTTCATGTTTGTGAAGTTTTTTTTCGGCTATTTTTTTTAAATAGTGAATAAACACAATTTTATTTCCATTGTGCTCAGTGCAAGTCCTCCAATATGGACAAAGCACATGAATTCAAATTAATGTATTTTGAATACATAAGCAGCCCTCTAAGTGTAGTCTATCTATTGCACTTATATGAACCTGAAAGTATTTCATCACTTCTTGAGTAATCTAAACATGTGATAATCACTGGTGTTAAGTATGATGAGCACATTTGGTGTGACACACACTCAAGAGTCAGTTGGTCTTGGATGTTCACAACAGCTGAATTAACTTGCTTTCTCAGGAAAATAGTAATTGAGCCAAATCTCCTGTTCTTTCTAAGAATGCCATAATCTTGTATGTAAAACAAAATAAAAACATCAACATGTATTTGTATATACTTAAATTCTCGAGTAAGCTGCCCATCATACACAAATTTTACTGACATTTTGGTGCAAATTGGAGTATTTCATGAATCATGTGATGTGTTCACTAGCCAGACTCAATCTTCAGAATTGGAGATATTTCATTTATTAACCTCAATGGTTTTCCTTCAGAAAAGCATTTAGCTGTTGAAACAAACTGACATCTCAAATCATGTGTGCTTGATTCATTTGAGAATATCTCACAAGTAAAGTCTATTTTTAACTTTCTGCTCCACAAATACACACTAAATCTTTACTGGCATGCACCACAGTATTTCCACTTTGTTTGTTAATAAATTGCCATAAATTTCATTTGTTCACTGCTAAAAAAGTAAATGATGGAATACTGTATCTCTTTGATGTATTGTCGCAAGTATGAATTTACACAGCCACCACTGCAATATTTGTTGTTTATCTGCATTATGATGTCATCAATGGTAACAGATCTACTAAATTACAGGACTATCGTCTGTGTGTTACCTGGGCCTCATTATGAGGGAAGTAAAGAGTAGTGACACTGTGACCTTCCAGGCATGTCGTAAGAGACGACTAAGGAGTTTGATCGATGGCTTGACAAGCTGTTATTGTAAAAAGTATTGTTATGGAAACAGCACCATATATTTTAGAGCAGTGATCCCTGCAATATGTGCCACTTTGGCACGCAAGGTTTCTGTTTTTGAGATTGTGGTTCTGCCCTATGTGCTGTCTTTGGCTCGAAAGGACATTAGATAGATATGTCATATGTAACACTGTGTTTATTTGTTACTGTCATTTGTTTTATTTAATACACCCTCAAGTAAATGAAAATATTGACACTGATGAAATAATGCTATGTTATGTTGACATTACCTTGCTGCTGTATTAATAAATTGATATCAGAATCTGATTATTGGAACACAAACATAACATTGACAATATTCCTTATCATCAATATAGTTTTGTCACAATTGCAGTTTGCAGCGACTGTGAAAGTAGATGACATTATGATTATGAAATTTATTAATTGTAATAATTGGAAAGTAGTTCTGTTAATACTTTTTTTAAAACTTCCATATATTTACAATGCTTGTATCCTAAAGCTGCTACTGATGGTTTCAGGAGATTAGAGCAAAGAAAAATATATACGGTTATAGCATTATGGTTAATAGGGACAAAAATGTATGCTTTACAGAAGCCTTGCATATTTGTGTCTATTCTTTTTTTTTTGTAAACAACTGGAAGTAGAATACAATAAAACGAAAGTTTTTAAAAAAATATATATTTTAGAAAGTTTTTGAAATGTTTTTGTTTCCCTTTCATGTAAGAAATTATCATGTATTAAAATAATGTCCAAAACAGACCGAATTGTTGGCAAATATTTTCTTCTGTAATGTAAATTAGAATCAGAATAGCTAAAGCAGCAATGTCTTTCAGAAGCCTTGAAAAGTTGTGGAAATCAAAACTCATCAGCACAAACACAAAACTTAGACTATTCAAATCAAATGTACTATCAACCCTTACGTATGCGTGTGATAGTTGGAAAACAACAAGAGATATAGAAACAAAGTTGAACACATTCGAAAATAAATGTCTAAGGAAAATACTTGGTATAGAATGGAACAAATTCAAAACAAACGAGGAAATTAGAGAAATCGCCAATCAACCACTAATATCTTCAGTAATAAAGAAAAGACGATGGTCATACGTTGGACATGTGATGAGAAGAGATAATAATCGAATAGCAAAGCAAGCCCTCATATGGGAAACAAGAAGTAAAAGGAAGACCCAGAGAGACACTGAGAAGAACATTGATGAGAGAGGCAAGAGCAGCAGGATTCGGCTCCCTCAATGAGATAGAGCTGCTTGCACAGAACAGAGACAGATGGCAAGATTTGATAAAATATCTTTAAAAGATAACTGCTAGAACAAAAATTCAGATAGGAGAAGGTGTATCTTGGTCTACGCCCTATGGGCCGGCTACGGCTCGAAAGGTCAATAGATAGATAGAATGTAAATGTTTGTTTGCATATTATCACCCATAAAATGTGCCTTTGATCATTGATAAATATAGGCATGCACCTTTTTGTGTATGTGTTTTTAATATTTCTAATGTATAAACAAGGATGTTTTCTGTTACTAGTTTTGTTCTCACTTTACAGCAAAAATATTATGAGATCAGTAGTAGACAAAAACTGTTCAATCAATGGTCACAACATAAAGAACCTGTAATATGTGGATGACATAGTTGTAATAGAAGAGATGAAGAATGAACTATAAGAAAAGATAGACATAATAGTGAGAGCAAGCAATGTGCAAGGTCTCAGCCTCAACAGTAAGAAAACAGAAGTAATGGTCATATCAAGGAAACAACCCTCCACTTCATGCAGCATACAAGTAAGCATGACAAATCTGAAACAAGTGCAGAGCATCAAACACTTGGGGATAATTAGAACAAATGAAAGATGCACCACAGAAATAAAAAGCAGAACACACAGGCTAAAGTAGCATTTTAGAAAAGGAAAAACATCTTGTGCAACAAGTTTATATCTATGTAAATGCTATTGAGATCTCTTTCTAACTAATTTTCCCTCAACTTTTCATATTGTTTCCACATACTCCAGCTTTACTTTATTCTCATTGCATGGCCAAAAAAATGATTATTTTTCCTAGAATACCCTTGTTGACTCTTTTTATCAGTAACATTCTTATGTTAAGGCACATTTCTGTGGATCTCAGTGGTTTTTTTTGTTGGTCTTCTTCTGCATTTACTTGTCAAGCACTCCTCATTGTCTCAAGTAACACGCCTTCTGGTGTAGGTGATCATGTCTCTTCACAACTCTTGATCTCAACAGTTATTTATCATTTCTGTTGTTGGACCTTCTGCCAAGCCAAAGCTGGTTATGCCAGCTGCTGTGTAGTCTTGGACCCTCATTTTCTCTATCAGCTCGTTATTGTTTACTATATCTGATGTCAGAATGTCACGATATTCTATTCAATAAAATTGATTTTACCTAAAACTAGTTTTTACTTTTATTTCTTTTACATCACATTTTATGTATTTGTCCTACATCACGCGTTATGAAGTTAGTCACTCCTTGAATTATGTTCTTTCTTTCATGTCACTTGTTATTAATCCTCATCAAGGCCAGCTCCTTGTCGTGGGGATGGGGCTTAACAGTCACCAGGGACTGAAAACCAAGACTGGCCAGGCCTTCCTACAACCAAGCAAGACCACAGTCTGCTCTAGCAAGTTCAAGTGCTGAAGTCGGAGGCAACCAGCCAAAAGGCGCACAAAAATCAGGATGCCACGCACTCAACGCAAATGGAAGAATGTCTATAACCGCAAATCGATATGGCAGTCGCCCTGTGATGGTCACTCAGGCAGGAGCAGCGCCGGGCCCTCAGCCTCGAAAGGGCCCAACCTCTAATACTGGATGTCCTTCTCAACCGCTCTGTGGAGTCAGGGGGCGAGAGAATAGAGCTACTGGCCAATCCAAAGTAAGACCACTTAAAATAATGCACTGGAATGCTGAAGGCATCAACAGCAAAAGAGATGGGTACAGTAAAAAGATAGAATTAGAGAATATCCTGCATGAAGAACAAGTAAGCATATGCTGTTTGCAGGAAACCCATCTAAACAACGACATAGCCTTGAAGATTAGGGGATACCAGTGCTACCGATCTGACAGAAAAAATAGACAAAAGGGCGGAATACTGACTCTTGTAAGGAACAACATTAATGCATGTCAGATTGAAGTGTATATGGATGGGGCGGAATATCAAATACTGCACCTCAGGACAGGAAATACAGACTTCCATCTACTTAACTACTACTGTCCGAGTGACCGCCCACTAGCACTAGACACAATTACATTACAAGAAAGAATAATTGTATGTGGAGACTTTAACAGCCATTCACAGAGCTAGGGCTATGAACATATGGACAAGAGAGGTGAAGAGCTTGAAAATTGGCAGGATGACAATGGGCTTATACTATTAAACCAGGCAACAGATCCACCAACATTCTACTCCAGATCATGGCATACCACATCTACACCAGACCTTGCTTTCCATTCACCAGACCTGGATTGGAATATCACACGAATTGTTGGGAAACAACTTGGAGGCAGCGACCACCGACCAGTCTTTTTAGTGGTACAAAATAAGGCCATCAGGGAGAGCAGCACTCTCTCCAGATGGAATTACAAAAAGGCAGACTGGAAAATGTATCAACACTACACCAGTGTACTGACTAAAGATATAAATACAGATAGAGACATCAACAAAATAGTTGATGAATTCAGTAGACTAATAATACAAGCTGCCAGTGAAACAATACCTAGAGGGGCACGGAAACACTACAAACCATACTGGAGTAGTGAACTAGAGCAACTACACAATGACATGGAAACATCTCGAAAGCAAGCAGAAAATAACCCTTGCCAAGAACACCACAACAACTACCAGCATGCTAAAGCCAAATTTCAACGGGCTAAACTACAAGCCAGGCGGAGAAGCTGGAAAGAGAAAACAGAGTCCTTGAATCTTGAACGAGACAAGAAAAGTGTGGAAGCTTGTAAAACAGCTGAATGATGAGGGTACAGAAAGGAACACCAAAATTACACTGAAGAAGGATGGAAACATTCTAACAGGTAAACATGCAGCAAATTACTTTGCAGACTCCTTTGCAAATGACAATAATATTGAAACTAGCCTAGAAAAACGACAAGAGACCCGTTTAAAACAACAAAATGCAAGACAAGAAGAGACCACACTTGAAGTAATGGAAACACCCATTACACAAAGAGAGCTAGAGCTGGCAATATCCAAATTAAAAATGAAAAAGTCACCAGGCAGTGATGGAGTGTCCAATGAAATGATTAAGAACTTGGGAACTGCAGCTAAAGCAAAACTACTGCAGATCTACAACATTTGCTGGATCACAGGTAGAGTGCCACAGGCATGGAGAGAAGCAATTATGATACCATTACTAAAGCCAGGAAAAGATGGTTCAATGACATCCAGCTATAGACCAATCAGCCTTACAAGCTGTTTGTGTAAAACAATGGAACGTATAATCAATCTCAGACTGCAGTGGTACCTGGAAAGTGAAAATCTCCTTGTCCCACAACAAGCAGGCTTTAGACAGTGTTACTCTACCGAAGATCAAGCAACCTATCTTTCCCAGGAAATTGAAGATGCGTTTCAAGAAAAGAAACTGGTACTAGCAGCATGGATAGACCTAAAGAAAGCATTTGATAAGGTATGGAAGGAAGGGCTTTTGAAGAAACTGAGAAATTATGGAGTAAATGGCAGGATGTACAAATGGGTCAAAGCATACCTGCATAATAGGAGAGCCAGAGTGCAACTGGATGGTCTTAAGAGTAAGAAGGTCTTATTGCGCCAGGGCGTTCCACAAGGAGGGGTACTATCTCCAACACTTTTTCTGATCTACATCAATGACCTAGTTACTGAACTACCACATGGCATCAAAGTGGCAATGTATGCAGATGACTTGGTAATGTGGTGCACAGAGGAGTATGCAACAGTGGCCTCCAAATTGCTACAAAGAGCTATGAATGCACTGAATTCATGGACAAATAGATGGTGTATCAGCATCAATACAGACAAATGCAGTACTACACTTTTCACACTCTCCCCAAAACAAAAAGCAGGAGCCATCTACATAAACAATGAGCCTGTGAAAGAAGACATACAAGCTACATATCTCGGAGTTACATTTGATAACAAACTATCTTGGAAACAGCAGATAAATAAGGCAACCCAAAAAGCAAGGAGGAAATTGGCTATTCTAAGAAAGTTGTGTGGAACCACATGGGTGCGAGTGGGAAAATACTCAGTAAAGTTTACCAACAGAGTATACGCCCACATTTAGAATATGGATCATCCGCATGGTGCTCAGCATCAAACACCACATTGCAAGAACTGGATAAAGTACAAAACCAGGCACTTAGGGTCATCACAGGAGCAATGAAATCAACACCAATATTGGAGATGGAGAAATTGTGGAGGATACCAGCACTGAGAGAACGGAGAGACACAAAGGTGCTGATACAGGCAGAAAAATTTGTATGCATGCCGAGACATCCAATGAAGGACAGATTCCAAAATCTTGCATTGGGACGACTTAAGAGAAGCAGTTTTATCCACCAAGCCAAGCGTATTAGTAGACAAACACCAGACATGCCAAGAGTTGTTAAACCCCTTCTGCCCATACCAGAACAGACTCCCTGGACAGATGAATCAGGATTATCAGTTCAAATACGGACAGAAGTGAAAGGAATAGTTGACAAAGAGGAACAAAATAGTCTACAGCGAAAAACAATAACTCTCAGTTTCCTGGATGAAGAATACCCACAAGACCTATGGATCCGTGTGTACACAGATGGATCAGCACAGAATGCAGTAAAGAATGGGGGAGCAGGTGCATATATAGAGTACCCAAATAACACTAGGGATATGAATAAAATAGCAACAGGGAAATATTGTCACAATTATGATGCAGAAATACAAGCAATAAAGTTGGCAATAGAAAAGCTGCTGAACAGTAATCTTAGCCCACAGCCTGTAGTGTTTTTGACAGATGCAAGATCAGTACTCCAGGCACTACAATCCAGAAAATTACCACATCTACAGACCTTATTGACTGAACTCTGCAAGCACCACAGGGTTGGCCTGCAGTGGATCCCGTCTCACTGTGGAATACCAGGAAATGAGAAAGCAGATCAGTTGGCAAAGGAAGGTTCAACAGGCACACAACTAGATACACCAGTCACATACCATCATAAGAAACAGATAATCAAATCAATCAGAGGACCACAAGCCCCATATCAGGATGCCTTTCATAATATGAATAGATATGAACAAGTTATCATTATACGCCTAAGAACAGGACACGATCGACTCCATAGTCACATGTATACAAAATTCAAGATCGGCACATCAACTACTTGTACATGTGGACAGGCACCCCAGACTGCTGAACACATACTTCAAGACTGCACTGAATATAGTAGACTGAGGAAAATCCATTGGCCCATAGATACAACACTACAGACAAAACTATATGGGCCACTGCAAGAATTACAAAAGACAGTAAAATTCATACAGGAAACGACATTGCTGATATAGACAATACTTCGAGCGAACGAATGATAGATAGACTTGTTATTAATGAATCAGTCATGTACATATAATCTTTCTTCTACTGCTGATATTTGAAGTGAATAAGTTTAAGCTTTTTATTTTTTTTTTAACAGTATAATTATAAAACCAAGAATATTTAGAATGTCATAGCTAGCACAAAATGAGAATGGATAAACGACCTTCTCAAAGTTGCTACTACTAAAAACATCTTTCAATCAATGATCACATGAACTTATATGGAGCAAGTTCAATTGTTAAGTAAAGTGATTTTTCATTGATCTTGAGAAAAAGTCACTAACCTCGGGTTTATTTCAGTTAAACACAGCTGAGGATAACTAATTTCCAGCCTGTAATAAAAGCATATGGATGGAAGGAAAAGAAAACAAACAATGAAGTCTTAAAACAACTAAAAATGAAAAGAGAACTACTAAACACAATTCAACCAAGACAAATGCGATTTTTGGGCCAAGTTAAAAGACACTACAGCCTACTAAAAGTAATCCTGGAGGGGAAAATACAAGGTAAAAGAGGCAGACCAAGAATAATATGGACGAGTAAACGGTAACATTAAAAGATGGACAAATCAGCCTATGACAACCTGCACCATCAAAGCAAGAGTCAGAGCAGAATGACGCTCCATGGTAGGCAACCTTCGTTGTGGAGAAGGCACTCGATGATGATGAATAAAAGCATATGTTTCTCCTTTGGGTGACGGAGATGAGAGTAAAGATGGGTACATCCAGAAATGAGAAGCTTGGTGAATGCATAAGATAAATTATCAGCCAATAAATACAGAACTGGTGTCATCGGTCGCTGGACGTTATCATATGGGACGGACATGCTAAGGAGGGGATCTGAGCTCCTATGGACATGTTCGAAGTGTAATGATAATAACACACAAATAACTAACAAAAATTACTCAGTGAAACACTTTGACCTTCTTAAATAAGTACAGTGATTGTGTGAACTTTATTCTCTGTCCTGTTTCATGATCTAGTGATAAGAACATCGTCATGACACACGATGTGATTGTTTATGGTCAGCACTTATATGCACGTGTCTTGATTTTTTCCCCTGTTTGTGCTATAGCTGGCACATTCCGTCTTTGGCAGGTTGGATCTTAGTTTGATGTAGTTTTCCTTCTCATGGAGTGGATGCCAGCCATGGCTGTTAAGCCCACTCTTCTGTTTAGTCCTTCTCCCATTGGTAACTGCTAGGCTGTATTGATCTGTTTTCCGGGGCATCCTTCCTCATGGATAGAGCTTTGAATGCTGCTCTTACTCGCTTGGCTTATCCCATCGTTGGACATATGGGGCGTTCTTTAATTGATGCTATCGTTACGCCCAACCCATCCAGGAAGGAGAGGCCTTCCTTCTGGTCTTTGGTTCATATGGTCAGATCTGCAGTTCCATTTCCAAAGTGAAGCTGACAGTTCCAACCAGGTCGTCTGTCCCATAGCTTCTGATTTAGATCAGCGCTCGGATTTGGCACCGTGGTTCCTTGGCTGGACACAGGTGGAGGATATATACTTGGTCCTGGATACCAGTTCCACGAGGGCATTCATTTGTATAGAACGACACTTTGAGACTGTAGTGGTGACTTAGGAGTCTACAGTGACCGGTTCTCAGGCAGAAGATGATGTTCTGCTAGAATCTCTGTAGTTGGTGTTTGGTGTCATCATATTTGCTGATGTCCAACCTTCTTTCACACGAGTGTGATTTGTTGTGTGTGATAGTTTTCGCTTCTCTGTAGGTCACAAGGTGGCAGAACTGTTTTATTTTCCTGCTTGTTTAGGATCGTATATCTGCTCTCTCATTACTGCCAATTCCACAGTGAGATGGTAGCCATGGGATTACAGTTTTAGATTTCTTACACAATCTTGTTATTCCCTTTTAATGTTTTTGAGTGTCTCGTCGGTTGAGGTGTTTTTCATGGCAAATAGAAGTGATTTGCAGTCTGTAAAGAATATCTGTCGTGGAGGTTTATATTCTAACTTCTAGAAACTTTGGATTTCATTAGAGAATCTATCTATAGTTAGGTAAAAATAAATAAATAAATAGCCATGTCAAGCCAAATGGAATATAGGGAATATGGTGTTAGTCACCATAATTTTTAAGACCTTTGGCACATGATTCTTAAGGTAATATGGTCGATTTTACGCCCTTGTCGCTTTACTTTCCCAGAAAAAAATCCACTACCAATTTAAGGCAAGTTATTCACTCTTTGTCAGGAATATCAGCCTGTAAAAGTTGTAAGTTTGCTTGAGTTGCGGTAATGTCCCATATAGTGTTACATGGAAATTCTATGAGCCATGGTGTAAATCAGTGGCGTATACTTGTTTTGGGGTCTGGGCTACTGCTGACATAATAAAGACATACATTATATTCAGTAGACTAACATGAAGTAATATTTGCTAATGACATCACTACATTTTAAATTGCTTACTTATTTATATGTAAACTCTATCCGTTTTGTTTGGGACGAAAATGTCTTGATGACTTTGTCATTGAAAGTACTGTTGGGTTGGTTTCTAAGTTTCTGAAGGAATGATTTCTCAATGGACATTAATGCCAAACCAGATAAGCGTTCTTGTGTCTGAGTTGAGCGACAATAAGATTTGATTCTCTTGAGAGCAGAAAATGTTCTTTCTACAGATGCTGATTCGCATAAAGTAGGTATAAATAGCTAAGGAAGTTGTTTCACTTTATGACGCTTCTGATTGGCTAGAGCTAAAAATAACCAATGAAACCGCATTAATCTAGCGGCAACACCCCCTCTATATTATTTTGATTCTCATTTTTTAATGTCAATGTCGTTATACTTGATCCGGGTAGAGGAAAAATGTACCGCTGGTTCCTAGAGGTTTCAATGTAGAATAGTTATAACATTCACAAACATTATAGTGACCAGAGAAAAACCTTGCTTTAATAAATGCAAATCAAAGCAAATAAATCATATTGGCTTACGAAATGTGTAATAGAATATTCAAAAATGTGTAATATAATTATTTTTTAAAATATAATAAATTATCATTTCCTTTTGTATTTCGTTAATATGTTCAGGCTACCGGCTGTAGCTGCGGTATCATAGAGAATACGCCACTGAAATATGCCAATGACTTTACTTATTTTGTCCTTGGCTCTTATTTTCAGGGATGCCAAGCAACATATAACTGTAACATGGGGGAGGGGTGAGCATTTGCAAAAATAAATACAGACAGAAGTGATAGGAATACTTGATATGGAGGAGCAGAATAGTACACAGTGTAAAACAGTCATTCTGTTTCTTGAATGAAGAATATCCACGAGATCTTTGGGTCCGTGTGTACACAGATGGATCAACAGAATGGGGGAGCAGATGCATACATAGAGTAACCAAATAACACTAAGGATATTAATGGAATAGCAACAGGGAAATACTGTCATGTTTACGATGCAGAAATCAAAACAATAACGTTTGCAATAGAAAAACTGCTGAACAGTAATCTTGGTCTGTGTTTTTACAAAATACAAGATCAGCAATCCAGAAAATGACCACACCCCACAGACCTTATTGACTGAACTCTGCAGTGGATCCCGTCTCACTGAGGAATACCAGCAAACGAGAAAGCAGACCAGCTGGCAAAGGAAGGCGTAGCAGGCAAATAAGACTGCAGAGCGCATACTTAAAGAATGTACTGAATAGGCCTATAGTAGAGTGAGAAAGAACATTGGCCCATAGATAAAACAATACAGGCCAAACTACACGGGCGACTACAAGATCTAGATATATATGACTAATATGTAATTTATACTGGAAGCAAACAACAATAATAAAATATAACAAAGAGAACGTTACACCCATTGATATAAAAAAGGACAACTTGTTTCTTATAGACACAATGGGAGGCGAAGGCGCGCCTCCCAGCACCAGAGCTGGAAGTTGTCAGCGACTCATAGCTGATGGCTTGCGCCAGGATCGGTGAGCCAGAACCTTCCAGACCCTACTCCACCTCTCCGCGGTGCCTCCAGTAACAGACTAATCTGTCTAGTCTGGCCAAGCGAGCAGGGATCGAAGAGGGAAGACAACCCGGTACTCAAAAACGTCGTGCTGAAGTCGGATGTGTTGGGCCGAAAGGCGCAGATATCACAGTGTTAAACTGCAAACTACAACACAACGCAAACACGTCCACTTAACGTCCTTTTAAGGGCGGATGACGAAGAGGAAGTCTACAGTCTACGAATACTCTAGAATACTTTAGTCATCGGGCGAACGCATCCATCCATCCATCCATATAAAAAAGAGGAATATGTCAGAGATGCATTATATCATCAAGC
Source organism: Megaustenia siamemsis (assembly GCA_032433765.1). Lineage (NCBI taxonomy): Eukaryota > Metazoa > Mollusca > Gastropoda > Stylommatophora > Ariophantidae > Megaustenia > Megaustenia siamemsis. Next base: position 19,634,891 of record JAVIAB010000092.1, on the reverse strand, counting down.
TTGTTCAATCTATACACTGAGTAAATCTCAGGTCTGTGTACTGGAGGCAATCCTGTAGAATGTTTTGTTGTCATGTTATCCAGGGTACAGTGGCAGAGGCTGGTAGTTCCTAGTTTGAGTTTGGTGAACATGTGGTTTCTCATTCTGTTGTGGCCAGTGCATAGGAGAAGTATAATGACTTGATCCCTCCTTGATAGTTGGAAGTATCCATCCCTCTCGTTATACTTTGGGTGCTCTTGTTTCCATTTTTCATGGTACTGGCCTTTGATGATGGATTTGGCTTCATCGTAGCTGACCAGATGGTTCTCTTGTGGTAATCTCCCTCCCTCTCTAGCTAATTTGTCCGCGCCTTCGTTTCCGCGTATATTACAGTGTGATGGTATCCACTGGATGACCACTCTCTGGAAGTTATTGCACAGCTGTTCTAGGGTTGTTCTCAAATCATCTAGCTCACTGTTCCTGGGGTTTTTCTTTTTAGAGCTGTTAGGACTGACAGTGCATCAGTTAGTATCACCAATTTCTATGGCATGTTATTTTTGTGTTGGATAGCCAGTTTTGAAGCGTCTTTGAGGGCTTCAGTTTCTGCTTTATAGTTGTTTGAGAATTTCCCAGTGGCTATTGACTTGGTGATCTCTTCCTGGTTATTCAGCCTCAAGAACACACCCCCTCCTCCATTTCTGGATCAAAAATATATAAATATCAAAACAAAAAACAAAACACCAGGGTTAAAACTAAGAATAGCAATATGTTATATCTTCTCAGCATTCCTGTATAGTGCAGAAACATTGACAGTAGACAAGAAAACCGAACAGAAAATTGAAGCCTTTGAAATGTGGAATTATAGAAGAATTGGATGAACAGAAAACAAACGATGAAGTCTTAAAATAACTAAAAATGAAACACAACTAAACACAATTCAAACAAGACAAATGAGATTTTTGGGGCATGTTAAAAGATAGCAGCCTACTACAAGTAATCATGGAAAAGAAATTACAAAGTAAAAGAGCATGACTAATATGGACGAGTAACATCAAAAGATGGACAGGTCCGCCTATGACGACCTGCATTATCAAAGCAAGAGACATAATAAAATGGCGCTTCATGGTAGCTAACCTTGGATACGAAGACAGCACTCAGTGATGATGACAAGAACTAGTAACAAGGCCCAGTAAAATGTATTCAATAAACGACATTGCAGATATAGACAATACTTCAGGTAAACGAAAGACATATAGTTATTGAGTTATTTGCGGGTCATCATCATTGCACTCCGAGCATGTCCATAGGTACTCGTATCCCCTCCTCAGCAAGTCCAGCAGTGTCCAGCGACTGACGACTCCAGTTCTCTGTTTGTTGGTTGATAAGTCTTCTTACACGCCAACCAAATTTCTCGTTTCTGGCTGTGCCCATCTTAACTCCCATCGCTTTCATCAGAAGGAGTGACGTGGACTCACGGTTGTCGAAGTCCTGTGCTCTCCCCACATCTCGGAGAGCATTGATGATGTCCGCCCGATTCATTGGTTGACCGTTCTCAACAATAGCGCAACTAGCCAACCTGTCCGCTCTTTCATTTCCTCGTACTCCCGCATGTTCTGAGACGTAGACAAAGGTCACTCTACATATTTTTTTTACCTCTGCGATGACTCTACCCATTGCCTATGTACAGATCCCGGTTCCACTTTTCTTATGAATCTCATCAAATCACTAAGTATGCAGGCATGGGTGTAGTCTTGTGACGCTAAACAGGTGAATGCCCTGGTCACTGCCATCACCTCCATCGTCATGCTACTTATATTAAAGTATGCACCACTGTCTATTCTGCCTGCCGAGCGTGCTGTAAATGCCCATGCATTCCTTTGGTGTCATATTACGGATCCGTCTGTATAGATGACTGCATCTTCTTCATCGGTGTTATCCCAGATGAGACCGTTGATCTCCGCATTAACCACGACTCGGTTCGGTTCCCTACATTTCCTGTTGAGTGTGACAATACACGAGAATATCCCCCTGAATGACATAGGCACCGGTATCCACACCTCGCCAGCGTTGATATTGGTAAGCCTACAGAGCTGGTTGATGACATCTTCTGCTCGGCCCACTCATGATTTTAGCCTGACACCTTTCCCTGTGTTGAGCTCGTGGTGCAATGGATGCTCTTTATCTGCACCTATCTTTAGGTATGCTCGTGCCCTCCAGATCTTTATCCTGTCATCCATGGTTGGAAAGTCAAGAAGATACCTCAATGGTACACAGGGAGTGTTCCTTGTATACCCCAAATAATGTGCAAAGCTTCATTCTGTATTTTCTCCAGCCTGTCAATTTGAGTCGTATTGACAGTGAGAATTGCTAGGGCATACTCGATTGGTGTGAGGACTAGTTCCTAGAACAGAAGGGTAAGTGGCCTCTGCTTGAGGTTGGCAGCTGCCATAACCTTCAAGGCGACATATCCTTTGTAAAATTTTGTTATCACATGGTCGACGTGGTCCCGAAAACACAGGCTGCGGTCAAACTGAACTCTAAGGTATGTTATCAATCTGTTACTGGTCACCTCATCTACTCCCATTCGTACCACCGGTGTTTCCGTGTCAACGATATGATTGTTAAGTGAGAACCATGCTTTTTTTTAGGATTAACCAATGCACCTGATACTCCACACCAGGAAGAGATGCGATCTAGTTCGTTTTGCAGTGTGGAGGCGATTTCCCATCTGTCTCTTCCCTGTCGATATACCAAAATATCATCAGCAAAAGTCATAGTTCTTCCCCTCCCATCCAGCTGTTTTTCCGTGATCGTTATTGTGTACACGTTAAATAGAACCGGCGACAATGGTGAGTCTTTTGGCAGTCCTAGAGAAATCGATGGCTCGGAAGACCAACTTCCACATCAGAGTATCACCTTACTCTGAATCAGTGCTACAGCGATCCATCTAGTGAGAAAGGGGTGCACCGCCAGTTTGGAAGAGCATATGCAAGAGGTACTTTGTTGTATGCATCCTCAAGATCTATAGCAGCAGCACATGTCTCATCTCATCTGTGGAAGCCTTCTTAGACGTCATAGGCGAAGACTGCCGCATTGAGCCATGTCGCTTTGTTATATCTATAACCTGAGTGTTGGTCAAAATGTGCGTATCTCTTCAATGTGATAGGTGAGTACACGGGCAATTATTTTCTCCAGTTTCTTGTCGCTAGGTTCTGCATCGTGATGATTCTGTAGGCACTGATCTGAGAATACTCTCACACATTATGTGCATCAATTTCTTGGTCTAATATAATTTCTACAAAGTGTATGGTTATTTTCATATTCTTGTAATATTTGCGTGTATTATTTGGGTAATCATACTATCAATCAAACCTGTTGTAGTTCTATCAGAACAATCTAACTATTGTTTTGTTTCGTATTCTGTTGTTATTTTTTTATGTGCAAAGGTTCAAAAGGGGGGGGGGGGGGGGGAGATAAGGAGTTTTTAGCTTGTGAAATTATTTATTTAAATGGCTCATTTTGTGAAAGGACGTTAAGCGTGCATGTACATAGTAACACATCTAGGCACATATGTTGGTTTGGCCGTCTGCTCATTGATCACATTATCCAAAATGAACTAAGATTAACTTCTCTTGTGCCTGCTAACTAGAATCCGACATTATGTGATGAGAACAGCAATAATCACGTGACAAATGGTGATGGCAGTGACAGCTTAATACGATAATTTATTAACATCAATCTATCATATACAACAGAGAATGTTAATCAACAAAAGACATGCTGCATGTGATTATTTTCTCTTTAAATCATGACGTCATGGAGTTGAATGTTTCCTTGTATCATTCCACTACTGTCAATGAAGATAACATATAACGTTGTGACCCCGGGGGATATGTGCCTTAATTAAAGTTAATATGTCTTGCCCTGTATCTAGGTCAGTGTCTGCCATCGTTTACAAGGAACAAGCCATCGTAAAGTATTATATTAAACCTTTTGAGGCAAGGCAGCATGGATGATAGCAACATGGCTGGATGCTGTCGGCAATTCACATCTAACGGCTTACGTCAAGAATGATAAATCAGAACCATCCATACTCTACTCTATATCTTCTCGGTGCTTCTAGTAACAGACTAACCAGTCTAGTCTGGCCAATCAAGAATGAATCAGAGAGTGAAGAAAACCCGAGTCCCGACACTCAAAATTGCTATAATGTAGTAGATTATATTGGGCTGAAAGGCGCAAATAAACCACTACAAGTCGCATCTAAGCCCATTTTGCGTTCTTTTCAGGGCGGATGATGATAGAAACAAAAGTTAAGCCTGGAGAAATAATCAATATGCTGGAGAAATTAAACATTGATGGCAAGGATCTGCGGATCATAAAAAAAAATATACTGGCAACAAACAACAGCTATACGAATTAGCAACCAAACAGGACAGTTCCAATATATAAAACAAGGAGTCAGACAAGGTTATGTTCTGTTGCCGGATTTGTTTTCACTTTACAGCGAATATATTATGAGATCAATAGTAGACAAAAAAGGAATTGAAGTCAACGGTCACAACATAAATAATTTACGGTATGCGGATGACACAGTCCTAATAGCAGAGACAGAGAATGAACTACACGAAATGATATACATAATAGTAAAAGAAAGCAACAAGAAAGGTCTCAGTCTGAATAGTAAGAAAACAGAAGTCATGGTTATCTCGAAGAAACAATCACCACCATCATGCAGCATAAAAATAAACAGGACAACTCTGAAACAAGTAAAGTAAAGAGCCACCGTCACGCCAGGTGGCGTATAGGGAATATGGTGTTAGTGATCATAATTTTAAAAGACCTCCGGCACATGATTGTTGGGGTAATGTGGTCGGTATTACACCCGTGTCGCTTTACTTTCCCAGAAAAAAATCCGGTACCCATTTAAGGCTAGGTGAAACCGGAAGCCGTCGATAAGGATCGAACCCGATCTCTTGTCCTTTGTAGTCCAGTTTACTAACCACAGAGCTATCGCGGCTCCCCAAATCTGAAACAATTGCAACGCTTCAAATACTTGGGCACAATAATAATATCAGATGGAAGATGCACCATAAAAATAAAAAAAAATCAGAATAGCTCAGGCCAAAATAGAGAGTTCATCGGTACTATATAAAACCAATTCTGACCTGATAAATTCTGGAAGCGAATCATGAACAGTAGACAAACAAATGAAAAGACGATTAGAGGCCACAGAGTTGGGATTTCTCAGAAGAATGTTGAAAGTTCCATGGACAGCTAAAAAGACCAATGAGGAAGTTCTCAAAGAGGCCAACACAAAAAGGCAGCTCCTAAAAAAACATAAGAAAGAAACAATCAACATTTTTCGGGCACATCATGAGAAGAGGAAAGTTTGAATACTTGGTTACAACTGGCAAAATAAAAGGAAAGAGAGATCGCGGACGACAAAGAGAGAAAATACTGGATAGCTTGGTGTCATGGCATGGAAAACAGTCAACAACAGAACTGATACGATGCACTGTAGATAGAAGATTGTGGGAGGACATGATCGCCTATGCCAACCGGTATGGTACATGATGATGAGTACCTCCGAAGACGGAGTTATTTGCCCGTGTGGCGAGGGACCCCTGTGCACACGGTTGCCAGGAAAAAATGGAATAACACGCAAAATTCAGTTCCTAGTCTCTAGGGACTTCGTCAGAGGTAAAAGCTGGCTTACGAAAAAACAAATAGTTGTTTTAAGACTTCATTGTTTGTTTTCTTTTCTTTCTATCCAATTCTTCTATAAATCCACATTTCAAAGGTTTCAATTTTCTGTTCGGTTTTCTTGTCTAATGTCCATATTTCTGCACCATACAGGAATGTTGAGAAGAAATAACATTTTGCTTAGTTTTAGCCCTGGTGTTTTCATGTGATGCCAATTAATAGTGTCGTCAAATGTACAGATTCCAGTAAGAGTTTTAAATATATTTATGCCAATTTGAAATATTACACCGGAAACGACAAGCAAACGAAACTAAAAAGTTTACTTTTGCTCGTGAGATTTCGTGGTAAATGCGTTACTAGTCTGATACTCGCCTGTTTATTTTCATAATGTCGAAGAAAAGGGAACAATGTTTAGAATACATACCAACTACTGGTGTAAGAGCCGATCTTAAACGACTTATGAACAAATTTTTGTCGTACAACACAGTTAGATATGAACACTTCAGCGAAGTGTGGCGGGAGAGAAATATGTCGTATTTATGTGCAGGACGAGGCACAGATCGAGAAGCTAGAGAGGTTGGTTTGGCATCAATTTGCAATTTCTATATTTTTTCTAATCCTTTACTTTATATATAAATGAGGATAGTTTAAGTGATTATATATATGTATTTGCCATGCCCGTATATAAAAGATAATTATTAAAATTGATTGCGACTGTACTGTTATTTTTATTTATTTTTTAATCTTCTTCATTCTTGTCACTTGTCTAGCATTGAGTTGTCATGTGACACATTATGTGGCTTGACTCAAGTTTTTTAGTTTTCAACTTAACTTTTAAACTTAAAAAAAAAAAAAAAAAAAAACTACCTAAACGAATCTTAACCTTAACTTTTAAATGTTAATTAACTAAATAACCACAAGAACCAACTCACTCACTCTACTATCTATACTTAATTATACTATATATATATATATATATATATATATATTATATATTATATTGATCCTTCGAGCTGTAGCCTGCCCATAGCATAGGGTGTAGACGCCGTAGACCAAGATACTCCTCTTATCTGAATTTTTTTCTAGCAGTTTTCAATTCTTTTAAAGATATTTTATCAAATCTCGCCATTTGTCTCTGTTCTGAGCAAGCAGCTCTATCTCATTGAGGGAGCCGATTCCTACTGCTCTTGCCTCTCTCATTTCTCATCAATGTTCTTCTCAGTGTCTCTCTGGGTCTTCCTTTTTTCCTCTTACCTGTTGTTTCCCTACATGAGGGCTCGCTTTGCTATTCGGTTATTATCTCTTCTCATCACATGTCCAACATATGACCATCGTCTTTTCTTTATTACTGAAGATATTAGTGGTTGATTGGTGATTTATCTAATTTCCTCGTTTATTTTGAATTTGTTCCACGCTATACTATACCAAGTGTTTTCCTTAGACATTTATTTTCGAATGTGTTCAACTTTCTTTCTATATCTCTTGTTATTTTCCAGCTTTCACACGCATACGTAAGGCAAGGGTTGATAGTACATTTGATTTGAATAGTCTAAGTTGTGTGTTTGTGCTGATGAGTTTTGATTTCCACAACATTTCAAGGCTTCTGAAAGACATTGCTGCTTTAGCCATTCTGATTCTAATTTCTTTGCTTGTATCCCCTTCTCGATCAATATGACTTCCAAGATAGAAAAAGTGATCGATCTCTTCCACTGGTTTGTTTTCCATGTATATTTTGTCATCTGATGGAATTGAGCTTTTCATGACTTTAATCTTTTCAGTTTCATGATTGATCTCAAGCCCAATTTGAAGTCGATGAAGTTAAGTACAAAAGGTTTCTGCATTTCAATGTGTTCCTCCAATACAAGTCATAGAGTAAAAATGTGGTTAAGACAGCTTCTCCCTTTTCTAAACCCAGCCTGTTCTTCACACATTATTGTATCTATTAATCCTTTATTCTATTTAGGATGATTTTGCAGAATAACTTTGAGGCAACTGACAAAAGTGTCATGCCTCTCCAGTTATTACAATCTCTAAGATTGCCCTTTTTTTGGAATCCTACCAATGATTTCTTTTCTTCTCTGCTTTCCAAATGATGTTGAACATTTTCTGGAGATGTATTAAATTATGGCTATCAATTGCCTTGAGGATCTCAGCTGTTAACTTATCCTCTTCAGCAGCCTTGTTATAGGTCATATTCTTTAAAGTGGTTTCTATTTTGCTCAAGGTGAAGTCAACTAAATTTACATCTAATTCTGTTGTTGGTGTTTCAGCTTCAAAATCTATTAACTCTTTCAGGACCAGAACAGGAGACAGAAATTTTCAGATTTGGACCAGAAAACTCGACTTTTTTTTCCTGTTTCCAGAAATTTTACCATATACCTTTTTCATTTGACTACTTCACACAATAATTAAGATAAATGTGGCATGTGTTATATATCACTGGAAAGGGAAATGAATACAGAAAATGAAAATAGCAATATATTTCTGATATGTCATTATTTAAAGGAATAGTTATATTAAAAAAAAAAAATATTCAAGGTAGATAATTTTAAATTTAAAATATTGTATTTCACTTACCCATTTCCATCCAGATATGTGCTGCTATCCATTTGTCTTGAAATATTACACAACATAATCCAAATTCCTCGAAAATACAGTTTATTTGATGAATTTATGTCCACAAATAACAAAATTATGCACATTTTTATAAATGATCACAGAATAAAAAATTTTCAAATTTTTTTACATCACAACAATATTATTTACAAGTCAAGTTTATTATTTTTATTGACACATATGTACTTATTGTGTGTGATATTCCCTAAAGCATGTTTTAGCGCACAGATGTGGCTTATCCGGACAGCCTGTACAATAATAGCTGCTTCGTTTTCTTACTTTCCGCTGCTCCGAACAATGAACACACTGCAGGTCTTTTCCATCAAAAACAATGAGATGGATGGCACCCTGATATCTCTGCGGCTTCATGTTCCATTTTTTCCCTGGCTTGGATAAATCAACTTGAAGAAGGTTGTTAGGAATAGGTGTCTCTGCTCCTACTATGCTACACAAATCATAAATAAGCAGCTCCTTGAAATCTGCAAAAGGCATAGGCTTTTCGGTGTTAGGGCGGCTCAAGTTATATAAAATATGAGCATTGAGTTGTGTGATCTCAATTATCCACATAAATATTTTCTTCCACCACTTGACTGTCTTCCTTGTGTGGTTCCCATAATATGAGATCATCTGGTCTACTCTGTCACATCCATTCATTGAGTGGTTGTAGCTATGGATGGGTGATGGCTTCCTGACTTGACTCCTACCTTCATTTCTGACCTCATATGTGACACTTCCATGTGTTGTCACCAATTGGCAGGGCTTTTTGGATTTTTTATCCCTCCAGCTGACACACATAACTTGCTCCTCATAATTGATGAACCACTTTGCCTCATTCACTGATATTTTTTTATTTTTGACTTCTGCTGGAAATCCGCGTCTGTTGGAATTTAGCGTTCCAGTGTAGTTGTGATTTTTCTGCCGCAGAAATTGAACAAGTGGCAGGGAAGTATAATACCGGTCAGCAAACACATGATGATGATCTGTGATGCCTTCCAGTAACTTGTCGAAAACTTTGACAGCATGTGATGAATGTGGGTCTGTTTCAGGACTGTAAGTTGTGTCTGTACCAAAATATACCAGGAGGTTGAAAACGTGATTGAGTCGCAAAGTCCATATGATTTGATATGATATTTTTTTTGGCTTACTGGCATTGTACTGCTTGTACTTAAATCTTCCCTTGTAGCCTATAATCATCTCATCGATGCAGATATTTTCAAACGGATAAAATGCTTCTTGAAATTTTTCAATCAATGAATTGATGAACGGCTCAATTTTACATTTTCCAGCCGCATCAGGACCAGCCGCATGAAGCATAGATTGATAAATGAGTAAAAATCTTGTCCGACTAAACATGCACCTAAACCAAGGACTACTTTTAAATGATTGAATGGACCAGTAATCCTTTATATAATTTTTTGTATTCATTCCCATGGCAATCAGGACTGCCAGAAACTGAAAAAAAGTATTACGGTCCAGCGGTGTCCATTTAGCAAAACTTGAATACCTGCGTACAGGAGTACTCAATTCCATTTTTTGCTCAGCATAATTGTTAATATTTTTAATCAGACTGTCAACAATTGTGTCAGTCAACAGGCTCAGAAAATACTTGGAAGGTGAAGCATTTTCTGGAAGATCTAACTTACATCCAGAATTTATATTTTGGAAGCTAGATTTTCCAATGGTATCTCCATCTCTGGCTTCATGCCACCCATCAGCAGGCTTCCTAGCCACATCTGTCCTGTCAGCTTTGGCTGACAGAATAGTATCAGTTTCATCGTCAGAATCACTGCCACTAAATTCCTCTGAGTCACTGATAGTGCTGAATTGGAGGCACTCGACCAGCGAATCACCTAAACAAGAGAGTCTTGGTTTCTTGCCACTCGACTCGACTTACCACTACGATTATCAATCTTGACTACTCACCACAAAAACTAAAACTCTCGTCTGAATCTGAATAGTCCATTTCTGATTCACTAAATAACAATGTTTCGAACATAGATCTCTCTTGTTCTGCACTATATCGTTTTGGGCGAGATGTACTGCAAGAACTACCAGCAGTGGGCGTGACCATTTTGTGATAGAAATTTCAGAAAAATAAACAATGAATATAAATGAATAATTTTTCAATCCAAACGTCTAACCACGTTGTCAAACCACGGGAAGATCAAGGAAAATAACTCTCACGACAGGAAATCAAGTATTGGTTGAAACAAAAACGAAATTCGGTGAAAACGAAACAAATATTCAGCTATATCCAAAATATCCGACATATCGGTGTTGTCCAAACGGATCACGCCGAGGACTCGGCGCGGACCTGAAAGAGTTAAACTGTGGGGTAGTGGACGGTTAAGAATTTCTTCGAAGTGCTCCGCCCAACGGGCTTTTATGTCTGCGCTTGTTGTTAGCATTAATCCAGATTTGTCTAGAATTGGTGTTCCACTGGGTGTATAGATGTTTGTCAGCATCTTTTGTACAGTATAAAGAGTTCTGCTGTCGCCTGTAATTGCAGCTGTCTCTGCTTTCTCTGCCAAATTGTCTATATAAGCTCTTGTATCTCTTCTTGCTGAACTTTTCACTTTGTTGTCTAATTCTTTGTATGTTGCTTTTGCCAGGACCTTTCCAAGATCTGTCTTTACATTAGTCATGGCTCTCTTCGCTTCTCTTCTTTCTTTGACGTATTTCTATGTGGTGTCTGAAATCCAAGCTCGTTTTTCCATTTTCTTCAGTCCGGCACTTGCTTCTGCTGCTGTCATTAGTATTTTGCTCTGTGAGTCCCACATTTCATTGATATCTAAGTCTATTTCACCAAGTGCTGTATAACAATTACTTAGCTCTATGTTAAACTTTTCCTTTATGGCTTCATCTTTCAGTTTATGACTATCAATTTTATGTGTAATTGACCTCTTCTGTTGGTTTTTAAATTTTAATCTTATTTTCCCAATGCACAGGTTGTGGTCACTATTAACATCAGCACCACTGTATGCTCTTACATCTATTAATGATGATCTGAATTGTTGTTTAATACATAGGTGGTCAATTTGATTTGAGGTTCTATCATCAGGAGATATCCATGTTGTTTTGTGAATATTTTTGTGTGGAAATAATGTCCCGCCTATAACTAGATTTTCTATTAAACATAATTCTATTAATCTTTCTCCATTCTGACTTGTAGTATCACAGCCTTCTCTCCCCATTACATGTTCCACTCCTGCGTTGTCTTTTCCCACTTTGGCGTTAAAATCTCCCATTACAGTTAAAAGATCGTGTTTGGGTATTTTGTTTATAAGTTGTTGTAGTTGGTTATAAAAATCGTCCTTAACTTCATCATCAGCTTTGTTTGTAGGCGCATAGCATTGAAACAATTGAAAGTCTTCCATGTTTTGTTTTGTAGCATGTTTGTATCAGACGGCTATTTACCGGTTCCCATTCTAATAAACTTCTTGCAGCTATGTCTGTCATCATTATGCCTACTCCTTCAGAGTGTTTTCCATCTTCCCTTCCAGAAAAAAACTACTATTTTATTATCAACAGATTTCCTACCTGTTGCAAGCCAACGCATTTAGCTTAATCCTAAAATATCTAGATCGTTATCTATCCATCTCGCCTGCGATTTGTGCATGTTTCGTCGGTGCGGCCATTGTACGTACATTCCAGAATCCTATTTTTGTTGTTGTTTTAGGGCCGAAAAAACTATCACTACTATCTACTGCTAATTTACGCATTCTGTATCAGGTCTACGTTTCATTAACAACATCGTTTTTACGATAGTGGCTTGTTAAACCTCTGATCAACGGTTCTATACCAAGCCGGAGAAAAACAATTCCTCCATTTTGGAAACAACCGGAAATGATTTTTGACAACTTACTTAACTTAAAATAATATAAAATTCTTTCTTACAAGAATGATATCATTCATCTCCTCTCCCTCATTGTATTTTGTCATTTTAATGTTTTACTCTCTGCTGTGAAAAGATGGTACAGCTTTGTTAACACTAACAGTTTCTAAGCTAACAATTAAGATGAAGTGATTATGTATTTTGTAAAAAAATAGGTATTATAATATTTAACATGGACATTACCTGAAAAAAAAATTGCTGTGCTGTATCTATTTCTTAGGAGAATACTGCTCTTTTTTTTTTACAGCATTTATATGATGATTATTGCTCTTTATCACCTGTTCTTAAACAGATGCTAAATGGGCTTAGATGGATATGATTTTATGGTTCATGGCAAGTCTCAATATCTGCTCCTCTTTACCCAACGCTTAGACTCCAGTATGGCATTTTTTATTATCAGTTTGCCTGCCTTCATCATCATCACCGGGTCGCATTTCCTTTGCAGAACATTAGTATCTATGGAATGTTGACTTTCACACCTCCCATAGATCCCTAGTCTTTACCTGTGTCATGCTTGATTGACTCACATCTCATTTGACCTCCTGTCTAACCACATGACTGATTGCTCAGCAGGCCCTTTCACTGGCATTTGACAGCCATCTTTCACTCTGAGCGGACAGATTCCGCCTCTAAGTCTCATTTTATATATGATAATTTTTTTTTATATATACACTTATACTTTAATATTTCCATGTCCTTAACTTACTTGTCCCAATCATCCTAGATGTAATACTATTTATCTGTGTTTCATCGTTTGTTGTTGTTCTCGTTTTCTGAACAAAGCCACATATAGGCCAAAACGTCAATATTTTGTTGTGTTCCTTTTTTGTAAACTGTCACCATACCTTGTAGAAGTGTACGTAACACCCCATTACTGGCTCATTACTTTACATACCTTGATAGCAGTATAGATCAAGAGGGAGAAACTGGAAAAGAGATCATAATAGCAAAGGTGGCTTTAAGTTTTACACATTTTGAAAAATATAGCGATCAAAGATACTTAGCACAAAATCAAAACTTAGAATTTTCAACTCAAAAGTATTATCCGCACTCACTTATGCATGTAAAAGCTGGAAAACGACATAGGAGATTGAGAAAAAACTCAATACATTTGAAAACAAATGCCTAAGAAAGTTAAAGTAATTAAAGTAAAGAGCCTCCGTCATGCCAAGTGGCGTATAGGGAATATGGTGTTAGTGACCATAATTTTTACAGACCTTCGGCACTTGATTTTTTGGGTTAATACCTAAGAAAGATACTTTGCATTAAATGGAATGATTTCAATGCTAATGCTGAAATAAGAAATCGCTATGCAACCGTTTATTTCATCTACTATTAAGAAAAGAACATGGACATATGTTGGATATGTATTTAGAAGAAGCGACTAGAGAATTACTAAGCAGGCTCTCAAATGGGAAATATCAGTTCAAAGGAAAAGAGGATGACCTCGAGAAAAACTGAAAAGAACCCTAACAAAAGAGGCAAGATTGGCAGGCATAGACTAACTCTCTAAAATCGAACAGTTTACCAAGAATAGAGACAATTGATGGAGACCCTATGAGGCCTGTGTACCATCTAACAACACTGATCAAGAATCACAATAATTTCAGTCATTTTCTGTAACTTAATTTCACTTTTCTCTCTTAGCTATTAAAATAGTGTCACCAGCATACTGAGGTTGTTTATATTATGACAACTAATTGATTTTTGGTGATGTCCTTTATAGACCTTAGTATAATCTCACTGTCTCCTGTGTGTTTCCTAATCTCACTGTCTCCTGTGTGTTTCCTAATCTCACTTTCAATCCTGTGTGTTTCCTAATCTCACTTTCACTTGTGTGTTTCCGGGGCCTCATAATGAGGGAAGTAAAGAATAGTGACACTGTGACCTTCCAGGCATGTCGTAAGAGGCAACTAAGGAGATTGATCGATGGCTTGACAAGCTGTCATTGTAAAAAGTATTGTTATGGAAACAGTGCCATATACTTTAGAACAGTGATCTCTGCAATATGTGCCACTTTGCACGCAAGGTTTCTGTTTTTGAGATTGTGGTTCTGCCCTATGTGCCATCTTCGGCTCGAAAGGACAATAGATTGATAGATAATCTCACTGTACATTTTAAATAAATCTGGTGATCTATGTAAGGGTACACACCCCTGCCTAACACCTTATTTGCTGAAACATTCCCAATTGATTTCCAGTTCATATGGATGCTTTTTATTTTTAATTTATGCATATTTTTTTCCCAGTTTATTGAAAGAGTGACAACGATTGCCCAAGAATATTTTCTGCCACCGTATCAATTTCAAGTCAGAGTGGGAGGCCTGTACATGCTGTATGCCATTTACCAAATACAGCCTCTCGTTCCAAAGGTCAAGGTAATAAATGGGGGTAATAAATGAGGGAAAATTGTCGATCAAAGTGTATAGAGGATTGTTGCAATTCATTAATTGAGAATTTTATTTTGTTGTTTTAGCAGTTTTCTTTTCTTTAGCTGAATTTGTTTGGTCTACTTGCAGTAACATTTCTACATTTTAATATTACTCTTGTCTTATATAGTTGCATGTTTTTAAAGCTTACATTATTTACAGGAATCAGTGGTAGGTGTGTGATTAGTGCATAACTTGCTACTTGTAAGAAGGGTCAGGTTTTTAGTTACAAAATTTGGCAACATTTTTTTAAAACTGACACTGCTTCGGGGTTCACCCAGCATCTGAAAACGTACACCATAGATTTGTTTTCTTGTAAGTGTGGCAGTGTGATGACATATCAACCACATTTATCCATAAAATGTACCATTGGTCATTGCAAAAAATATTGACACTAACACCATATATACCCCACACACCCAAAGCTTGCAGGGAATCCCTACTTACTATTTATGTATAACACTGCTCATGGGTGACACACTATGTCATTGCTGATGAATTTCATGTTGAAAAGTGCAGAAAATAAACACTTTTTTTTCTAACATCTAAGGAAGTGATGGAAAAGACATTCTGCTACATTATTTTGAGGAATTGTGAGACAGCTCAAGTGAGGTGGTTCAGTTTCTATCATGTTAGCTCTGTGCTCTTTGTATTTCCCTGGTGCAGAGCTGAGTAGTTATACCTGTCCATAGTACAGCTTATGAGGAGGTTTGTCAGAAACAAATATATGAACTAATGGAATGCCACAGGCAGAATTTAGAAAAGGGAGAAGTTGCCTTGACCAAAAATTCACTATAAGAATTGTACTTGAAAAGCATGTCAAAAAACAACAACCATTAGTCTTTGATTTAATAAACTTTAGGAAGGCATTCAACATATACAGAATTTCTTTCTGATATGTCCTGCAACTTTACGGAATATCTTGATCTATATCAAGATAAAAGATCTATACAATGGTTATACATGTGCAGTTTGTGCAGATGAAGACACACAAACACCATGGTTACCAGAAAAATTATGCCTACTAGCATCTTAATAGAAAGGAACAAGTAACACTTTTTAGACTTTGAACAGGCCATAAGATTGAAGTCTGATTGATCATCTTTTTTTGAATACACCAAGGATATTGATCTCTGATAAATTTGACTTTGGCACAGACAAAATAGCTGCTGAACATCTGCTACATTAATGCCCAACATGCGATGAACAGATAGGCATTGCTAGTACCATTCTAGGAAAGACTGTATGGAAGTTTTACCAACCTTGAACTAGCCAGTGCTTTCTTTGACCTTATTAATGTTGACGTATAGAGGGTGTACACAGCAGAAGAAGAATATATTTTTATTTATACATACATCAGTAATGTTTCTGTTTCTTTGTATTAAAAGATTGATCTAATTGCTTACAATTTGCAGCTACGTTTGACTCCTGCTCAGTGGCAGGACACCATGTACTTCCAGCAACAGGCAGCTCAACAAAACCACTTAGACGTTGTTTATGTTTGTCAACGTTTGCTGCAAGAACAAGCCTTCCTTTTTTGTTATACTTCCTCAGAGGTTGGTGAATGCTACAGTTTATTATCTTGTTATGAACTTCTCATTACTTTTTTTGTGTTGTTCTCATTTTGGCATTATGAAAATATTTATCAGTGCTATAATTTTTTTGAGATCAAATGTTATTTCACAGTTATTTGTGAAGAACAGAATATAAGTACATATTATTTGATTGACTACTCTAAGTTTTTCTACTGTATATAAACCATTTGTGCCAGAGCTATCAATAAAATTACAGGTCAGGATTAACACAACTCATGTATCTTTGGGGGTGACTATTGAAGTTCCCACATGCTAATATTCTACTCTTTATGTTCATTTTAACTAAATCCAGTGGATTGTCATTTGAATAATAGTAGTTTAGTAGATGAAACTATTTTGTGTTTTGATGTGAAGTATCTGATGTTTTGTTCTTCTTTTGTACACGTAGATTGCATGTCACTGATCTTGTTTAACAAGCCTGAATACTCTAGAGTAACATCTACTGAGTTATAAATGTTGCATAGTCTCAGGTGTGATAGACCATGGAAGAGAGTGTCAGAGCTGGTTTATGCTGAGTGAATGTTGATAAAGTTATGTCATCTGGTAGAACCATGTACTTCACATGTGCAGTGTGAGAAGAAAATGTACAAAGTTTTATGTAACATATGCTTATAATGGCAACAGAAATGATTTTCACATTTGTCAGAAGTAATGATATTACGTATACCATGGGATTAACCCTACCAGACCGCTGTACCTAGTTTTCAGTAATTTCCGAATCTGCCACCTTGCAGCTGTCCTAATTTTTGGTACTTTGCCTAATACAGGAAAAAAATGTGTCACAAACTAAAAATAACCAACCAGTCATGGTCAAACCTCATGGTTAGCCATTGCAAATGTCTGCCCTCATGTGTTTGAATTGACTTTGTGTTGTTTGACCTGAAAAAATTATGAAAATTCACAATGAAACAAGCGGCTAATGAACCAAGCACTTCAACAGCAAAGCAAAGGCTTTTCACATTCCAACAGATGATCAATACTTTGGTTGATTCAGACTTTGAGGAGTCAGATTTTCATAAAAAATATGTTTCCAGTATAAGTATCACAGACAGTGAGAATTTGAGTGATGAGGAGAAAATTGAACCTTATAAACCATATATTGATATACTAAATCTAGATTGATAGTAAGAGAAGGGGGGTGTGTCCCTTAAATAGTTGATGGTGGTACCTCTGTGTGAAACAAGGCTCATCCTGCTGGGTGGATTGGCACACAAGGGTGGAATATTGGTACTAGATGAAAGGTACACCTATTTTCTATAATGTCTCCGAGTTCTATCTTATTCTAACCACTTGTTTGCATGTAACTAACATTTTTCTATATCATGTTGGTTTTTTCTCTAATGCTCAGGAGCCCAGGTATATGGGACAGTTAGGTTCAGGTCTGGTAGGGTTAATATTTGTGTTATGATCACTTGTTTCAACTTATGCCTTGTGTTCTTTTAAAGGGATCTTTATGTGCTGTCCATCTACATATGGATGTGAATCATGGACAATAGGACAACAGACAAGAGAATCACTGGAGTCTGTAGAAATATGGTTTTACAGAAGAATGTTGAGAGTACCATGTACAGCTAAAAAGAGTAATGAAAATGTTCTGAGAGAGGTCAAAGCAAAAAGAGAGCTAATTTCCAATATTAGGAAGAAACAATCATCATTTTTTGGCCATGTAATGAGAAGAGAACAACTGGAATATATTGTAACAACTGGAAAAATTGAGGGACGAAGAGATAGAGGGAAACAAAGAGAAAAAATAACAGACAGCTTAAGAGAATGGCTTGGCAGAAGGTCAACAACAGAAATGATAAATAGCTGCCGAGATCGAAAGTTGTGGAGAGACATGATCACCTATGCCAGTAGGCTCGGTACTTGATGATGATGATATGCTATCCTCATGGCCCTTTACAGTCTCACATGTATCGGACTGAAAGGCACAGTGTCGCTTGCCCACCATAAACTAATGACACAAAGAATCCACACCCACTTAATGAATGAATGTTGAAGAAGAAGAAACACTTCATGTGTGTCCCCATTAGAACTAATGTTATGTCCCCTTTGGGACTTATTGTTATGTCCTCTTTAGTACTTATGTCCTCTTTAGTACTTATTGTTATATCGTAAAATAAAAAAAACAGGTGTGAGTTTGACTTTACAAGTATATAAAACATCACAATGGGTCTGTCCCACACACTGCAGTCAAGTTGTTATTATCAGAGAAGCTTTAGGAAAATATGGTGCAATTAATAGGAATTAGAGTGCACTCTTCTGTGTACTTTTATGGCTTATTTCATGGACATTTAGACACAATGACAGGCATGTTGTGTAGTTACTGCATCTACACATAACACAATTTTCTCTACACAATGTTTAGCTAGTTTTAAATGGGTGTATCATTCATATATGAGATCCATGGGATGTTGTGGTTAATTTACTTGCCTACTGACTCTGAGGTTCCAGGTTCAAATACCAATTGTGGCAAAATCTTAAAATCTTTTCTGACCTAAAAGGCTCTCAAGTTCCGTCCAAACTTTTAAATGGGTACCAGAAGTACTGTTTGGAAAGGAAAGATGAAAGGCAGCACAGGGAAGGAAACTGACCACCCCACCTCGTGAAGTACAATGGAGTCATTAAGTAAAAAGTAAAGAGCCCCCGTCACGCCAAGTGGCGTATAGGGAATATGGTGTTAGTGACCATAAATTTTACAGACCTTCAGCACATGATTTTTGGGGGTAATGTGGTCGGTATTACGTTTGTGCCGCTTTACTTTCCCAGAAAAAATCCGGTACCCATTTAAGGCTGGGTGAACCCGGAATCTGTCGGTAGGGATCGAACCCTACCCCTTGTCCTTTGTAGTCCAGTTCACTAACCACTGAGCTATCGTGGGCTCCCAATGGAGCCGTAAGCACTTCATTATTCAAGAGCATTTGCTATGGGACTACTTTTTAAAATCATTTTACATCATTTAACATATTCTTAACAAGTTTTTGTACATCTATCTATCCATCCATCCATCCACCCACCCAAATCCTCACCCACCCAACCAATTGTCCTTTCGAGCCAAAGATGGCACATAGGGCAGAACCACAATCTCAAAAACAGAAACCTTGCGTGCCAAATTGGCACATATTGCAGAGATCACTGCTCTAAAATCTATGGCTCTTTTTCCATACAATACATGACAGCTTGTCAAGCCATCATTCAACCTCCTTAGTCGCCTTTTATGACATGCCTGGAAGGTCACAATGTCACTATTCTTTAAAAGTAAAGGTTCCATTCATGCCTTGCTAGTGCACTATTCTTTACTTCCCTCATAATGAGGCCCCGGTAACAAACGGGGTGCACTATTCTTTACTTCCCTCATAATGAGGCCCCGGTAACAAACGGGGTGCACTATTCTTTACTTCCCTCATAATGAGGCCCCAGTAACACACAGGCACTGTACATATAAAGTAATGATTAAAAGGTCAGACACTGTAAACTGCTGTATAACCAACCATGTTTGTAAAACTTTGGTATTTCATATTTTTCTTAACAAAAATGATAAAAACATGTGTCAATCTTCAGATGAGCATTCATGCAAGCGTAAAGGATGTGGAGGATAGAGAAGAGGATCTTGCAGATAACTTGAAGGAGGAAAAATCTGCTGTTGTGAATTTGTTCAACTATGAATCTCTAGAGGTAGTTATTCAACAGTTTAACGATTTATTTTTATGCAAATAAATTTTCGCATATTGATCTTATTACTTTCTGCATGTTAATGCCATTAAAAAAAAATAAATAAAAAGAAACATCATCTTTAAAGACTTAAAAATAAACAGACAATGGTTTATTAATTATTTGTTTATTTTGGTGAAAAAATAAATTACTGCTGAAGTAGAATAATCTTTTTTTTTTTCTTTTTGTTGTTCACCTAATTACTACAAAAGAATTGATAGTCCTCTTCGTCATCCATCCTAAGAAGGACATCAAGTGGGTGTAGATGCATCGTGTTGTAGTTTATTTGTGCCTTTTGGCCCAACACATCTGACTTCTGCACTGTATTTTTGAGTACTGGGTTGCCTTCCCTCTGAGCCCTATTCGCTTGGCCAGACTAAATAGATTTGTCTGTTTCTAGAGGCACTGTGAAGATAAGGTGTAGGGCTTGGGTGGTTCTGGTTCACCCGATCCTGGTGCAAGCCATCAGGTGTCATTCACTGACAGCTTCCAGTGATGACTACACTTGACTGACTAGAAAAACTATTACCTCCAGACTTAAAATAAAAAAAAATGAAGTAAAGAGCCCTGTCACGTTAAGTGGCTTATAGGGAATATGGTGTTAATGACCATAATTTTTACAGACCTTTTTCACATGATTTTTGCGGTAATGTGGTCGGTATTACGCCTGTGCCGCTTTACATTCCCATAAAAAAATCCGGTACCCACTTAAGGCTGGGTGAACCTGGCAGCTGTCGGTCAGGATCAGACCCCGGCCTCTTGTCCTTTGTAGTCCATTTCATTGACCACTGAGCTATCGCTGCCCCCCCCCCCCCCCCAGACTTAGAATAGTAATTACAAATTAAAAAAGCACATGCCTAATCTTTGGCTGTCTCATACGTGGACTGTACATATAGGCTAAATAACCAAACTACAGAACATATATTACAGGGTGGTTACCCCATAACCATCTAAGGATACATTGGTGAAAGGGATTCAACAGTACATTAAAACTATAGAACTGAAGATAAGCTCACGACAATACTAATATTTATCACAAGAACTTGTCTGCTGGTGTTAGCATCAAGATGTGTAACACAGGAAGGATAGTAATAAAAAATACTGGAAAATAACTTTAAAAAAAAGAAACACTGTCTTTAGTGTTGGAATTTTTTTTTTAAAGAAAAAATAATTGAAAGTTTTTTTGTTTTGGAACATTATTGTTCATTAATTAATGAATGTAACCAATAATTATTGCAATTACTTTTCTTCATCATTTCCCTTCTATTGGATTTATTCTTTAAGTTTTTTTCAACTGTATTCAGGAAAATATAGTAAATAGTGTTTTTGATAGCTTGACTGGCATTTTCTCAATAATGGCATCAAGTGAAATTTTGTACACTGTTCGAACTGTACTGGTTAAAAGTTGAACTAATTGGAATACCAAAGTGAAAAACAAATAAAACATATAAAAGGTCAAAAGCATCCAAAGAGTTTTAATGAAATGAAAAACGAAAGAAAAAAAACACATTTTTTTCATTGACTTATTTCTAAATCATCACTCACACATAATGTTTACATATTCAAATCCCTCATCCATTTTAATTCAGTAAGCTTGTATAAATTAAGTGTGTAGGTGATGTAGGTCCAGAGATATGCCTCTCTAAATAATACATGTTGTTTGTCTTATTTATGGTCTGGTACAGGGTGCTACTTTTTTTTATAAAGTCTGGTAGTAAAGGAGTTAAATTACATTTTGTGAAGAAAAAAAAGATTTTTTTATTCAAAAGCAGATATTCTTTATGTGTCATTGTCTCCTTGGTTTAATCATAGCATGAAAATGGTCAATAAAAACAGTAATATAGTGCTACCTCTGTAATGCGATCTGTTTATGTCAATATTGTTGTCGATTTTGAATAATTATCACTAATTTGCACTAACAAGCACTGTATTCTTCCATCAGAAAAACAAAGATGTTTTTATAACCCACTTTTTTATTTGCTGGGATTTTTTTATTGCCTGTGAACCCAAATGACTGTGATGTGTGACTAGCAGCACAAACTATAATTAGGTGTATGCTAGAGGTCATTCTCAAACAGAAAATGCAGAGTGGAGACCTTAAGGTGGTTAATGATTTCTTATGGATCCTTCCCTATTTCTTCTACAATTAGATCAGCACAACATTTATCAGTTGTGCTCCTTTGCAATGAACTAGTAAAACTGAAAAGGAGGATTCTGAGACCTGAGTGACACAGAATATACACACACCGTAACCTGGTTTATGTTACAGAGAGGTCGTCTCTTTGAAGTTTTCATTTCTCAGTAATCTACTACTGATAATTATCAGATACTAATTTATCAGTTGAGACATAAAGCCCATTATTATAACTGTCAGCACATGATGTGTATTCACTTTATGTTTTATGTGGACAGAAACTCTCATATGTTCAAGATCAGTATCAACAAATGAAGATTGGGCTAGCAGGACAAAATGCAACAAAACCAGATAAATCACTTGATGTAGTTCAAGGAGAATTGGCTGAAGACATTGTTGTGTGAGTATTTATAATATATTTTTGACATTTGTATATCTTATCTTATCCTATACTATACTATATTATATTATCTTATCTTTCTGATCATGTAATTTAAGCATAAGCTGGTTGTCCTAACACCATATAAAAGTAAATGCATTTCAGTTTGAGTTGTGGTATTGCTGTGTAGAAAGTATTCTTATTGGGTATTGGTTAATAACCAATAAGAATACTTTCTTAATATTTGTATTCTTAAATGTTTGTCTTCATTTGTATTCTTATATAGTATTCTTAATATTTGGATACGAAGAAAGCAATTTCTGTTTCAAGTCAGCAAAATATGGCAGTCAGGTGGTGATGTTTGTTTCCACTTGGGCAGTTACACAGTGGTGCATTGGGGTGATTTCAGCTTTTATATGATGTAAATGTGATTTAAGGAGATGCCTTGTATGCTGTCTGAAGATAGTGACTTATTTCTGTCTTTATAGAGATTTTATTGCATTCTCTTGGTTTTTTTTATCATATAGAAAAATACATCTTTTTTTGTTTTATCTTTACCCATTGGTCTTTCTTAAAAAATGTCAAAATAAAGTATTATAATACATACCATTTTTTGATCTAATAAGCCATGCCAGCAAAATACTCTTACAGATCATCATGAAGAGGATAGAACAGAAGTTAAAACATGAACTTGATCTAGTTCAAGCAGACTTCAGACATAGTAGAGGCACCTGGGACCACATTTTTAACATAAGAAACATCTTTGAGAAGGAAGGGTAGGGTATACAACATAGAACTGTATACATGCTTCATAGATTACAGCAAGGCCTTTTGGTGGCAAACGGCATAAGAAACTATTGAACATCATAAAAGATATGGGCTTACCACATGCCTAATACAACTTACCAAATCACTTTATCATGAACAGCAAGCAGTTGTCAGAATAGCGGGTGAAAGATCAAATTGGTTTGAAGTACAAGAAGGGATGAGGTAAGGATGCATCCTCTCTCCATACCAGTTGAACATCTATATTGAGCAAAGGCCACGAAGAACATGTGGCACAATACAAGCAAAGCATTGAAATTACAAAGGGCATGTATTTTCTTGATAGCAACATACGGTTATGAATCATGGACAATCTCACAAACAGCAAGGAAGAAAATTTATTCTTTTAAAACATAATGCTACCAAAAAAATCCTTTAGGTACTTTGGATAATGAAAAGGAGCAGCAAAGTCATATTAAAAGACTTAAACATAAAAGAACTGGCTTATAAACACCATTCTACAGAGGAAATATCATGGTCATGTCAAAAGACACAGCAGGCTGAAAAGAACAACAATTATTCCTGTTGATGCATCAGGGACAGACCAAGAAGAAAGGTGGTTTCAAGATCAAACAAATCTTGAACAGGACAACAGAAGAATTGGGAGAACTGGCTAGAGACAGAGATTCTTCCACATGAACTATGGTGAATTCAACATTCTGCAATGGATATGCAACATGATGATGATGATGATGAATGAATATCATTAGGGAAAGACAATCATAGTTCTTTGGAAGTGTCATGAGATGAGAGATGTTGCAACACTTCCTTATTTCATGAAAAATAGAAGCACAGAGAAGATCAACAGAGAGATTTTTTATGGAGTTAACCAGATGCCACAATGAACAAAAGATGGTAGATTTAATCAAACAAACTGTGGACAGAAAGAAAAACATGATTCTGATGTCATGTGACACCACTAATTGATTTATTGATGATGATTTCTGTTTTATTTAGTCATAACTGACAGCTGCTTTCATGCATTGGGTCTGAACACACACATATTTATATGGACATGCATACACATCATCATCATATTGTGCTATACCGGTTGGCGTAGGTGATCATGTCGATCATGGTGATCTACAGTGCATTGTATCAGTTCTGTTGTTGACTGTTTTCCATGCCATGACACCAAGCTATCCAGTATTTTCTCTCTTTGTCGCCCGCGATCTCTCTTTCCTTTTATTTTGCCAGTTGTAACTAAGTATTCCAACTGTCCTCTTCTCATGATGTGCCCGAAAAATGTTGATTGCTTCTTTCTGATGTTTTTTAAGAGCTCCCTTTTTGTGTTGGCCTCTTTGAAAACTTCCTCATTGGTCTTTTTAGCCAGGGAACTTTCAACATTCTTCTGAGAAATCCCATCTCTGTGGCCTCTAATCGTCTTTTCATTTGTTTGTCTATTGTCCATGATTTGCTTCCATAGGTCAGAATTAGTTCTATTTAGCACCGATGAACTCATTTCTCATTTCTATTGACATAGATTTGTTGCATAAGATATTTTACATTTTCTGAAATGCTATTTTGGCCTGAGCTATTCTGCTTTTTATTTCTGTGGTGCATCTCCCATCTGATGTTATTATTGTGCCCAAGTATTTGAAATGTTGCAATTGTTTCAGATTTGTCTCGTTTATTTTTATGCTGCATGATGGTGGTGATTGTTTCTTTGATATAACCATTACTTCTGTTTTCTTACTATTCAGACTGAGACCTTTCTTGTTGCTTTCTTTTACTATTATGTCTATCATTTCTTGTAGTTCATTCTCTGTCTCTGCTATTAGGACTGTGTCATCCGCATATCGCAAATTATTTATGTTGTGACCATTGACTTCAATTCCTTTTTTGTCTACTATTGATCTCATAATATATTCGCTGTAAAGTGAAAACAAATCCGGCGACAGAACACAGCCTTGTCTGACTCCTTGCTTTGCATATTGGAATTGTCCTGTTTGGTTGTTAATTCATATAGCTGCTGTTTGTTGCCAGTACATGTTTTTTATGGTTCGCAGATCCTTGCCATCAATGTTTAATTTCTCCAACATATTGATTATTTCCACATGCTTTACTTTGTCAAATGCTTTCGTGTAGTCTATAAAGCACATATATAGATCTTTCTTTACCTCTATAGATCTTTCTATCAATGTTCTTAAGATGTATATTGCATTATTGGTGCCCTTTCCTTCCACAAATCCACATTGTTCCTCACTTATTTCTGGTTTTATTTTGTTCCTTACACGTCTCATGATTATTCTTAGTAATATTTTAGTCATATGGCTCATGAGACTAATAGTGCGATGGTCTTCACAATCAGTGGCGTCTGACTTCTTCGGTATGGCTACAAAGATAGATTTTAGTACATCTTCGGGTATGTGTCCAGTGTTATATATGTCATTGAGTAATTTTGTTATGACTTGTACTCCCAGCTCTCTTAATGCATTTATCTCTTCGATTGTTATATTGTCAGGACCTGGAGCTTTGCCTCTTTTCATGTGTTTGCATACACATACACTTCTATTTTTCTAGTGTCCCCTGCCATGCTACATCTATTTAGATTTTAAAATCTCCTTTGGAGATCTTCAAAGATGTGTCTAGTGGGTATTTATGTGGCTTGGACAAATCACTGACTCCATCACACAGATAAATTGACAGCCAGCTTCTAACAGTTTGTAAAGAGAAAAATGCCATACATACAAGCAAACAACTGACATATGCCTTACTTACAAGGTATTGATAACTTAACAGCAAAACATGTCCTGATGATTAAAAAAAAAAAGTAAAGTGCCCAGCCACACCAAGTGGTGTATAGGGAATATGGTGTTAGTGACCATACTTTTTATAGACCTTCTGCACATGATTTTTGGGGTAATGGGGTCGGTATTACGTCCGTGCTGCTTTACTTTCCCAGAAAAAAATCCAGTACCCATTTAAGGCTGGGTGAACCTGAAAGCCGTCGATCAAGATCGAACCTGACCTCTCATCCTTTGTAATCCAGTTCACTAACTACTGAGCTATCGCTGCTCCCTTGATGATTAAGTTGCCTGTGAACATGTGTGTTATAAAATGGAGTGCAGGTCTTTGGAAACAATCTGAAACAAAAGAAGTATTTTTCTCCTTGTATATAACAAATTCCAATCCTATTAGTTTCATATCATTTCAATAGGAGATCAGATTATTGTAAATATGTTAATACTGTTTTGACAGGCTGCTGCAGGCATTCAAAGATAAGGTTGCTGCATTCTCAAAACAAGTGAGTTAATTTTTGGAAATATGAAAATCACTTTCACTTTAATCTTATCACTTCAATAGTCAATCTGTTGGAGAGTGAGTTGCCACTTTGATGGCCCGCTGTGCTCCAAACTAGGAGAACTGGAATTCAAATACTGTTAAGATCAAAAGTTTGTTTTCTATCAGGTGTGAAATAAAAACTCAGTTCCAAACACCTCATGGCAACTGCTCAGGATAAGCGACCTGTATTTCTTGGTCCTATCCCTCGGCAGACCCCAGTAATGGCATAATGCCATAATGATCTCATTTCTACTTCTGATCTTCAAAAGCGGACTCAATTGAGCAAGTTTTTCAGCCCTTTAGCTTCTTGATGGGGGGGTGTTTAGAATCTTTGGATCATGACTCCCTGGCTTCTGCCTCCAAAGGGGAAGGGAGTTTAATGGTAGTTACTTTTGGAAATCAAGACCTGTAAAACAGGAAATGTTGACCTTTGGGTACAGTAAAATTACTATTGTTTAAAATTTAGTGGCAATACCAATTGCTAATTATAAATAAAGTATTTACTTGGTCAAGTTTTCAGGAACTCTAGTTTTCAATTATTTATTGTTATTGTTATGGAAGGCCCCGGTATCATTGCAAATGAATTAAAATCCATAATTGCTCAGCCGCCTGTGCCAGTGGAATCATCTGAATTACTAACTCATCCCCCAAACAAAGAATGGTAGCTGTAAACCCCATCATAGCAGTCTCAGGTCACGCCAAAAGACATAAGGTGAAACCGCACAGAAAATGAACACAGCCAACTGTTCCTTTTCATGCAATATCATCCTTCATCGTAAACAATCGGAATATCAAAACGGATGAAACGCACAGCTCATGGTGTGCACAGAGCTCTTAAACCAGTAGCTCCTGCAACAAGCCGGACTTGGAATATGAGAAAACTGCAATAAGGAACACTTTTCAGACATAAAAATTCCTAAAGTTTTAAATTATTTATAAAAATGTATCTCAAGCACTAAAGAACACTTAAACTCAACAGCTCACGCACAAAATACAACATGAAAATCAACAAAACAGAAGTCATGAATGTTGCCAAAAATAAACAGAACATCAACATAACTATAGAAGGCAGGCAACTAAAACAAGTAGAGGAATTCAAATACCTAGGAAGTTTAGTGACAA
Source organism: Megaustenia siamemsis (assembly GCA_032433765.1). Taxonomy (NCBI): domain Eukaryota; kingdom Metazoa; phylum Mollusca; class Gastropoda; order Stylommatophora; family Ariophantidae; genus Megaustenia; species Megaustenia siamemsis. The sequence goes on along the minus strand of JAVIAB010000092.1, from coordinate 19,607,216 downwards.
ACGATAATTCTCAAACAGCAGAGATAGAATCAAGATGCAACAAAGCTTGTCAAATCATTGGACAGTTATCACCACTATTGTCCAACAAGGAAATTTTGTGTTCGAAACATTTGAGGTTAGATTCATTTGAAGTTAAGACAAGCACTGTAGTAGAGAAATATGATGCACCTCTGTGGTCTTTCAATGATAAAATAAAGATCCTATTTGTCTACCCATATGATAGATGATTGAAAATGCAGGGAATGTGTGGGTAACTCTACATTTGGTTAAAGAAATGCACTCAAGTTTTGCAAATCTAATAATCTACTTTCATTTTGAGCTGAAGATATTTCATAGAGCAGAAATCAAAACTCTCAATGTCTGATGATTCTTTGCTGATATCCTTACAATGTTATCAGACTTTGCACAGGTCCCGCAGTGTGTCTTATTTCAAGTCTCTTCTCTGGGTAAGCCTTTCAATATCAACAAGGAGTTGATGCCCACTGTTGTTGCTGCTTTTATCAGCGTTCTTAGCATTTATCTAGGTCAGCCATTTTTTTTTCTTTTTACTTACTGTTTCCTATTTGAGGGCTTGCTTTATGTTTCCCTTGTTATTTCTTCTTACCACATGACTGACATGTCCCCTCCTTTTTTTTTCTTGATTATAGATGATGTTGTAAACATGGCCATCTTACTTCTGCACATGTCATCTTGAACTCATTCCATAGTTTGCAAAGTATTTTCCTGAGACATTTATTTTCAAATGCATTGCAGTACAATCCCAATATTCATTGTTTCACCAATATGAACATTTTAAAAAATGTAAGAAATAAGAGTAACCAACCATAATTGAAACAGTACACATGTTTGTAACCCTGGATTATGATACCATTGTAAAAATTACCACATCAAAACACACATTCTTCAAAATTTGACAGCTTGCCATGGTTGAATATTCTTTATCATTTTATCTTTATTCTTCTGTCTATATTTCGCTTTTGCCATGGTTGAATATTCTTTATCATTTTATCTTTATTCTTCTGTCTATATTTCGCTTTTGCCATGGTTGAATATTCTTTATCATTTTATCTTTATTCTTCTGTCTATATTTCGCTTTTGCCATGGTTGAATATTCTTTATCATTTTATCTTTATTCTTCTATCTATATTTCGCTTTATCATTGGTGTATACAGTCTGTATACACTTGGCTTGACAAGCTGTCATTGTAAAAAAGTATTGTTATGGAAACAGACCATAGATTTTAGAAGTAGTGATCTTTGCAATATGTGCCATTTTGGCACGCAAGGTTTCTATTTTTGAATTTGTGGTTCTGCCCTATGTGCCGTCTTCGGCTCGAAAGGACGATAGATAGATAGATACAGTCTGTATACAATGGAGCATTTGTTAATATCCATAATGGTGGGCGGTGAGTGGGGTCTGGAAGTTGACATGTGTCCTGTATGGTATTCTTCTTCTTTCCTTCCTCATTTGTCTTTCAGTGTCGAGGGAAGATATAATTTGTGGTCTTTTGCTCTTCTGTTTGCCACTGCTGCTGTTGTTTCCTAGTGCTTCTAATATTCCGCCAATGGTTATTCTGCAATAATCAGGAGCTGTGATACCTCAGTGGTTGGTGGACCAGTCTACTAATGACAAGAGGTTGAGTTCAATCCAAATTGACAGCTTTTAGATCACTAAGTCTTAAATGAGTTCTTCTGGGGAAGTAGGCTGGCCTGGCATGATACTGAACACATCAGTCATAAAATGTGTCAATTTAAAAAAATACAGACACTAACACCAGATTTCTGGTAAGACTTTTATTGTATTATTGTGATGCCAAGTTCTCAGCTCTTCTGTTACTGAAGATACCAACATTGGCCATGTTTTTTAAAACTTATAATATATTTAGTTTAATTTTTTCTTAGTTTATGAACTTATATCAATTAAGACTGATTTTGTTGTTTGTTTTATTTAGGGTCAGAGAACTGAGGGAACAGGTCAAGAGAAAGATCGTGTAGTAAGATTATTTTTATTGTCGCTATCAATGTAAATATTAATGTAGATAAAAGGAATTAGAGTTAGAATATAGTGTAACAAATACAAGTAATGAGTAATTAGGAAATACATTTTTTTTTAAAAGAGCAGCAAAATATATACAGTTTTTTTTTAAATAACATAGAACACTATCAATAACCTCTATTTTGTAGGCTCAGTATTTGATAGTTTTGTGAGTTGACATGTTTCTTACTTTCGTGTTTGTCTTCTATAACTGTATTCCTGTCTGTCTCCTCTAACTTTATTCCTGTCTGTCTTCTATAACTGTTATCCTGTCTGTCTTCTATAAATGTATGAGTTGAATTAGGTTTCTGTTACACTGTAGGATTTAATAATTATTATTTTATTATATCAATATGATCAAATATGGTTCACTTTCATTGTATCAGTAATTTCATATATTTCTTTTTCATCATATCAATAGAATGAAATTATAATTATGTTGCATTGTATCATTAGGATCAAATAATAATAATTCTATAGGGTAATGCCAAGTGAGTAGGATTTTATTTCTTAAGTGAATTCTTTTCTGGCATGTTGATGAATAGTTATTGTTCAAATGATTCTCACTCCACAGCCTGAAACAACAGGAGCAAGGCGACAAATGTTGAAGTCACAAGCATACAGTCTAGCAACTCCTTCACAGAAACAGCACAATTTGACGGTGAATAACTCCACACCCTCAAGAACAAAATCCTTCAATTCTGGTACATATTTTTTGCAAAAATGCTTACATATGTCCTCATTTTCTCTCTATTACTGAACTTCTTTCTGGTGTTTTCACAATGGCTACTACAAGAATGAGTGGTCTTCTTCACCATCTGCACTTAAAAAAACATTAAATGAGCGTTGATTGCTTTTTTCTTTGATCCCCACTTGCTTGGCCAGATTAGATAGTCTGTTCCCAGGAGCACCACTGGGTGGGGTCTTGATCAGCTCTTGTTCACCGATACTAACACACACATTTACCTGTGGGTCGCTGACCATTCTCAGCTAATTTGCTGGGTGGGCATCATTACGAGAAGTACTCTTTTGCTAAACCGATACTTATGGGCTCTTTACTTTCTCATTCACTCACCCACCCACTTGCATCTTTGCTTGCTCATTTACTCACTCCTGCTTATTCACTAATTCACTTATTGTGCTCACTTACATATTTACTCACTCCTGCTTATTCACTAATTCACTTATTGTGCTCACTTACATATTTACTCACTCCTGCTTATTCACTAACTCACTTATTGTGCTCACTTACATATTTACTCACTCCTGCTTATTCACTAATTCACATATTGTGCTCACTTACATATTTACTCACTCCTGCTTATTCACTAACTCACTTATTGTGCTCACTTACATATTTACTCACTCCTGCTTATTCACTAATTCATTTATTGTGCTCACTCACTTGTTTACTCGCTTCTGCTTATTCACTAACTCACTTATTGGACTCACTTGTTTACTCGCTCATGCTTATTCACTAACTCACTTATTGTACTCACTTGTTTACTCGCTCATGCTTATTCACTAACTCACTTATTAGGCTCACTCACTTGTTTACTCGCATCTGCTTATTCACTAACTCACTTATTGGGCTCACTCACTTATTTACTCGCTCCTGCTTATTCACTAACTCACTTATTTGACTCACTTGTTTACTCGCTCATGCTTATTCACTAACTCACTTATTGGGCTCACTCATTTGTTTACTCGCTCCTGCTTATTCACTAACTCACTTATTGGGATCACTCAATTGTTTACTTGCTCCTGCTTATTCACTAACTCACTTATTGGACTCACTTGTTTACTCGCTCATGCTTATTCACTAACTCACTTATTGGACTCACTTGTTTACTCGCTCATGCTTATTCACTAACTCACTTATTGGACTCACTTGTTTACTCGCTCATGCTTATTCACTAACTCACTTATTGGAGTCACTTGTTTACTCGCTCATGCTTATTCACTAACTCTTTTATTGGGCTCACTCACTTGTTTACTCGCTCCTGCTTATTCACTAACTCACTTATTGGGCTCACTCACTTGTTTACTCGCTCCTGCTTATTCACTAACTCACTTATTGGGCTCTCTTGTTTACTCGCTCATGCTTATTCACTAACTCACTTATTGGACTCACTTGTTTACTCGCTCATGCTTATTCACTAACTCACTTATTGGACTCACTTGTTTACTCTTATACTTATTTACCAGAACATTGAGCTGATGTTCTAGCATGTAGTAACATGTTTCTACTTCAGACTGCCTTGTTCGCCCTCATCTTTAAAGTTCACAATTCTCTTTGTTCCACTTTACTTCTCCATAGCTACACACAGCTCTGTGTCTATCCCTCATGGTTGCATTTTATTTCTAATCCTGAAAATGATGAAGATACCTATGGACATGTTTGGAGTGCAATGATGATGACCCACAAATAACTGAATAACTAAATTTTATCTTCCTGGAAAGACATATATGAGCAAATCAACTAGAGTCTCATGTGACATATTTAACCAGTGATGTACATATCCTGGGTATCTGAGATCTAGCACTGTTCAGCATGTAGCTTAACTCGCAAAGTTCACACGCAGATCTTACCCAAGGAGCATACTCAGGTAAAAGGAAGCAAAGAAGAAAATTCAGCAAAAACATCCAACTTGGTGGAGCTTGATAGTCACGATGAAGGCAGGCAAAAGTGCCACACACCAGCAGAGCTTGAAGCTGTCTGTGATCCAAAGCTGATGGCTTGCGCCAGGATCAGTGAACTAGAATCATCCAGACCCTGCTCCATCTTTTCACGGTGCCTCCAGAAAACAGATTAACCTGTCTAGTCTGGCAAAATGAGTGAGGATCAAAGAAGGATGGTACTAAAAAATAACAAGCTGAAGTAGGATGTGTTGGGCCGAAAGGTACAAATATCAGAGTTCTACTGCAAACTACAAGACAATGTAGCTATGCCTACTTAACAGAGGCGACTAAGGAGGTTGATCGATGGCTTGACAAGCTGTCATTGTAAAAAGCATTGTTATGGAAACAGACCATAGATTTTAGAAGTAGTGATCTCCACAATATGTGCCATTTTGGCACGCAAGGTTTCTGTTTTTGAGATTGTGGTTCTGCCCTATGTGCCGTCTTCGGCTCGAAAGGACAATAGATAGATAGATTAGGTGAACAACAGAAAGAGAGAATCCTGGTGAATAATCCAGGTGCAAGGGGGAAAATTTGATACACACCAGGTCCAGAGATGCTTGTTGATCTGCTAAGAAAGTGAAAACAAGCATTTGCTGTAAATTAAACACCAAAGACTAGAGAAGCAGTTGAGGATTGTAAAATATTAACTGGTAGACTTGGTAATGTGAAAGTATCTACTTGCAACGGACAATTATATATTGCCTGTAAAAAAATAGTGGAAAGCTGAAATTAAATTATTTTTGGTTCATTACAGCAGATCCATTGGTAATGATAGCATCCCTTCAGATCATGTTAAACTTCTTTACATAAATATTGACATTTTTCTTGGTTTTTATTGTTAACATAGTTTGTTTATTTGCCTTACAGAAACTGTCAGTGCAACTAATGGACGAGCAGTGCAGGCTGTCACCAAGAACTTACAGAGGCCAGTCATTAATGCCGATGACATTAGCAGTACAGATGACAGTGATGATGACTACTTACCACCTAATAATCTGAGTCTGGGTAACAAGAGTAACTATCAGTTTTTAAATACATTCCAGATAGCTTGTTTTTTAATTTAACATTATATCATCATCATAAAAAATTACTACATCAAAACACAAATTCTTCCAAATTTGACAGTTTTCAGTGGTAAAAAAAAAACACGCGCACACACACAAAACTTCCTTTCCTAACAACTACATCAGGTGACCCCTGAGTGTTGGATTTGTATCCATTGATGTAGAATTTTTCTCTCTCTCTCTCTCCCCCCCCCCCCCCCCCCACACCACACACATGCATGCACGCACCCACCTCTTACTCTTTGTGAGATAAGATCTCATATAATGCCTCCCCCACCCCAAAAAAAATAAATAAATAAATCACACATTTTCAAGAGATTGTTTGTTTTGCTTCCCTTTATATTTGCTGTGACCAGGGAAATTGTGTCGTCTGCTGATATCAAACAACCCTTTGTAACTTGGAAAATGCAATGGATAACAAAGTAATGAGGTAGATGAGCAGACTTACGATGACTACTGATAGACATTGTAACGCGTCCTGTCTGAGAGTCCAAACTCAGGTCATAAATAACCTGGACCAGGAAATCTTAGTCCCTATGTCTTACTTAGTGTCTTTGACCTGTATGTCAAAAGTTCAGAGAAAGAACTATTTTTAGAGCACCTAATGTTACATTTAGGTGGTAGTATAATTTTCACTATGGTATCGTAAATGTGTCAGTCACAGGTAAGTATTGTAATTAAAGGTTAATATTGATTGAGGAGAATATATTTATACATGAACTATTTCATTTATTGTTCTCGCTATTCATGGTATAAAGCTTGTCAGATCATTGGACAAATGTCACCACTGCTGTCTAACCAGGAAATAATACTAGAAGCAAATAGGCACTTTATTACACAGTCTTCATTTAAACATTGTACACTCCTATTGAATGTGAGTCTAGCCAGACATGGATGCTAGACTCACATTCAATAGGAAAAATAATCACAACCGAGATGGAATCTAATAGACTCATGTCAAGAAACAGCCTGAGAGATAAGATCACAAATGTTTGTTGTGGACCAGTGCAGTCTGTTAAAATTTCTTTGATCACACTGAGATAGCTATGTTTTGTCTGGATGTGAAAAATTTATATGATTTTTTTCTCTACAGATATAAGGGGACAAATCAAAGAAGGACACAATGGAAAGTCACTTCAGAAGAGAGCAGTAGCTAAAGATCAAGTTGTGAAACGTATGACATCATCTGTGAACATCAATGATTCAAAGACGTGTAAAGACAGCATGCCAGTTCTTACATGTGTTGACAAGAGTGAATTGATTTCAGTAAGAAGAGATGCACATGCAGCAAAACCATCTGAAAACAAAGAACTTTCTTCAGGGAACACAACAACACAATTGACAATGCCAGTTAGAAAGAGAGGAAGACCTAGAATGTACAACATCCCTAAAGAGACTGCAGCAGAGATGTATGCAGATACTCAGCTTCATGAATGTAGTCAGGATAACCCAGGTCAGACAAATGATACATCTATTTCTGTGGGAGATTCTAATGCCCTTAATGATATCATTATATTGAATCAAGATTACAATTCAGTAACAAATAAAGTTGCATTCAAATGGAAAAGTAGTGGAAAGAAGGCAGATCAATTTGCAGTTTCTAAGTCACCTGCCATAGTAGACAGTACTATAGAAAGAATTGTAACAGAAAACATAAATACATCAGCCAGAAAGAGAGGTAGGCCGAGGCAATACTTCGATCCTACACAACCAGTTGAAGAGGTAATTGTCCATCCAGAAAAGCCAATTGTTAACAAGAAGTCAACAGCTGGCAAGTATGAAGTGCTATATTTTCCAGCAGGGATGAGATTAACTCCAGATCTGAAAGGAGTAAGCAAGTTTACTTCATATCTTGACGAAAAGGTCTCAGAAACTAACCATCAGATGACAAACAAGGCTGTGCACACAAAGAACACCTCAGAAATTGACTGTGAGATGGCAAACAAGGCTGTGCACACAAAGAACACCTCAGAAATTGACTGTGAGATTGCAAACAAGGCTGTGCACACAAAGAACACCTCAGAAATTGACTGTGAGATGGCAAACAAGGCTGTGCACACAAAGAACAACCCAGAGAGGGAATTCAATAATCTTGTCTTTGAAAATAAAATTAGCGCAGGTACAGTTAGACACTCGTTTGATCTAGAACTTATGTCAAAAGTAGTAACTGACGCCATAATGGCAAATGCTGTTAAAAACCCAGTAGTTACTTCAACCTCAATTACGCACAGTTCATTTCACAGGTCCAACCCATCAGTACTTACATCAGTGTCAGCTAATACATCCAGCATAGGAGAGTATGGCATATTTAAGTCAACGGTGCTTGTGAAAAATACTAACCAGTCAGAAAGTAGTGCAATTCAAAAATTGAAGGAAAGATGTAAGAGGCAATTTGAAGAATCTGAAATTCCTGAATCAGTTGGTCAGTTTTTAATGAGATGCACAACTGGGATGAAATACAACACTCAAATGTTTCAACCCGTGGAGAAGTTAGCATCAAGAGAGTCAGCAGAATGTAGTGTACAAAAAGCAGCAGGAATCAAGAGTAGCAATATAATAGTAAATAATGCTCATACTGAAGACTTGAATTTGTCTGCAATAGTGAAAAGTGAGGCAGTTTCAGACAATGTCATGGATTGTTCTAGTAAAGCATCAGTGAACAAGAGAGTTAAACTTGTTAAAAAAAAAGGCAGCTTGCACTGATACTAAATTGGGGTATAGGTTCATTTAACACATGTAAACATAGTTGTTTTTTTTTGGGGGGGGGGGGTGGGGAGAGATGAAACTAAAATGAAATATTTGTTGATTGTTAACAAATCCAGCAGGTGTTTGGCCTCCACTCTTTAACCCAATATCACACTCATGGGTGTATTAGGATTCTTTTCCTACACTGAATGATATCAATGATAATTTCAAACAATCAGTGACATAAATAATCCTTTTAAACACTGAATGATATAAATGAATCTTGCAAACACTAAATGTATAAATTATCTTTTCATACACCGTATAATATAAATGATCCTTTCATCCACTGCCCATGGCTTAGAGGTAATGAACTTGGTTTCTCAACCCTAGGTTTGGGGAACAATTCCCACTGAGCGCAGTTTTAAGGAAATCGCGACTTGTGGGATTTCTTTCCTCGGGACCATGCCTACCATCAGAAGGCAATAGCAAACCACTGAATTATAATGCCTAGACAGTTACACAGCCAAAAAATGCTTGGGTAATAGCAACATTCTGTAAAGGATATGCTACTTACTACTACATGCACTGAGTGGTATAAATGATCCTTTCATAAACTGAGTTATAGAAACTATGCGAACAGCATTTATCAAAATTTTTGGGGTAAAATGCTGTGGGTGGGGGTCTGAGAGTATACATGCATGTACATCTGTTTTTTTTTTTTTTGGGGGGGGGGAGGTAGGTTTGGGCTGGGTTTCTGTGGGGGTTGGAGAATAAAGGTCACATGCCAGTCACCTTGTGTGCTGTATAGGTCAGTTTTATTTTCACCTCTATAAACAACTTTCCAACCGTTCTGGGAGTCAAACCCACATCTAAGTGGAGAGCAGCAGGCTCAAAACTGAGCAGGACTCGGTAGGGAAACAAATGGCCTCTAATCATTTCTTTCTGAGGTGCAACGGAATTAGTGTTTGTCCATATTTGTAAACATGTTTTCTTTTTCCCATTTGTTTTTCCTATTGTCAGCCAAATGTTTTTTAAAAATTATTTATTGGTTTAAGGGTCACTTGAGTTTGTAGGTTATCATCATTGCTCTCCAATCTTGTCCATAGGTGCTCAGATCTCCTTTTCAGTATGTACTGCAGCGTTCAGTGACTGATAACTCCATTTCTGTGTTGGTTGATAAGTCCCCTTTCTTGTGGTTAGCTTCCATGTCTTACAGTAGTCATGTATATCTCTGTTTGATATGCCTTGTTTGAAGTCTTCATTGCTTATAAGTTTAACTCTTATCACATGTCATAAATAGTAAACATTTTGATCATTCTGTGAAGTTGACTTACTTTACCCTGAGGTCTCTTACTGCCAGATGTGGAAAATTAACAGTTTTGAGAGAAGAAAGCATAGGAGAGTTGTCCATTGGTGAATAGGAGTAAATAAGGACACAGAACTGGGTAGAGTGTACACAATTCACCAATATAACGATTTTATTATTTCCACATATGACAACATGCGGTTTGAGGCCAACGTTGTTTGCAGATCTCAGGACTGAGAATGGTATCTACCATCTAACATCTGCAGATATCAGGACTGAGAATGGTATCTAACATCTGCAGATCTCAGGACTGAGAATGGTATCTACCATCTAGCATCTGCAGATATCAGGACTGAGAATGGTATCTACCATCTAACATCTGCAGATCTCAGGACTGAAATGGTATCTAACATCTGCAGATCTCAGGACTGAGAATGGTATCTAACATCTGCAGATCTCAGGACTGAGAATGGTATCTAACATCTGCAGATCTCAGGACTGAGAATGGTATCTACCATCTAACATCTGCAGATCTCTGGACTGAGAATGGTATCTACCATCTAACATCTGCAGATCTCAGGACTGAGAATGGTATCTACCATCTAACATCTGCAGATATCTGGACTGAGAATGGTATCTACCATCTAACATCTGCAGATATCAGGACTGAGAATGGTATCTACCATCTAACATCTGCAGATCTCAGGACTGAGAATGGTATCTACCATCTAACATCTGCAGATATCTGGACTGAGAATGGTATCTACCATCTAACATCTGCAGATATCAGGACTGAGAATGGTATCTACCATCTAACATCCCAGTCTGCATGTAAGGGAAGAGGTTTGTTGTGGGATAACGGATCTGAGACAGTACCCAGAAGAAAGCTGTTCTAAAGCAGTACCCAGAAGAAAGCTGTTCTAAAGCAGTACCAGAAGAAAGCTGTTTTTAAGCAGTCTCCATTCAAGCTGTGGGAATATTTCAATCATGTTAGTGCTCTCCTAATTCTCTGATTCTGTGAGTCTCTCTCCAACAAAAGTTTCTCAGAGGACCTAAAATGGCTGGTCGAAGGGTGAGCTGTAAGGTAGTGAGGACCTGTTGATAATTTGCCTTTTGCTGAATGGAGATGCATTATTAATTTTGGGAGGACAGGAATTGCCACAATGTGGTCTGCTTCAGTCAATAATGAATTGCAGATTCTAGAACAGGGAGTATCAGAGGGAGACAAGCTATGATACAAACACTTTGGCTCAAGTCGTTGTGAATAATGAAGACTCACTGATGAATAAACATCTTGATGTCTATCAGCAGGTCCTTTGCAGCATGGTGTTAGGTGCTGGTCACACCTTTTCTTCATAGATTCTCCTGCTAGTACTGGGAGGACATTCCCCATCAACTTGCTCCTGAGTGATGGTACCATAGCCTGGGCTGTTAATCATCTGGCATTGCTGCAGTGCTTCTGGAAGGAGACAGGATGGCACATAAAAGTGACAATCATGATGATACAGACCTTCATTAATGGATGTTTGTGCAGAATAAAAAGATGGAAATGCAGGACAAAATCACTAATGTAGAATTATGAGAACGTACCAGTCAAATACCAGTGGACAAAGAGTTATACATAGATGATGTCGCTGGATGGACACACTGTAGAAGCCAACTGACAGTATTACACAACAATCCCTTTTTTTGAATCCTCAGGGAAGGAGACAAAGTGGAAGAACAAAATATACTTTGAGAAGACAGATGGAGGCAGTGATGAAGAGGATGGGGACTACATGGAACGATCATAAAAAATGGCAAGAAACAGGACGGCTAGGAAAGTTTTTGTTGAAGACATGCTCCACAGGGAGCTTAAAGGTAGAAGAAGATGGCACATGCTACCTCTAAGCTGCCACAACATATCCATGCAGACACATTTGTGTGGAAAATGTCAAAACAAAGCAACATGGTCCAAATACAGCTGGATTGTAAGCTCATTGTTTGGGATGAGATCACCATGGCACACAGGGATGGTTTTGAGGAACTGAATAGAACTCAATATATCAGAGGCAAAAGTGGAGTCTTCTGCTCACATGAGATTTCCTCTTGATTCTGCCAGTAGAGCCAAGGGAAAGTTGAGCTGACAAGGTACAGGCAAATGTCAAGTCATATCTTTAGCCCCACATCAGTAAACTCTCAAAACATGCATTGGGATCTAGTTGAGCACATATTTCTTTTGGACAGTTTTCTGAGTTAATACTAAACATTCAGGATGGATGGTACCCTTAGTTCAAAAGTTGAGTATCCTTGTGGGCCTGGCCACATTAGTGACAACCCTATCAGATCTCACAGCCAAGATATGTCCAAATCTGAAAAATAAATGCATGGACTGATTATGTGAGCATATGACTCTGACCCCAAGGAAAAGCAAGGCTGCCATCATTACTGGCATTCTACTGAAATTGTTTGAAAGCTCACAAATGAAGCAAATGTCTGCTTACTTGCTTGTTCAAACAGATGACACTGTATCCCCAGTTCCTGAACATTCTAAATCCTACTGACTTCCCAGTTCACAAGCTTCTACTTGAAGTTGGTGTTCCTGTGATATCGCTGCAAAATCCAAAATCGCTCAAATTCTGCAATATACTAGGCTAGGTCCTCTACAAAACCAAAATGAGGCTACAGTGTTCACCGATTGTGTTCATGATGTCGTTGTGCTAATTGACAAGTTCATACAAGCAGAAGCCCTTTGGCTCATGTATGTGGCCGGCCATAAAGGCTTTTTTTTTGGCATCCCTGGCCTTTACTGGAGATGTTGAAGTTCATGTAGTTTCAGCCTACGGCTGGTAAAATCTGTGGCTTGTCTCTCTTCTTTCAAGTACTGGAATACTAGGTCTTTCATATTTGTAAATGCCACCACTATTATTGGGACCACGGCGATCATAGCTTTGTTAGCCAGCCATCCTTTTATGACAAAGACTGCTACCAGGAAAGACTGACTAGGTGGAGGCTAGATCTTGGTCAGCTTATGGGATGCTGACCCTGCTGTTCTGACCAGAGGACACAGGTCTCTGAGCTCTCCCAGTGTTTAGATTGAGCCAGTGTCCACATCTCATATATCACTAATAACATCTGTGTGTCACTTCCAGAAGCTACAATTTCTCTTCAAATTTTTTTGTTGCAGTTGTTTGACTAACCTGCTTCAAGTGTGGAAAGTTGCTGCACCTTAAATGCACTTCCCTTTTTGTACAGTTGTCTCAGTGATGCAAATGGATGTTGCTGTTCACTATTCTTTGAGCTCCTGGGCACCCTTGATCTTCCTGGCCTCTGTTAAGTTGATCAATGTATCAACAATTGACAGACTTTGTTTGCATTTTTATTTATTCATCCCATCTTATGTCTTCATCATTTTCTTTCTAAAATTTGTCATCAATATTTATCATACATGGATACTTAAATAGTGCTCAAATCCCATAGTTATTAACTGATTTACTGTGAGTGTGTGCACACACATACATAAGTTAATGCATGAACTGGTGTTATGTGCATGCACCTGTGCTCGTTTGTGGTTGTGCTTCAGTTTGGTGTGGCTCTCCGACATCCTCTTGAGACCAATTTCACACTGGCCAGCCAAAAAAGTTTTGTCAATTACTGTGACCACTATATGGCCTTTTTCATCTTGCCGGACGGTCTAGTGGAGGCTATTGTGTTTTTTTTTTTTGAGATAACGTTTTTGTCGAACAGCTTCTCTCGTGGCTAATTCTACGTGTTTGACAAACACACGCGGTCACAGAATGAACAAGTCAGGCCCACTGGTCCACAGGATTTTCCATCCTTTTTCATGAGTCTTTTCTCTTCTAAGTTTTGCCTTAGCACAGTCTCAAATTATGTTATACCGTTCCTTATAAATGCTCTCCATGATGTGTGATCACTTGCCAGATGTTCCCAGTCATATTCACATATGGAGAAGTCATTCAGAGATGATTTTCTAATTTGCCCTTCTTTCAGTGTGTTTGCTTTAGCAAGTCCAGGGCACATGGTCCTTACGTTCTATACTAAAAAAAATTTTTTTTAGTGTTGTCCACTAAATGACCCCTTTTTTATAACTGCTCTTTTGCACTGGGACAAGCATAGCAAACATACATTTTTTTTTCCCAATTTCTCCACATTTTGTTCCATTTTCCTTATTTTATAATTTATTTAATATGTAGTCTAGATATCAATTTCTTTAGTTTTGTTTATATTCTCCCCACAGAAGGCTTCTGTTTGATCACATTGGTCAGTGTTGTATATTATCCATGAGAAGTGAAAGCGTACTATTGTCTCTATATTTTGTTACCCTTATCGTTAACATTTTAGCAGCACCCCATTTGTATACCTATCCCTTGGGCTGAAGGGCATCAGCTCACAGGCACTGAATCCATAACAATATCCCTTAAGAAAAAGTAAAGAGCCCCATCACACCAAGTGGCGTTTAGGGAATATGGTGTTAGTGACCATAATTTTTACAGACCTTGGCACATGATTTTTGGGATAATGTGGTCGCTATTATGTTTGTGCCGCTTTACTTTCCCAGAAAAAAATCTGTTACTCATTTAAGGCTTGGTGAACCTGGAAGCAAGTCAATCAGGATTGAATGTGACCTCTTGTCCTTTGTAGTCCAGCTCACTAACCACTAAGCTATTGTGGCTCCTGATATCTATCCTTTACATTTTACTTGCCCTGTTACAAGCTAATCATATTAGTTGATGAAACAGCTTCTATGAGTTTTCAAGATGTTTTAGTCCATGTTTTGACTGTCAGTGAATTACAGGGATGTTATGTTGTAAAACTTGCCATGTCTGTCATGAGGGATTTTCTTTAAACATGCCTGTAGACTTGCAAGAAATCTATGAAGATGACTGTTATTAAGATAGCATTCACTCAAACCCAAACACCTCACAGCGACTGCACTGAACATGCAGCCTTTATTCTCCAGTCCTGTAAGCCCCCTGGGCAGACCGCAGTAACAGGAAAATGCGTCGTAAAGATATTTTTTTTTTTATTCATGAATTGGAGCATTTGATGATTGTAACTGAGATGCTGGTATATCGACAGGGAAGAGACAGATGGGGAATCGCCTCCACAAAGCAAGACGAACTCGATCGCATTTCTTCCTGGTGTGGAGTTTCAGGTGCCTTGATTAATCCTAATAAAGCATCAGTTTCATGGTTCTCCCTTAACAATCATATCGTTAATATGACCACACCGGTAGTATGAATGGGAGCTGATGAGGTGACCAGGGACAAGTTTGATCGCAGCCTGTTTTCGGGACCACGTTGACCATGTGATAACAAAATTCTGCAAAGGATTAGCCGCCTTGAAGGTCATGGCAACTGCCAACATCGAGCAGAGGCTACTTACTCTTCTGTTCCAGGGATTAGTCCTCGCACCAATCGAGTATGCCCTGGCAATTCTTACTGTCAGTACGACTCAAATTGATAGGCTGGAGAAAATACAAAATGAAGCCATGCGCATTATCTTGGGATGTAAGAAGGACACTCCCTGTGTAGCAATGAGGTATCTTCTTGACTTTCCAACCATGGATGACAGAATCAAGATCTGGAGAGCATGAACATACCTGAAGATTAGTACAGATACAGAGCATCCATTGCACCACGTACCCAACACAGTGAATGGTGCCAGGCTAAAAAGAGGCAAATCATGGGTGGGCTGAGCAGAAGATGTCATCAAACAGGTCTGTGGGCTTACCAATATCAGCGTTGGTGAGGAGTGGATACTGGTGCCTATGTCATTCAAGGGGACTTTCTCATGTATTGTCACACACGACAGGAAAAGTAGGGAACAGAACCCGGTCGTGATTAATGCTGAGGTCAATGGTCTCATCTGTGATAACACTGATGAGAAAGATGCAGTCATCTATACAGACGGATCTGTAATACGACACCAAAGAAGTGCATGGGCATTTACAGCACGCTTGGCAGGCAGAATAGTCATGGAAGACAGTGGTGCATATGTCATGACCATGAGTAGAATGACAATGGAGGCGATGGCAGTGACCAAGGCATTCAAATGGTTAGAGTCACAAGACTACACCCACGCATGTATACTGAGTGATTCGATGAGCATGATTAAAAAAGTGTAGGCGGGCTCTGTACGCATGCAATGGGTAGAGTCGTTGCAGAAATCCAAAATACGTAAGGTCACTTTTGTCTATGTCCCTGGACATGTGGGAGTACGGGGAAATGAAAGAGCGGACAGGTTGGCTAGCTGCGCTGTCGTTGAGGACGGGCAACCAATGGATCGGGCGGACATCATCAAAGCCCTCCGAGATGTGGGAAGAGCACGTCACTTCGTCGGATGATGGAAATGGGAGTTAAGACGGGCACAGCCAGAAATGAGAAACTTAGTGGCCGTGTTAGAAGACTTATCAACCAACATAGAACTGGAGTCGTCAGTCGCTGGACACTGAGGGAATTGCTGAGGAGGGGATCTCAGCACCTATGGACATGTTTGGAGTGCAATGATGATGACCCGCAAATAACTCAATAACTGAGATGCTGGTAAAGTGGCATTTAAATACCTGCTACAGAGGTGAACAGCATTTGATATGAACAGAAGAGCAGCTGGTCATATGTCATTCCAGGACATGATGTATGGTTATGTCACCAGCCTTGAACTTATGACAGCTTCAGTCTCAAAGTTTCAACAGAGAAAATGTAACCTCTGAACTTATGACAGCTTCAGTCTCAAAGTTTCAACAGAGAAAATGTAACCTCTGAACTTAAGACAGCTTCAGTCTCAAAGTTTCAACAGAGAAAATGTAACCTCTGAACTTATGACAGCTTCGGTCTCAAAGTTTCAACAGAGAAAATGTAACCTCTGAACTTATGACAGCTTCAGTCTCAAAGTTTCAACAGAGAAAATGTAACCTCTGAACTTAAGACAGCTTCAGTCTCAAAGTTTCAACAGAGAAAATGTAACCTCTGAACTTAAGACAGCTTTAGTCTCAAAGTTTCAACAGAGAAAATGTAACCTCTGAACGTATGACAGCTTCAGTCTCAAAGTTTCAACAGAGAAAATGTAACTTACTCCTAAGCTGTTGCATGAACTGTTCTATATCAGTCCCAATTTTATTTGTTTATAATTCTGGTACATATAACAGAAATATGGTTTTACAGAAGAATGTTGAGAATACCATTGACAGCTAAGAAAAGTAATGAAAATGGTCTGAAAGAGGCCAAAGCAAAAAGAGAGCTAATATCCAATATTAGGAAAAAACAATCATCATTTTTTGGCCATGTAATTAGAAGGGAACAGCTGGAATATATTGTAACAACGGGGAAAATTGAGGGACAAAGAGATAGAGGGAAGCAAAGAGAAAAGATACCAGAGAGAATGGTTTGGCAGAAGGTCAACAACAGAAATGATAAATAACTGTCGACATCGAAAGTTGTGGAGCGACATTATGAATTATGCTAGCAGGCATGGCACTTGATAATGATAATAACATGAATGTTATTCTAGTTTATCATTGTAAGATTTACCTGATTTATGGCTCCATTGTTTAACATCATTTTACTTATTGTTGGGTAAAGGTAAAGTACGAGACTTGAACCAGCGTCTTAGCACACAAGTTTACACCCATATGTGCTCGGCCGCCTATCCAGAAATGTTAGGAGATTTCTGGATAGTGTCGCTTCAAGCATCGAAACTCACAATGCGAGGCGACATTCCTCACCTTCCCGGGGTAATAACCTGGTACCCATTTCTGCCAACAGCTGGGTCGGCCGTGGGGGTATTTTTTTTTCAAACCACGAGTACAACTCAACTGCTCCCAGTGGGAATCGAACACGGGTTGTCCGAACGTCAGTAGCCCATTCAGGTGGTTTTCCCAACAAGGCTACCGAGGCCCCCTTTTATTTATATTTTATATATAATTTATTATTGTTGGGTACTCTGAAAGAGTCTTGATTTGACAAATTATTTAAGTTTTTAGTTTTGATTGTATTTTGAGGATAGCCATTAACAATGTGGGTTTAGTTTACTATGTTTCTTTTTTAGTTTGTGAATAGTTAAATATATGGCCCTTTTCGTCTTGTCAGACGGTCTGGTGGAGGCTATTGTGTATTTTATTTAGGTTTTGTTTTTGTCAAACAGCTTCTCTCGTGGCTAGTTCTGCCAATGTTTAACAAACACACGGTCACAGAATGAACAAGTCAGGCCCACAGGGTTTTCCATCCTTTTTCATGAGACTTTTCTCTTCTAAGTTTTGCCGTAGCACAGTCTCAAATTATGTTATACTGTTCCTTATACATGCTCTCCATGATGTGCTCTCCATATGGAGAAGTCTTTCGGAGATGATTTACAGATATCTCTATAACGTAGTTTAGGTCTGCTGATTTGTCTTTTTCTGTGTGTTCGCCATATAGTATTTGCCTGGGGATGCGTTTTTCTTCCATTCGCTGGACATGCCCCTGCCATCTTAGTCTTCGACATCTGTGCATCAACATGATTGTTGGGGTCTTAGCACGCTGCAGGACAGTTGAGTTGGTTATTTTATTCTCCCATTTGATGTGCATTATTCTGCGGAGACATCACATGTGGAAAACATTTAGTCTTTTTTCCTGGTTTGAGTAACAATATCGAGATGTAGCCTATTTAGTTCTTTATCTATGAGGGCTGTTGTTCTAATTTGCCCTTCTGTCGGTGTGTTTGCTTTAGCAAGTCCTGGGCACATGGTCCTTACTTTCCATGTACCAAGTTTAAACATTGGTGCTTTCTTCCTCATTTCACTTTGCCTATTCTGCCTGGGCATGGAATATGGAGATAGTGCTTTACCCATTCGCACTATCCCCCTCTTGACTTTTTATCAAGGATTTCCAAAGGAGGGACAAAGTCCACCGGAATTGAAAGAAGATGCAGGGGATGCCAGAAAGATGGTTAACGCCGTCTACTGCCGTAGTGTCCCTCCCTCCAGATTTGTACTCTGGGTGTACTCCCATAACCTTCGATTCTAACTAGAATCTAGTCCACAAGGTAGTGGAGGGCTTTGTGGTCAGTTTCCCTTCTTCTAGACGGGTTGCCAGCCAAGGTTTATGAGTCCCGTCTACTGCCGTAGTGTCCCTCCCTCCAGATTTGTACTCTGGGTGTACTCCCATAACCTTCGATTATAACTAGAATCTAGTCCACAAGGTAGTGGAGGGCTTTGTGGTCAGTTTCCTTCTTCTAGACGGGTTGCCAGCCAAGGTTTATGAGTCCCGTCTACTGCCGTAGTGTCCCTCCCTCCAGATTTTGACTCTGGGTGTACTCCCATAACCTTTGATTCTAACTAGAATCTAGTCCACAAGGTAGTGGAGGGCTTTGTGGTCAAAGTTTCCCTTCTTCTAGAAGGGTTGTCAGCCAAGGTTTACGAGTCCCATCTACCTGGAGCGATATCTAGAGATATGCCTTTGTCAGGTGCCTGGACGTCCGAGAAAAGACTTTACCAGTCAGTGCTAGGCTAGAGATTACTCCAGTGCACAAGTACCATATCAGTGAAAACACATCACTTAAACAGTACATAATCCATTTAATGAATTAAACATCCATAGAATGGATTGTCGGCATAGGACTTTTCCTCACGATAGCATTTTACTGCGTAATTAAACACAAAAATTGAGAGCCAGAAGCTTCGCTGCTATCAGTGGCCATCTTGACCAGAATAGTTAAATAATTTAACAAGAAATAATTAAATTTTACTTTCACAATGAAGGTAGACTGGTTCTCCAATAGTTCCTCACCAAGATTGTTGTGCTGATTCACGCCAACCTATCGTGTTGTTATGAATCACTATGGCTTGTATTGTTGCCTTATATACACAAGTATTGAACTTGCAAGTTTGATCATGTATCAGTTGAATTAACATGTCTTTTCTTAAACACAGGTTCGTATTATTAGAAATGTAATTTATTCATTAGATACTGTTATTTTAATGCCACTTCATGTGTTAAATTGCCTGTTATTTGAAAGTTGATGACACATTAAATAACTTGTTACTTGAACAATTGCCTTAAGTTTATATATTAGATAACCCATTATTTAAATGTTGAATGTACAGCCTCATAATTGCAGTGATAATTAACATACAAATTATGTGCAAGACATAGTGCAATTTATGAGATGAAAGTAGTCTAGTGTATTGATGCTGATGTCTGTATCAGTGAACCATAACTGCTCCAGTTCCTACTTTACTTCCTTTTGGTAGCTCTGGAAGGAGCCTAACTAGTCTGGTCAAAATATCAAAGAGTAAAGGCAGACCCAGTAGTCTCAAATTGCTGGGCTGAGATCAGATATATTAGGTTAACAGTTCTAGATATTGTAGCATACAACTCAATCCATTTTATAATTGTATTAGGGAGAACAAACATACAGTCTGTCACGTATCAAGAGAATGACTCAACATTACACATTTCTGTTTATCTTGCATTTATTTATAAATAATGGCTGGAATAGAACGTTTTTGTATAATTTTATCCAAGAAAATGATCTCACTTGCTAAGATCAAGGTTATCAAAGCTTCTATTCTTGAACATTCAAAAATACATCACTATCTGAGGCAGTGGCAATTAGTACAAGACATGCAGCACATTAGTTTAGAGATGACAGTAATGTGGCCGTGTATGACAAGATTAGTGACTCATGGCGTAAGAAGTATAACGCACTAGATCAGACATGACAATAACTTGACAGTATCAGTGACACGTGGTGTAAGAAATGCAACATAGATCAGAGATAATAACATGGCAAATGACAAGATCAGTGACACATGGCATAGGAAATGCAACACACTAGATCAGACATGAAAATAACATGGCACTACACTAATTGGCAAATGACAAGTGGTGACACAATTTAACATCATACAAGTCTATGAGCCAATAGCTGTCGGGATAATAACAAAACCCAAGAATATATAATATTCTACACACTTGATAAGAAAGGCCTTCTAACACTATTCCTGGTTTCAAAATACATCTCATCATAATTAACCTCAGCTGCAATGGGAGAGCAGACTTCATTTGGACAAACTGGATCACACAGTTCATACTAACTTAAAGTGAAAGTTGCATTGGGCATTCTATGACTGGATGAAGATGAAAGAATATAATAGAATTTATATGACAACTGTTTTCACTATGTGAATGAGCTGAGTAATTAAATGAGTTTATGGAACCCAGTTAATCAAGGCAGTAGGTATGAATCTTGGGTCATTCTTCTTGTCTAAAATTGATGGTAACAGTATAAGTAGAGAGCTATATAGAAGTGCCCAGGTAATGAAATAGTTTAACAGCTAGAATCAATAGCACATATGGTAGGAAGGACGTAATGAACCACTTAAAACCATCTTTGACCTTTGGTGTTTCAACAGATGGTCAGTAGCAAGTAATCATGATTTGTCAGTAGTTTGGGTATATATTACTGTCCTATGTTGGGTGCTGTTTTACTGACCAGCTTCTCTTGTGGCTCAGTCTGCCAATATTGGATAGACAGATTCCACCATAGAATGAACAAGATACATTTGTGGTACTTGGTCTCATCCCTTTTCTCTTGCACCTTTTGTATTCTGATTTTGACATCACTGCCTCGAATGTTGCTGGGCTATTTTTTTTCTTCATGTGTTATGTGATCAGAGCATCTTTAAATGATAAAAGAAGTCCCATGCAAATATTTTTTTCATGATGTAGTAAACCTTACACTATACAAGACCACAGTATTTGGAGGGAAAAAAAGGGGTGGGGTGGCTGTAAAAAAAAAAAAAAGTAAAGTACCCCCATCACGCCAAGTGGCATATAGGGAAATATGGTGTTCTTCTTCTTTTACCTTTTAGCTCCTGGTGGAGCATAGGTCTTCAACAAACACTTTCCTAGTCGTTCTGTTTTTTGCCATTCTTTTAAGATCATTCCATGTCTTCCCCATCATCTTCATCTATGCTTCTATCTGTCTTCTCCAAGAATTCCTTGGCCTTCCTCTTTGTCTTTTCCCCTGGGAATTCCAAAAAAGGGCCTGTTGTGTAATACTCTCAGTTGGCTTCCGTAGTGTGTGTCCTATCCATCGCCATCGTCTTCGCTGTATCTCTTTATCCACTGGTATTTGACCGGTACATTTCCATAATTCTACGTTAGTGACTTTGTCCTGCCATTTCCATCCCTTTATTCTGCGCAAGCATCCATTAATGAAAGTCTGTACTTTCGTAATTGTCAATTTTGTCATTCTCCATGTTTCACAGCCATATAATAGGACCGACTTAACATTTGAGTTGAAAATTTTTATTTTTGTATTTAGCCTAATTTCTTTGGATTTCCATATGTTTCCCAGTGCAATGAAAGCTCCTCTTGCTTTTGATATCCTTATTTTGGTATCATTTTCTGTTCCCCCTCTTTATCTATATTACTGCCCAGATATATATAAGATTGTACGTCTAGTAGAGGTATTTCTCCTAGTTTTATATGGTTATTGCCAACTGCATTAATTCTCATAATGTTGGTCTTATCTCTATTAATCTTTAGTCCTAGCTGTTGTGATCTCTCATCTAATATACTCATTTTATCCTGCATCTGTTGATGGCTGTGTTATAGGAGAGCTATGTCATCAGCAAAGTCTAAATCATCAAGTTGTTTGGTCAGTGACCACTGGATCCCATTTCTGTTGTTTTGAGTTATTTTCATAATCCAATCTATGGCCAGTAGAAAGAGAAATGGAGACAGGAGGCATCCTTGCCTTACTCCTGTTCTTATTTCAAATGCTTCTGTAAGCTGACCTTCATGCACCACACTACATTTTGTTCCTTCATACATTGTTTTTATCAGGTTAATAAACTTTATGGGGATTCCGTAATGACTCAGCAACTTCCAAAGCATTCTTCTGTCTAAACTATCAAATGCCTTTCCGTAATCTATGAATCCAATATAAAGTGGGGATTTTAGTTCTAAACTTTGTTCAACTATTATATGTAGGGTAGTTATTTGATCAGCACATGATCTGTTCTTCCTAAAACCTGCTTGTTCATCTCTCAAGTGTTTCTCTATAGCCTCTTTTAGTCTCTCCAGAATGATTCTGCCTAATATTTTCCTGGCACTGATAGTAGCATAATTCCCCTATAATTTGTGCACTCCTGTAAACTTCCTTTCTTTGGAAGTTTGATCATATAACCTTCTCTCCAGTCTTTAGGTATTTCTTCCCTCTCCCAAATTTTATCCAATAGATCCTGTAACATCTTGGTAGAGGTGTTAATATCTGCTTTGATGGCTTCTGAAGGAATTTCATCTGGTCCTGTGGCTTTACCATCTTTTAATAGTTTGATGGATTTCATTATTTCTTCTTTGCTTGGTTTTCCGCAGTTAACGTGTAACTCTTCTTCTGCTGGTAGTATATCTGGAGGATTATTTGAGCCGGGTCTGTTCAAAAGTTCTTCAAAGTGTTCTTTCCATCTCTCCATTTGTTCCCTTATATTACTAAGCAGATTTCCTTTCTTGTCTTTGATAAAGGTGTTGATTTGTTTGTATTTTCCACCTAATTTCTTTGTGCTGTTGTACAGTTATTTCATATTCCCTTTATTTGCTGCTTCTTCTGCCTCTTTAGCTAGTTCATCTATATATTTCCTCTTATCCCTTTTAATGCATCTTCTCACTTCTTTGTTCACCTCTGTGTAAGCTTCCTGTGTCTTGGCTTTATTACTTCTTGTTTTGCTTTTATTTATGTCTGCTTTCTTGTTCTTTCTTTCTTTAATTTTATGCAGGGTCTCTGCTGTCATCCATGCCTTATTCTGGCGTTCTTTTTTCCCCAGTGTTTCTTCGCATGTCTCTTTCCATATATTTTTTACCTGTTTCCAATGATCTTCTATATTTATTGTATTTTCTAGTTGTTGGAGGACTTGGTATTTGTTTGATATTGTGACTGCGAATTTATCTTTAATTCCTTGTTCTTTAAGAAACCCTACATTGAAATACTTTCTACCCTTATTCGTTGTATTATACCTTTTTAATTTAATTTTAAGTTTGGCTAACAGAAGATGATGATCAGAAGCTATATCTGCCCCTCTATATACTTTTACATCCTGTAAGGATGACTTAAACTTATTATTAATACATATGTGATCAATTTGATTTTCCGTTCTATGATCTGGTGACACCCAATGTAGCTTTGTGTATTCTTTTATGTTGGAATATTGTTCCTCCTAGGCTCATTTGATTAAGGGCGCAGAAATTCACAAATATCTCTCCATTCTCGTTTATATCTCCAAGTCCATGTTTTCCCATAATCTCTTCGAAGCCTCTGTTGTCTGATCCTACCTTAGCATTTAGGTCTCCCATCAAGATTATAATATCCTTGGCTCGTCTTGCATCCATCTGCCATTGTAGCTGTTTATAAAAATCATCTTTAACTGAGTCTCCCGTCATGCCAAGGGGCGTATAGGGAATACGGTGTTAGTGACCCTATATTTTACAGACCTTCAGCACATGATTTTTGGGGTAATGTGGTCGGTATTATGCCCGTGCTGCTTTACTTTCCAAGAAAAAAATCCGGTACCCATTTAAGGCTGGGTGAACCGAACCCAGAAGCCGTCGGTTGGGATCGAACACTACCCCTTGTCCTTTGTAGTCCAGTTCACTAACCACTGAGTGGGGTGGCTGTGCTCTGTTATTTATCTCCACAAACTCAATGGGGCAGGTACACATTTCTTTTAAAGTTTGGTTGAGTGTATACCACTTTATCGCCAAGCCAGTGCATTACCACTATGGAAGTGATGCATTCCTTAGATAATAAAAGGACAGGAATGAAGGGGCAAATATATTTATAAAGACCAAAAGAATACAAATGTTGAAATACTAACAAATGAAGACATTATTACTTGTGGTTGGACTGTATTACAGCCACCGAAAATCTGAACATAAAACAATTTAGAAACAGCCTGTAATCACAAACTATCAGTTTCTTTCTTCCTTTTGCAACTTCTCACAATCAGAACACACCAGTTGTGAAAGAGTGTGTTGATTATAAACTGTGAGGCAGAGAAGCGGTAAGCAAGTTGCCAACACAAACTTTGCACTATATAGTGGTTAATCACAAACCTAGATTCTTTCTCTCATGTGTGACTAATCACCAGGTCTGCTTTAAAAACTTTAGCCAAGATCCTGACTTCCATCTATTTTATTGAGAGTCATATGTTCCCCTAACTGAGACTCACCAAAAACAACAGTCACACATTGTAACATTGCTTCATAGCTAATGAAATCAACCTAAAAATCAGAAACAAGAAAAAGAAAAGATCACAGAATCAAACATTTTAGCTCATTTGGCCACCAAATTGATTAAATTAAAAATTGTTCAAGGACAGATATAGTGATATTTCTTTTTGACTCTAAAGCAACTTTAAGAATTATTTAAGAGATCAAATTCGTCAAGTCATCAATGAACTTAGCTCTTAGCTAAATGTACATTATGATATGAGAAGATGAGGTCCTAAATGTATGATGAAGAATGCACTGGACGCTGTCAAACTCAAACAATGCAACTGAAAGGACAAACGAAAAACATGGAACAACATTACTGTACCCTGACAGCTTCACACAGAAGCATCCTCAAAGAATAAACAAACATGATCGTAGTTGTGTAAAACTAGGTAGTAATGGAACAACAATAGTAAGAAAACAATAAACCCTGTCTATAGGACATTTGCCAACACCTTTAACCATAGACCTGAATAAACACCAATGCAGCTCCCTAAATCAGAAGATGTTAAAATTAAACATATTTTAGATTATTACTCTTCTTGGTAAAAATAAATCAGTTTTAAATGATTATTTTTCTTTCCAAACTTAAAATTATGAATCAAATCTAGCTGGGACCATAACCAGATATTAACAGACTAAATCATGAATGAAGCAAAGGGAAATGCAGTGAGGACATTAAACTTTCGAGGCAGCATTTTAATATTACTATAGCAAGTAGTTAGTAAAATGTCTGATGAGTATGCAAGTATGCGATTCATTGAAAATAAAGAATATAAAACAGCATAGGTTAATAAAAGTGTGCCAGACGCCAAATTTTTTTTCAGTCTTGCAAT
Source organism: Megaustenia siamemsis (assembly GCA_032433765.1). Classification (NCBI taxonomy): domain Eukaryota; kingdom Metazoa; phylum Mollusca; class Gastropoda; order Stylommatophora; family Ariophantidae; genus Megaustenia; species Megaustenia siamemsis. The sequence goes on along the minus strand of JAVIAB010000092.1, from coordinate 19,581,352 downwards.
CACAATGATACATGTTTCAATATATAAAGCTAAAATTTCAGCACACACAAAGTAAATTTTTTTTTCAAATTCAAGCAAACTGAGGTAACATAAAAACACATAACAGCAGTCAAATACACTCATATGTTATCACCATGTGTAAAGATCTTTTGTATGTACACAATGTTAAACCTATGAGATATGAGATAAAAATATGGTAACTTTCTCACTAATTTTAACAAGGGTTATGCCATGATAACAGAGTACAGCAATCTCCAAAATTTATGCAGTAAACATTTATATGTTTCACTTTCATGTAACTGGGCAAAAAAATACCAAAATTAGCAAAAAATTTACAAATTAAATTTTGTGTCACGCAATAAAACCTTATGTGCTACCTCCAGCCAAATAGACTCAGAGGCCAATTATTCAGTCTTTGACTTGGTTAATTTTCTACAGTTGGGTGTAAATTGCAGACTTACTACGAGGAGATTTAAAAAGATATGTGATATACTGGTACAGCTGCTTCAGTTTCTTCATATAATAAATACAGTGGTGCATCATACTTCAAACAACCCTAACTTTAATTGTTCCAGACTTTGAATGCTAAATTTGAGGGAATTTTGATCCAGTGTTTGAATGATGCTTCTACTTTTGAACTGTGTGAGTGTACAGAGAAGAAAATACCATCTGTACAATGTCATTTTAGAGGTAGGGTTCGATCCCAACTGACGGCTTCCGGTTCACCCAGCCTTTAATGGGTACCGGATTTTTTTCTGGGAAAGTAAAGCGGCATGGGCGTAATACCGACCACATTACCCAAAAATCATGTGTCGAAGGTCTGTAAAATTTATGGTCACTAACACCATATTTCCTATACGCCACTTGGCGTGACAGGGGTACTTTACATTTTTTTTTTTTTTTTTACAATGTTATTTTTTGTTGTGCCAGTCATCTCTTACATTATGTCCATGTTTTTTTTTGTTTCTGCTTTATTCTTGCTGCGTTTTATTATTAATAGATAGATTGTAGTTATATATAACTACTATCTAATAACTCTAAATACATCCTATTCATTCTGCTGATGGATATGTCTGTCCAATATTGGCAGATTCAGCCATGAGAGAAGCTGTTCAGCAAAGCAGCATAAGACACTTATATTTCACATAACTACTGACTTATCATCAGTTGGTAAACTGTCTGTCAAGATGCCAAAGGCCACACGCGGGTGGGCGCGAAGCAAGACGCCGGCCTCGAGACAGAGTGGTTGTGGATTCAAATCCTGGCTGCACCAGTTGGGATTTTTATTTGTGATTTCTCTCTGTAGCAACCACCCCTGGTCTCAGCAGCGAGGCCCTGCTTGAAACGTCAATTACTCATGGAAAAGATATGAGTACCTCCGAAGACGGAGTTATCTGCCTGTGTGGCGAGGAACCCCTGTGCACTCGGCTGTCAGGGAAAAACAGATTAACACACAAAATTCAGTTCCTAGTCTCTAGGGACTTTGTCAGAGGTCAAAGCTGGTGAACGAAAAAAAAATATATATATATGTCTAATAACTAGAACATCCAAGAAGAAAAAAAAGTCTAATGAAAAGGTTTGAAGTAGCAATGATTAAAGTAAAAAAAGAAAATTATCAAGCAGCATGAAAGTGATATATATGTGGCAGATCAGTGGAAAAAGAGGGGAAGTGAACCAGAACTCTGAAGTAGCAGAACTATGAGACAGAAGAGAGTGAGATCAACAAAAGAACAGTTATCTGGTACGTTTATGGATGGGAATTCCCCTTCCAACAGTAAACCTTTCTCTTCGTCCCCATCAGCTATCTGGGACATCACCAGCCCTCACAAAGTTACAGTAAATACTATTTTCATTTTATTATATAGTATTTTATTTATGTATTTTATTTATTGTTTTCACATTCGAAGCTGAACTGCAGTTGGATTGAGTGTTTCACCAAAGAAGAGGCCTGACTTTATTTGTTGGGACAGCAATTCTTGGGGCATGCTCACTGATAATGAAGTCTACTCAAGAATTGGTGCGAAGTGCACAGAGATTATACGTCCTGTTACGGTAACCCAAAAGTGCCCATTTTGAGCTGCCCACCTTTTATAGTGAAAGCAGAACATTCAATAGCACAGTATGAATGTAACAAACTCATCATTTTTTATAGAATTCAACACATTCAATAGAACAGTATGAACAATCAGGATGAACACCTTCTTGGTTGCTGGAAGGCGGTTGAGCAGATATAGAAGTGCCCCGCCTTCAGTGAAGTTATTTCGTTCTAAAAGTTTCACGTACTTATTTATTATTTAGGGCATTTCATTGTGTCATCTTTACTTTGAATTATGTGTATTTGCTGCCAAAGTTTCTAGAAATGGGTCTGTTTAGAGCTTGGAAACGGATTAATTCACTTTCCTTTATTTCTAATGGAGAAAACTAATTCAGAGTTTGTCAATTCATCGTAGAATGAATTAAGTTCAAAGTACGTAGCACCACTGTATAGGTATATTTTATTATAAGTTTATATACAATAATAGAAAAGCCTGCAAGATGCAGTTTCATATTTACGCTGGAGGTCTTAAAACAAATCCATTATTTAATAGAGGGGATTACTGTAATGATAATTTTTGCTAATAAAGCAAATTATGCTGTCATTACTGTTACAGTTGCAAAAGCATATGTAAATATGATGTTCAAAAGATAATATTCCCATTATATGTTTGTTAATTACACAGATAATGTCATGGATGTTCATTAATTACAAAATATCTTAAGAATAAACAACTGATAACTTTTGAATTAATTACACCATCTAAATGCCCAAAATATGAAAGAAAACAAGGCTAGGAAGTATAACACAGACAAATTCAGCACGTTTGACATTATTATGTTAACAGGTAACAATCATCACAGATGAGATAGGATGTTGGGCATTGAAACTTGTAGAGGAGGTGGTAGCATTGAGTGATTGAATCAAGATTAGAAGATTCTAGTTGGACTTGTAAGTGCATTTGGATAAGTTTTGAAATATGATTTGGAGAGAAATGATTGACACAAAAATTACATGATTGCAAATATACAATTTGTACAGGATTCTAGTACTAGTAGTTGCAAAATAAGCTATCTATAATGTATTATTTGTTTGTTCTGAAATTTAGTCTGTACAGTACTTAGTTATGTATAAACATTGTTTGTGCAATTGATAAAACAATTACTTGTGCAGTTTAAGGATAAATCCAACCAAAATCAGAGGCATCACAAAGGTGACTGGCACACACTGAAGTAAATCATAATTTCTGCTAACAGACAGACAACAATAAGTCAAACACAACAATTTCACAAAGTTTCAAGCATCGCAATTAATGGCAGTATAATCATGCTCAGAAATTAATAAAAACATAGCTGACGTTCTTTACACACAGTGAATTACAATTGTATATTGTTCTTGGATACAATTTGTCAAATGAGACCTGACAGGTTCTGAATGGTTAGCTCCATGGGGGCTTTTACTGAGAAGAAATGAGAGAGTATTACCTTCTTGATGAGCACAACTTAAAATATGACTGAGATTGTGGGCAAGATCAAACAAAGTTTTAAATAAAACTAACACAGCAACAGCATGGACTTTTGGTGATTCCATGCTTTGAATGATGTAGGGATATTGCATAGCAACAGTTGGGTTTTCATGATAGTAAATGATGGGCAGAACATCATCCAACAATGTCACCAGATTGGTATCCACCGGATAAAAAGCTGAAAGGTTTAATAGAAGCAAAGTAAAAGATAAAATTAAGAGTATCTTGAAAAGAGAAAGATGAGAATTTTTAACATAACAGAAAAAAAAAAATGGAAGTTAAGTAAGAGGGGGTGGTATAGGAGTGAGATGTCGGCCATAGGACAGGAAGGTCTCAAGTTCGAATTCCACAAGTGGTGGAAATTGTTCTCCTTGAATCTGAGTTTCTTTGTAGTTTTACCCACCCCCAGTCTTTTAGTCCTCTAGGATAACTCTGAAAAACAGAAAGTCCTATCCTATGTACAATCTGTGCACAGTAAAGAACATTTGGCAGTTATAAGCCAGAAAGAGTATGCCAAATTGGCTCTGCCTAGACAAAATTGTTAAGTAAATCTACCTGTGCCAAATGTGTTAGGTCAAAAGGTGCAGAAACCTATGAAATTGTTGTCAAGTAAAAATTACAATTCTTCTTCTGGATATTAAACAAAGCTATATAAGTGGATGTCTGAAAGTTTAGATAAATAGAATAAGTCATACATTTGGAATTGATCAATTGAAGATCAGACTAGGTTCACATGATACTAATTTCTCTAATTACATTTTTTGGGTAATAAATAGCATTACTGTAATAATTTTGCAACCATATACAAATCAACTTTATTTAACAGAATGCAATCAGAAGTAGATTTGATAACACTTTGGAGGATTCATTTTCTCATGACATCAGATCATAATGATCTCATACCCAAGATATAGACCAGTAGTTCTAAGATAAGATACTATCAAATCTGTCATGTGGAAGAATTTATGTTGTATGGAATGAGCATCTTGTGAAAGATGGCCATTGGTTTAGTAGGGGATTTTTCTGTTGCCCAACATGATGCTCCAAATGACCAGTCACTGACTACTTTGTGTCTGTCCATGACTAAAGATAAAAGACAGCTCTGAATATAGGAACCCGAGCAGAGGTTAGTGGTAAACAAATGCAACTACTGACAAGCAGTTCATCCTAAAGTAACAAAGCATACAACAAGCAAATATCATGTACTAGGACATGAAATATGAATAACATTCCAATTATGTACAATGGAATAGAATGTGAAATTTGGGGCATTTGAAATAAACACATACAGACTAACTAAACATCACAAATCACAGACAACCATTATATGTATGTTCACAGATAAAATAAGGACACGCATCAGCTACATACATCACAAAGAGCAGCTTATTGTAAGCTACTTTTCATGTTTAAGTGTGACATAAGTCTAGCACCTGAGGTCAAGTGAACGATATACATTTGTGAAGGCATTCATCTTGCTGGGAACTAATGCAGCCCTTTTTGTAAGCGCACACACCGATGTGCAAAATTTTTGTGACATAAATCATATGGTGGTGTTATGTTGAGAAACTAGGAGCCAACTTTAGCTATCAACTCATCACATATTGCTGTTAATTCCTGGTTTTCTTTCTCCTGTAAATAAGAACAATTTAAAATAAAAGGTAAGATTGACAAGTTCACATATCAAACAGTTTAATTTAATAGGTTAAAATTGACAAGAAGATGATCTTTCACAAGTTCACGTATCAAACAGTTTAATTTAATAGGTTAAAATTGACAAGAAGATGATCTTTCACAAGTTCACATATCAAACAGTTTAATTTAATAGGTTAAAATTGACAAGAAGATGATCTTTCACAAGTTCACATATCAAACAGTTTAATTTAATAGGTTAAAATTGACAAGAAGATGATCTTTCACAAGTTCACATATCAAACAGTTTAATTTAATAGGTTAAAATTGACAAGAAGATGACCTTTACAAGTTCACATATCAAACAGTTTAATTTAATAGGTTAAAATTGACAAGAAGATGATCTTTCACAAGTTCACATATCAAACAGTTTAATTTAATAGGTTAAAATTGACAAGAAGATCTTTCACAAGTTCACATATCAAACAGTTTAATTTAATAGGTTAAAATTGACAAGAAGATGATCTTTCACAAGTTCACATATCAAACAGTTTAATTTAATAGGTTAAAATTGACAAGAAGATGATCTTTCACAAGTTCACATATCAAACAGTTTAATTTAATAGGTTAAAATTGACAAGAAGATGACCTTTCACAAGTTCACACAATATCAAATTGAATCTAAGTTCAAATAAATAAAAAAAATTAGCGAAAATGAAAAAAATATTAAAAGTAGTCTTACAGCAAATACTGCTGTAGGAATGAGAAATGTAAGTAACGTAAAAGTAAAGATTCTCTCCATGTATGAGGAATAATGTTTGTGACCATATATTTCCATGATCATAGCACATTTTTGATAATGTGGCTGATATCATGATAAGCTGTCTTTACTTTCTAGAAAAATCTCTGACACTCATTTTTAGATGCTGTATGAACCCCGGAGCCTTGTTGGTCCCCGTCTTTAAAATCCAGGAATTAAACTCAGATCCTTCTGGTCAGGAACCAAGCATACTAACTACTCAGCCACCATGTAAAGTAAAGCAAAGTAAAGAGCCCCCATCACTCCAAGTGACTTATAGGGAATATAGTGTTAGTGACCATAAATTTTACAGACCTTCAGCACATGATTTTTGGAATAATGTGGTCTGTATTACGCCCGTGCCGCTTTACTTTCCCAGAAAAAAATCTAGTCCCCTTTTGAGGCTGGGTGAATCCAGAAGCTGTAGGTTGGGATCGAACCCTACCTCTTGTCCTTTGTAGTCCAGTTCACTAACCACTGAGCTATCGCGACTGCCACTCAGCCACCAAGGCTCCTAGAAATTTAGAATGAGAAATGCCTCTAAATTTATACAGGTGGTGGTAGAAACAATCATGATTGTTTTGATAAGCACAGCACTAGAACAGCAACCTTGCAGTTGCACATCTCAAAGGGAATGTTGGCTGCAGTATTTTGTTGACTGTGATATTTATGTCTGCCTTTCAGCCTGGAATCTGATTTCATCATGCTGCTTTTGTTTTCTTCCTTCAATCCTTATTTATTGAGCTAAAACCCACTAACTACAAGAAGAAGACACAAAAGTAAGAAATTAGAATCAGAATAGCAAAGGCAACAATGACCTTCGAAAACTTTGATAAAATATGGAAATAAGAATTACTAAACACAAAAACAAAACAGGGTTTTAAAATCAAATGTGTTATCCACCCATGCAAGACAAATGAAATATAAAATTAATTATATGCATCACAAAACAAAATTATAACAAAAATACTTCGTATACCATGGAATGATTTCAAGACTAGCGCAGGAATAAGAGAAATGACCATATATACAGCACTATCACCTACAACCACGAAAAGTAGGTTGGCATATATCTGCCATTTGATGAGAAGAGTAACGGAATTGCAAAGCAGGCCCTCAAATGGGAAACAGCGGGCAAAAGAAAGAGGCCAATTTAGAGAAACACTAATAAGAACACTCCGATGAGAAGCAACAACAGTGAGCATCAGCTCCTTTGCTGAGGTTGAGAGACTTGCTCAGATAGGGATGTGTGATGAGACACATTGAAGGTCCTGTGCAAAGTCTGAGACTTAAGACAAAAGGTCAGGAGTCTTGAATTTCTACCCAATGTGCTGTCTTCAGACTACAAGGACAATACGTGCACATACACAAATATAAACTGTGATAACGAGACAAATGTTTGGAAATATAAAATACATACTTTTCTTTGCAAGCTCTCTTCTAGACCAGAAATGCGAAGCTCAGCTTTCTTAAGGGCAGCTTCTAATCTAACAATGTCAGATTTGGTCGATTTCTTGATTTTCTCAATATCTTCATTAGCTCTGTTCAATACAAAAACATATATCATTACAAGTTCAAAGAAAAAGGTAAAGAAAAAGTGTTTACTGTCACATAATGGTCTGTAACACCAGGGCTAAAACTAAGAATAGCAAAATGTTACATCTTCTCAATATTCCTGTAAGGTGCAGAAACATGGATATTAAACAAGAAAATAGAACAGAAAATTGAAGCCTTTGAAATGTGGATTTATAGAAGAATAGGTAGAATTGGATGGAAAGAAAAGAAAAGAAACGATGAAGTTTTAAAACAACAAAAAATGAAAAGAGAAGTACTAAACACAACTAGAACAAGACAAATGAAATTTTTGGGGCATGTTAAAAGACACAACAGCCTAATAAAAGTAATATTGGAAGGGAAAATACAAGGTAAAAGAGGCAGAGGCAGACCAAGACTAACATGGACGAGTAACATCAAAAGATGGACAAGTCAACCTATGACAATCTGCACCATCAAAGCAAGAGACAGAGTAGAATGGCGCTCCATGGTAGTCAACCTTCGATGTGGAGACGGCACTCAATGATGATGATGATGTTAGCATTCTTCACTCTTTGTTTGCAATACATCCGCTTCCTGCAGCTTTTTTGTTTTATTAGTCATTTTCTTTATTTCTGTGTGCATCTCTCTTAAGTTTTGTTTACTTTCCATAGTGTCGACTTCTAGACATCTTTGGTTGAGCCAGTCTTCTTTTGCCTTTTTGCACATTCTCCGTATTTCATTGTCAATATATAGTTCATAGATGTGAACTATGATAACAACTTTCTTGTGTTAATTTTTTTAACAGGGAGCCACATAGTTATTTATATTGTAAACTATGATAAAGACCTTCTGGTGTTAACATTATAACAGGGGGCCTCAAAGTTATTTATATGATACACATATAGTGTAAGCCTGAGAGGCAAGGCAGCAGGGGGTCGACGTCTGGGAGTCATGACCAAGGCAGGCCCACCTCCCCTAGAGTGTCAAAAAGCTTAAGGGATGGGGTTGGGGGATGTCTTCTTCTGATGATCAGATTGCCTCCTGCTGTGAAGCTCTGCACAAAGAGTTTCATATTACTTTAAACTATGATAAAGACCTTTTGGTGTTAACATTTTAACAGGGTGCCTCAAAGTTTCATTTAACTTAGGGTCTCACAAGACTAAATCCGGCCATGCAAATCTGGTACAAAAGAAAAGCTAGCTAAAGTGGATGTGTTGGGGAGATAGGTGAAAATGTCTCAGCTGGCTGTATACCATTACACATCTCGATAAATGCCCACCTGGCACGCTTCTAAACTTGGCAGAAGAGCTTCAGGCACGTTTTCATCAACAGAAGATGTGAGAAGAAACGTGGAAACTTGAGTCAAACATATGACAGACACCAAGAAGACATCTTCAGAAAGAGCATCAGACAAAAATAAAAACCATTTCTAATTATTCTCTGTGCAATGCAAAAATATTAATCAAACAGTAACAGAGGTTATCTACTATGAGATTAACAATGAAAAGAAAATGTATTGAGAAGCTGAAAACATAAAGAGATGACATATATTGCATGATTTCAATGATAAGACAATGAGATAAGGCACATTTTCTTACTTATCCAGTTTTTCTTCTGCTTGTGACCGCAGTGCTTGTAACTTCTGGTCTGATTTTTTCAGTTTGTTCTGTAGATCTTCCACACACTGTTTCAGCTGTTCTTCATTCTAAAGTATGAACAAACATAACTCAGCTCATCAACAAATTCAGAGTAATTGAAATAAGGGAACAGATAAAGATGCACAAGAGATCATCTCAGAACAAATGAAAATACAACCAACCAATGAGCCAATAGCTTGCCTGTCCACACACACCACAGCACTCTGCATGACATCACCAATTTATTACAGTTTCCTCTGCTAGTCTTTGACTGGAATCCAACTAGTAATCCGCGCACATGCACACAAAAACATAATAGCCAGAGACACATGGCTACATGAGAAATGATGCTCTTCAATAACAATAAACGAATCTATTTAACCAAGCATGGCTCAGAAAGAAATATTTAAAATGTGGAATTATTTTGTAATAAAAAAATAATAACCAAGTGAATAACCCCAACATATATAAAATCTCACACCAGAAATGATTATTATCAAAGTCTAGTTGCCTCTTTAAGGGGGCCGCAATAGCTCAGTGGTTAGTGAACTGGACTACAAAGGACAAGGGGTAGGGTTCGATCCCAACCGACGGCTTCCGGGTTCACCCAGCCTTAAATAGGTACTGGATTTTTTCTGGGATAGTAAAGCAGCACGGGCGTAATACCAACCACATTACCCCAAAAATCATGAGCTGAAGGTCTGTAAAATATAGGGTCACTAACACCATATTTCCCTATATGCCACTTGGCGTGACGGGGGTACTTTACTTTACTTTTTACTAGTTGCCTGTAAGAGGAGATTCTCATCACTTACCCGTTTGAAGCCCTCTATGATGGACTTGCTCTTCTCATAACGTCGGTGTAAATCTGAGAAAGCAGTCTCCACAGACTGTAGATCTTCAATAGCCTGATAAAAGAAATGAATGTTGTCATGGCATTACAAAAAATAACCAAAACCAACAGTGGAGTCAAGGGAGCTATTGTGACAAAAAGGGGTCTTTCTCATAATAGAGTCAAGGGGGCTATTGTGACATAGAGGTATCTTTCTTATAGTAGAGTCAAGGGAGCTATTGTGAAATAGAGGTATCTTTCTTATAGTAGAGTCAAGGGAGCTATTGTGAAATAGAGGTATCTTTCTTATAGTAGAGTCAAGGGAGCTATTGTGACAAAAAGGGATCTTTCTCATAATAGAGTGAAGGGAGCTATTGTGAAATAGAGGTATCTTTCTTATAGAAGAGTCAAGGGAGCTATTGTGACAAAAAGGGGTCTTTCTCATAATAGAGTGAAGGGAGCTATTGTGAAATAGAGGTATCTTTCTTATAATAGAGTCAAGGGAGCTATTGTGAAATAGAGGTATCTTTCTTATAATAGAGTCAAGGGAGCTATTGTGACAAAAAGGGATCTTTCTCATAATAGAGTGAAGGGAGCTATTGTGAAATAGAGGTATCTTTCTTATAGAAGAGTCAAGGGAGCTATTGTGAAATAGAGGTATCTTTCTTATAGAAGAGTCAAGGGAGCTATTGTGAAATAGAGGTATCTTTCTTATAGAAGAGTCAAGGGAGCTATTGTGAAATAGAGGTATCTTTCTTATAGAAGAGTCAAGGGAGCTATTGTGAAATAGAGGTATCTTTCTTATAATAGAGTCAAGGGAGCTATTGTGAAATAGAGGTATCTTTCTTATAATAGAGTCAAGGGAGCTATTGTGAAATAGAGGTATCTTTCTGATAGAAGAGTCTAGGGAGCTATTGTGACATAGAGGTATCTTTCTTATAGAAGAGTCAAGGGAGCTATTGTGACATAGAGGTATCTTTCTTATAGAAGAGTCAAGGGAGCTATTGTGACATAGAGGTATCTTTCTTATAATAGAGTCAAGGGAGCTATTGTGACATAGAGGTATCTTTCTTATAATAGAGTCAAGGGAGCTATTGTGACATAGAGGTATCTTTCTTATAGAAGAGTCAAGGGAGTTATTGTGACATAGAGGTATCTTTCTTATAGAAGAGTCAAGGGAGCTATTGTGACATAGAGGTATCTTTCTTATAGAAGAGTCAAGGGAGCTATTGTGACATAGAGGTATCTTTCTTATAGAAGAGTCAAGGAAGCTATTGTGACATAGAGGTATCTTTCTTATAGAAGAGTCAAGGGAGCTATTGTGACATAGAGGTATCTTTCTTATAGAAGAGTCAAGGAAGCTATTGTGACATAGAGGTATCTTTCTTATAATAGAGTCAAGGGAGCTATTGTGACATAGAGGTATCTTTCTTATAGAAGAGTCAAGGAAGCTATTGTGAAATAGAGGTATCTTTCTCATAGTTGAGTCAAGGGGGCCATTGTGACATAGAGGTATCTTTCTTATAGAAGAGTCAAGGAAGCTATTGTGACATAGAGGTATCTTTCTTATAGAAGAGTCAAGGGGGCCATTGTGACATTGAGGTATCTTTCTCATAGTAGAGTCAAGGAAGCTATTGTGACATAGAGGTATCTTTCTTATAGAAGAGTCAAGGAAGCTATTGTGACATAGAGGTATCTTTCTTATAGAAGAGTCAAGGAAGCTATTGTGACATAGAGGTATCTTTCTTATAATAGAGTCAAGGGAGCTATTGTGAAATAGAGGTATCTTTCTTATAGAAGAGTCAAAGAAGCTATTGTGAAATAGAGGTATCTTTCTCATAGTTGAGTCAAGGGGGCCATTGTGACATTGAGGTATCTTTCTTATAGAAGAGTCAAGGAAGCTATTGTGACATAGAGGTATCTTTCTCATAGTTGAGTCAAGGGGGCCATTGTGACATTGAGATATCTTTCTCATAGTAGAGTCAAGGAAGCTATTGTGACATAGAGGTATCTTTCTCATAGTTGAGTCAAGGGGGACATTGTGACATTGAGGTATCTTTCTCATAGTAGAGTCAGGGAAGCTATTGTGACATAGAGGTATCTTTCTTATAGTAGAGTCAAGGGGGACATTGTGACATTGAGGTATCTTTCTCATAGTAGAGTCAAGGAAGCTATTGTGACATAGAGGTATCTTTCTTATAGTAGAGTCAAGGGGGACATTGTGACATTGAGGTATCTTTCTCATAGTAGAGTCAAGGGGGCCATTGTGACATTATATATCATAGAAAAGAGATATAATTGAATAAAATTTCATTGAAGGAGCTATGCAACATTTTCTTTATCTCAATACAACAATCAGGCTATAGAGGAACATTTTCCCCTCCTTTCATCGGTTTGTGGCTCTCATTGTGAGCTGATGAACTAAGGGTCTATCATTCTCTGATGTTGTCTTACAATAGATCAAGGTTCATACAGACAACAATTCAATGATAACACATAATCAATACAATGATAACTCACATCAGATATTCTTTAAAAACAGAAAAGCTCACTTTATTTTACCTGATCACGTTCACTTTCCAAATTCTGAACAATTTTGTGTGAGTCTGTTTTAGCCTTCTCTTTTTCCGCTATTTAGGTTGAGTAGAAAATTGCATTGCAAGCATTTATACATACTTTATACATTAACACAAATACAAATAATGTGGGAGATTAAACTGATCTACAAAGTGAGTATTTATTTACTGAAGGCACAACTGGGTTGTCCTTCTCTTCTCTTCCTCTTTGGGTGTCAAGGGGAGATACAAAGTTCTAGTTCTTGCCATTCTGGCACACTCAACAGCTGTCAACTGATGTTCCAGTAGGGTTTCTTGGATGTTGTCAGTCCATCCTAATCTCTGACTACCACAGGCTCTTCTTTCACCTCCTCTTTTAATATATGTTTTGTATGGTAGAGAATCTTTTGCCATCATTCCCAGATGAACATAACAAAACAGCAGGAGAAGCAAACTGAAGAGTAATAGACCATAAATTATATCTCCCCTCAACACTGAAAGGCAAATGAGGATCAAAAGTAGATTTCCAGCTGAGTAAACCCATTCATTTGTTGTCTCTGTATGTAGTTTAGAATTGACTGAATGCCCAATCCCTTACAACATCATTTCTAATTCTGTTTCTTCTGATTACCCCAAGTGCTTTTCTCAAACATCTCATCTCTGTGGTGACTACTGGGTTGTAATGTTCTCATGGTTTAGCTTCAAGATGAAAAAACATTCAAGGTTGCTATATATTAAATTCCTGATGGTGTAGCAGGCCAAGATGGCTGCCTAGTCAAATCACATTTGGGACTGGTAGCATTTTTGCTGCAGTGCGTTTTCAAGTGATTCTTTCTGTGATTTTCACTTGTGGAGACAAAGGTGGTCCAATCGCATTCAACTGATTGTGAAGGCAACATGGTTTTGTCTCCAGCATGTGGAGATTCATGCTACATGGCAACTGACCAATGACTGAAGTGGAATGGTACCAGGGCCTGGTTTTGCCCTGGGATAGGATGTATGATCTGTGTTCATCTGCAAATTCACCACCAGCTGGACTGTGGGCAGGCTGAGTGTTTCACTAAAGTTGAGGCCTGACTTTATTTGTTGGAACAGTGAAAGAACTAACTGATCATGAACTGTACATGGATTCAGTGCGGGTGCATAAAGATTGTACTGTCCAAAATGTCCATTACACCAATCAGGAAATGTGCATCGTTGAGATGCATACTTTTCTTCAGAACATGACACAATCACTAAAACAGTATGATTTATCAGGATGAACACTTGCTGGAATGGGGGTCCCTGCAGATATGAGAATGCCTTGCACGCAGTGATGCCAATTCGTTCTAAAGTCTACTATAGTTTAGGAAGAAAAGTATAAATTCAAAATAAGCATTACAAAAAATAATAAATAAAAACAGAGTTGATTAAAATGTACAAAATCTGATCTAAAATAAGTAAATAGTATCTTAGATCAAAATGATGTGGTCATCATTAGACGATTAGAGGATTAAATCCTCATTATTCTCATTAGAGGATTAGATGGAATAAAGTGAGACGCAACCTTAAAGATTTTTTTTTACCCCCATTCGCCAGCTTTCACCTCCGTCAAAATCCCTAGAGACTAGGAACTGAATTTTGCGTGTTAATCCATTTTTCCCTGGCAGCCGTGTGCACAGGGCTTATCTTACAGCACAGGCAGATAACTTTGTCTTCGGAGGTACTCACATAAAAAAAAAATCATATTTTCTCCCTTACCACTCTGATAACATTGTTGCAGGTCAACCTGATCACAAACTCTAACTTTACTAGCAGATCAAGCCTATAAATCCAAAAGCTTAAACAAGTAGGGTTGGATTTGTCATATGTAAAGTCATCAATTATTTTTCACTGAACTATCGTCACATAATCTTTTGTTATAGTGTAAGACCAGTGCAAGAGTACATCATGTTTTTCAATATGAGATTATAGTAGTAATTTACTTTAAACAGAGACATTTTTTAGAAAAAAAAAAGTAAATATTATAAAGTAAAGAGTTTTTCAAACCTTGAAGTTGGGAAATTGTTTTTTCAAACTCTGCAACAATCATTCTGAAATGACATTTATAATGATGCTCAAGTGAAATTGTAAAACATCTAAGATGATGTAAAACATTAATGACTTGTTCAGCCTGTAAAACCCTACTTACTTTGGTTTCTAAACCTAAAAGGAAAACTAAATGCTGCAAAGAAACAATGTTCTCAATTGCAATTATTTTTCTATCTTAAAAATGGTTAATTTCATAATCTAGATTACTTCTGCCTACAGTGCTTATCTTTTATGCACCTTTTTTCTTCATCTGCGTTCAAGTCTTATGATCATATGAACTTGACTCTGTCCTGCTCCATGATGGAAGAACAACATCATGACACACGATGAGCTTGTGGACAATAACTTTCACAATATTTACATAAAAATTACCTGTCCCGAAAATAACTTTCACAATATTTACATAAAAATGACATGTCCCGACAATAACTTTCACAATATTTACATAAAAATGACATGTCCCTGAAGGGTGGCCTGTAGACTCTAGAGATGTGGGTTAGCTCAATTATTATCTGATTCATAAACATTTCATGTTCATTACCATTACTTTAGATCATATATCTGTAACACCTTCAGAGTAATCACCAAATAATTCTCCTTCGTCTTTTCCTTCTTGTATATACACTTTGACATGTCAATCTTAATAAGATCAAAGAAGGTATTGGTCAGCCCAAAGTTGGTGTCATCTTCATACAGTTTACCCAGTTAATGTTGAGCACCTCCAATTAAATCTGATTCATTCATCTCAAGAATACTGAGCGCATGCTCAACAGCATGTAGCATTGTTAGAATATTTGAATGGCCATTCTCTGAATTTTCAGCATGCCCTTTCATGAGGACAGGAGCTAAAACAGCAAAACATGAAGAATGTATGGGCACAACAATTTTAGTTAAAATTTCTGGATCTCAGGTTCAATATGTCATAAGTGAGTTTGTTGTAACAAGTGTAAAACTGCCTACACTTAACAATGTTGTGTGTTTACAGTGAGGTTTTTCACTATCTTTTTTATACCATGAATGTCTTTTATTTAGCACCGTCAACAGATCCAACTATTTGTCTCTAGTTTTCTCTGGCTATTGCTGTTGTCTGTGAGGTGGAATAGTCAAGATCTGTCTATTTCTTAACAATGTCATTCCAGTTCTTTCATTGTTACCTTTGTAATACCAGGGTAATTAAACATTTGGTATTACTGCCAGCAGTGATAGGATCAGCTAGTGTCTCCAGATGTGCGACCAGTAAAATTAATTATAACCTGATGATGTTTATGTAACCAGAAACCAATCCCATCTTCCAGTGGAGCAGGCTAATTAGGAAATGGTAAGTCTGGAGAGGCATGGTCTTCATGGCAGTGTGATAATAGGATAATGTCACCCATTGATAGCCGTGATAGCTCAGTGGTTAGTGAACTGGACTACAAAGGACAAGAGGTAGGGTTCGATCCCAACAGATGGCTTCCGGTTCACCCAGCCTTTAATAGGTACCAGATTTTTTTCTGGGGAATTAAAGTGGCATGGGCATAATATCACCACATTACCCCAAAAATAATGTGCAGAGGGTCTGTAAAATTTATGGTCACTAACATCATATTCCCTATACGCCACTTGGCGTGACAGGAGTACTTTACTTTTTTTTAATCACCCATTAATCGTATCAAAGACAGACCAGAGTACAGAGAACAAACATCATTGACTACCAAAAGGCAAAGAGTGCATACCTGTTTTTCATTTTTAAGTATTTATACAAACTATGTATAACCCTGGATTATGATGATGTAGTAAAAATAATGACCTCAAAATACAATTTTTAAAAAATTTGACAGTTTGCTATGGGCAAACATCCCCCCAATCTCCCCCACACCTTCCTTATTATTATTACTTCTGGTGACTCCTGAGTGTTGAATTTGTTTCCTTTGATGTTGAATCAAACACCAACATGCGTTCATAAAAACGTGGCTATTTAAAAAAAAAAACATTTGGCCAATTATCAAGAAATTCATTCTCTTTTTTATAATGGGGGAAATCTCTTCAGCTGTCGGTGAGACATCAAACAAGCCTTCGTAACATGGGACAGGCAGCGACCAACGCTAAGAGGAAGCTGATCGTATGGGACGGACTGACAGCCAATGTGTGAAAAGACAAAGTAACACCTCAGGGTTTCAGGTCGTAAACTGAACCTAAGCCAGAAAATGATGACCGCATCTGATTGCCATGTCTCTCCTTGTGTAAACACACAGCTGTGTAGCAAAAGTTCAAAGAATGAATTCTGAACTCCAAATGTAACATGTTTTGTTATGTCATTTTTATGAAAGTATTATAAGAAAGTGACTCATGGATAGGTATCGTAATCTAGAGATAAGTTAAACTAACCTCATGTCCTCATTGGTATGTTTGACTTTGCGGTTGGTCTCCTCCAGTGCAGCAATTTTCTTGTCTCGCTCTGCAAGCATTAGGCTCCAATCACGCTCTTTATTCAGTAGACTTGCCTGAAAGTTCAACTCCAAGTCTTGTTTCAGTTTGTTCCAGTCTGACTGAGAATACCGCAGCACCTGGCAATAATGAACAACGAAACACAATATCAGTCGCGGCATAACTTTTCAGCATTTTCTATGACAGAGATACCACATAATGCCTGACACAAGAAATCTAGTGTTAGCTGGAGACTCAAACATGGATCAATCAGCAAATGTAGGCTTACATCTGGACCTGTATGCTTAGATTCAGAAATATTGTTAAACTTTTCTTCAAAATATAAATATATTTGACACAAGATTATAACATTTTTCCTTTCATGCTAAGAAAGATGATATATCTGTTCAAGCATTATATAAGTCTGTGAGTAAAAGTTTTAGGTATTAGTTATGAAAACATACTGAGACTCAGTAAGACAATTATATTGAAAATAAAAAATTTGTGTTGATAGTGAATATAAGACTACCATAAAAAAAAGGTTTGTCAATTAATTGAATAAATCTACCAAAAGTTTTTAAATAATTTTTTTTAAAAAGTTGTCGTTGTAAGTTATTGTTTTATCTTATTAAGTATATTAACCACCTCATAAATTTGATTCAATCAGCGATCACTGCTTTGAATTGTTTGTAACATTTCTTTGGTGTCTCTCTCTGTCATAATCCATCTCTTTACTCTGGTTTTTACATTTGTTCTATGTCCATTGAACAAGATAACAAATGTTCCTGGACTTGGATTGACCATGAGGGCAACAATTTTACAAAGTTATTTAAAGAAGCAAGGAGACAAGAAATATATCCTGGCTAACTATAATTAGGGTGTCCAGTTAGCGCAATCGATAGGCAGTTGGCTTACCACGGCAACAGCCGGGGTTCGTACCCTGGCGAGGACACCTGGGTTTTACTAATTCCCTAAAAATTAGTGGGAGCCGCGATAGCTCAGCGGTTAGTGAACTGGACTACTATGGACAAGGGGTAGGGTTCGATCCCAACCGACAGCTCCGGGTTCACCCAGCCTTAAATGGGTACCGGATTTTTTCTGGGAAAGTAAAGCAGCACGGGCGTAATACCGACCACATTACCCCAAAAATCATGTGCTGAAGGTCTGTAAAATATAGGGTCACTAACACCATATTTCCCTATACGCCACTTGGCGTGACGGGGGGTACTTTTTTTTTTACTTAACTATAATTAGAACAGAATTGACAAGGACAGAACTATTATTGTCCAGAACTTTGTTTCAACTATGAAGAGATGTTCATTTTTGTATTAATGAACCACTTGCATAAATGTTTTATTTTTTTCCTTGAAACATTCATTTTTAATGAAAATCTACCTCCACATCAATAACTACAAATCAGTGATAAGACAATAACAATATATGGAAAAGTAACTACCTTTACAGAAATTATATCTCTGTCAAAATATGCTTAAATATGATCTACCTTTACAGAAATTATATCTCTGTCAAAATATGCTTAAATATGATCTACCTTTACAGAAATTATATCTCTGTCAAAATATGCTTAAATATGATAACAATATGATATGGCAAATAAAGGTTTCATATGAAGAGCAGATAATTTATATGGTTGGAGATCAATGGAAGAAACTGTAGATGTAAAATACACACTCAGGAGAGATCCAAATAAAATAGTCATAGCAAACACTGTGATTGAGCGGTGTTAGCTCAGTGGTTAGTGAACTGAACTACAAAGGACAAGGGGTAGGGTTTGATTCCAACCGATGGCTTCCGGGTTCACCCAGCCTTAAATGGGTACTGGATTTTTTTTCTGGGAAAGTAAAGCGGCACGGGCGTAATACCGACCACATTACCACAAAAATCATGTGCCGAAAGTCTGTAAAATTTATGGTCACTAACACCATATTCCCTATACGCCACTTGGCGTGACGAGGGCTCTTTACTTACACTGTGATTAACTAATTTAACAAGGTGATTAGCTAATTTAACATAGTGATTAGCTAATTCTATAGCGAAAGCAAAGAGCTGAATGGCCTTGTAGATGAAGATGTGGGTGCATGTCAGCAATAGGGCTCATAGTGGTCACCTACTCATTGCTTGTGCCAGGATCAGTGAACTAAAACTATCCAGCTGCTCCTCCACCTCTGCATAGGGGAAATTCAAGCCATGCGATCTGTAGTCACTATTGCAGGATCAGAAGACCAAACCTTGCATTGAGCTCAAAGTTGGTTTCCAACCTGTGTTAAAACAGGCTGGCTAACAGAGGCAAATATTGATGTGTTCCTCACAATGGTGAGATTATACTGATAACATCTAGGCAAGGCAAGTTCCAACTTCTCCAGCAGAACTCAGGTATTTAAGAAAGCCACAGCAGCCTGCCACTTGGGTCCAAGAACTTACACTTGTTTAATCCCTGGTCTTCAAATCATTATCTCTTCACTGTGTCTCGGGAAATAGACTAACCAGTCTGGCTAAGTGGGCAAGAGGGAAGGCAACCTGGTACTAGAGTGAAGGAAACCTGGCACTAGAGGGAAGGTAATCTGGCACTAGAGGGAAGGCAAACTGGCACTAGAGTGAAGGCAACCTGGCACTAGAGGGAAGATAACCTGGCACTAGAGGGAAGGTAACCTGGCACTACAGCGAAGGAAATCTGGCACTAGAGGGAAGGTAACCTGGTACTAGAGCAAAGGCAACCTGGCACTAGAGGGAAGGTAACCTGGCACTAGAGCGAAGGCAACCTGGCACTAGAGGGAAGGCAACCTGGCACTAGAGGGAAGTCAACCTGGCACTAGAGTGAAGGTAACCTGGCACTAGAGGGAAGGCAACCTGGCACTAGAGTGAAGGCAACCTGGCACTAGAGGGAAGGTAACCTGGCACTAGAGGGAAGGTAACCTGGCACTAGAGGGAAGGTAACCTGGCACTAGAGCGAAGGCAATCTGGCACTAGAGGGAAGGTAACCTGGCACTAGATGGAAGGTAACCTGGCACTAGAGTGATGGCAACCTGGCACTAGAGGGAAAGTAACCTGGCACTAGAGAGAAGGCAATCTGGCACTAGAGTGAAGGCAATCTGGCACTAGAGGGAAGTCAACCTGGCACTAAAGTGAAGGTAACCTGGCACTAGAGGGAAGGCAACCTGGCACTAGAGGGAAGGCAACCTGGCACTAGAGTGAAGGCAACCTGGCACTAGAGGGAAGGTAACCTGGCACTAGAGGGAAGGTAACCTGGCACTAGAGCGAAGGCAATCTGGCACTAGAGGGAAGTCAACCTGGCACTAGAGGGAAGGTAACCTGGCACTAGAGCGAAGGCAACCTGGCACTAGAGGGAAGGTAACCTGGCACTAGAGGGAAGGCAACCTGACACTAGAGTGAAGGCAACCTGGCACTAGAGGGAAGGTAACCTGGCACTAGAGGGAAGGTAACCTGGCACTAGAGCGAAGGCAATCTGGCACTAGAGGGATGGTAACCTGGCACTAGAGGGTAGTCAACCTGGCACTAGAGGGAAGGCAGCTTGGCACTAGAGAGAAGTCAACCTGGCACTAGAGGGAAGTCAGCCTGGCACTAGATGGTAGGCAACCTGGCACTAGAGGGGCAGCCTGGCACTAGAGGGTAGGCAACCTGACACTAGAGGGTCAGCCTGGTACTAGAGGGAAGGTAACCTGGCACTAGAAGGAAGGCAGCCTGGCACTAGAGGGAAGGTAACCTGGCACTAGAGGGAAGGCAGCTTGGCACTAGAGTGAAGGTAACCTGGCACTAGAGGGTAGGCAACCTGGCACTAGAGGGTCAGCCTGGTACTAGAGGGAAGGTAACCTGGCACTAGAAGGAAGGCAGCTTGGCACTAGAGGGATGGTAACCTGGCACTAGAGTGAAGGCAATCTGGCTCTAGAGGGAAGGGAGCCTGGCACTAGAGGGAAGGTAACCTGGCACTAGAGGGAAGGCAGCTTGGCACTAGAGTGAAGGTAACCTGGCACTAGAGGGTAGGCAACCTGGCACTAGAGGGTCAACCTGGTACTAGAGGGAAGGTAACCTGGCACTAGAAGGAAGGCAGCTTGGCACTAGAGGGATGGTAACCTGGCACTAGAGTGAAGGCAATCTGGCACTAGAGGGAAGGAGCCTGGCACTAGAGGGAAGGTAACCTGGCACTAGAGGGAAGTCAACCTGACACTAGAGTGAAGGTAACCTGGCACTAGAGGGAAGGCAACCTGACACTAGAGGGAAGTCAACCTGGCATTAGAGGGAAGGCAACCTGACACTAGAGGGAAGTCAACCTGGCACTAGAGTGAAGGTAACCTGGCACTAGAGGGAAGGCAACCTGGCACTAGAGTGAAGGTAACCTGGCACTAGAGGGAAGGCAACCTGACACTAGAGGGAAGTCAACCTGGCACTAGAGGGAAGGTAACCTGGCACTAGAGGGAAGTCAACCTGGCACTAGAGTGAAGGTAACCTGGCACTAGAGGGAAGGCAACCTGGCACTAGAGTGAAGGTAACCTGGCACTAGAGGGAAGGCAACCTGACACTAGAGGGAAGTCAACCTGGCACTAGAGGGAAGTCAACCTGGCACTAGAGGGAAGTCAACCTGGCACTAGAGGGAAGTCAACCTGGCACTAAAGTGAAGGTAACCTGGCACTAGAGGGAAGGCAACCTGGCACTAGAGGGAAGTCAACCTGGCACTAGAGGGAAGTCTACCTGGCACTAGAGGGAAGTCAACCTGGCACTAGAGGGAAGTCAACCTGGCACTAAAGTGAAGGTAACCTGGCACTAGAGGGAAGTCAACCTGGCACTAGAGGGAAGTCAACCTGGCACTAGAGGGAAGTCAACCTGGCACTAAAGTGAAGGTAACCTGGCACTAGAGGGAAGTCAACCTGGCACTAGAGGGAAGGCAACCTGGCACTAGAGGGAAGTCAACCTGGCACTAGAGGGAAGTCAACCTGGCACTAAAGTGAAGGTAACCTGGCACTAGAGGGAAGTCAACCTGGCACTAGAGGGAAGTCAACCTGGCACTAGAGGAAAGTCAACCTGGCACTAAAGTGAAGGTAACCTGGCACTAGAGTGAAGGCAACCTGGCACTAGAGGGAAGTCAACCTGGCACTAAAGTTAAGGTAACCTGGCACTAGAGGGAAGTCAACCTGGCACTAGAGGGAAGTCAACCTGGCACTAAAGTGAAGGTAACCTGGCACTAGAGGGAAGGCAACCTGGCACTAGAGTGAAGGCAACCTGGCACTAGAGGGAAGTCAACCTGGCACTAAAGTGAAGGTAACCTGGCACTAGAGGGAAGGCAACTTGGCACTAGAGGGAAGTCAACCTGGCACTAAAATGAAGGTAACCTGGCACTAGAGGGAAGGCAACCTGGCACTAGAGTGAAGGCAACCTGGCACTAGAGGGAAGGTAACCTGGCACTAGAGGGAAGGTAACCTGGCACTAGAGCGAAGGCAATCTGGCACTAGAGGGAAGTCAACCTGGCACTAGAGGGAAGGTAACCTGGCACTAGAGCGAAGGCAACCTGGCACTAGAGGGAAGGTAACCTGGCACTAGAGGGAAGGCAACCTGACACTAGAGTGAAGGCAACCTGGCACTAGAGGGAAGGTAACCTGGCACTAGAGGGAAGGTAACCTGGCACTAGAGCGAAGGCAATCTGGCACTAGAGGGATGGTAACCTGGCACTAGAGGGTAGTCAACCTGGCACTAGAGGGAAGGCAGCTTGGCACTAGAGAGAAGTCAACCTGGCACTAGAGGGAAGTCAGCTTGGCACTAGAGGGTAGGCAACCTGGCACTAGAGGGGCAGCCTGGCACTAGAGGGTAGGCAACCTGACACTAGAGGGTCAGCCTGGTACTAGAGGGAAGGTAACCTGGCACTAGAAGGAAGGCAGCCTGGCACTAGAGGGAAGGTAACCTGGCACTAGAGGGAAGGCAGCTTGGCACTAGAGTGAAGGTAACCTGGCACTAGAGGGTAGGCAACCTGGCACTAGAGGGTCAGCCTGGTACTAGAGGGAAGGTAACCTGGCACTAGAAGGAAGGCAGCTTGGCACTAGAGGGAAGGTAACCTGGCACTAGAGGGAAGGCATCCTGGCACTAGAGGGAAGGCAGCCTGGAACTAGTAGGAAGGCAACCTGGTATTAGAGGGATGGCAACCTGGTACTTGAAGGGCAACCTGACACTAGGGGAGGGGGTGCAACCTGACACTAGGGGAGGGGGTGCAACCTGACACTAAAAAGAATGGTATGTTGAAGTTAAATGAAGATGCAAATATCACAGCTTACTGCAAACCACGGTGCCTCTACATGCACTTAATGTTAGCTTAGTGGATGCCAGTAAAAATAATGTTTCTTTAGCTGCTGGTTGAATGTAAGGGAGACGACGATGTGACAAAGTCAGTACAACTGAAATCTCATGTGTCGAACTGTGCAATGTGTCAAACAGAAATTGGTGACAGCTCTTTATACCACTGGGAGTAATAAACTAGAAGATGATGGTACAAGGGCAGGTGCCATGTATCTGGTGTAGTCTTAGTGGGAGAGGAGCCATACATAGTTTTGAAGAGTGAAGGATTGTGAAGGAGAAGATGAATAATGATGGATGAGTGAGAAATCAAAATTTGGTTGAAGTGAAGGGTCAAGTTGCAACATTAAAAAATATGGTTAATAGAATGATGGGTAATTGGGAAAAGGTGTATCTGAACATATGTTTGTATGTGGGTTAGAAGATGGATAGAAAAGTGCCAGTCTGGGCCGTACAAGGTTTATAATACCTGTAACTAATCTTCTTGTATACTTGTGGCTCATTATGGTACATATATTAATAAAATGTTTACTTTTATTATATTTTGCGCCTAGCAGTCAGGATTTATTATTTGAGACTGTTTCCAAAATCTTTGATTTTTTAAAAAAACCATTCAGCAAGAAAGTAATTGTATGCATCCAACTTCATCTTTTCTAATACAGAGATCTTTTCACCTGTACTCTGTATCTAATTTTCTTTCCTGCTGATGGATTATCCTTTAGGATTATTATGATCTTCCTATACTCATTTTTGGTCAGATTTTCTTACTGGCAATTGTTTTTGTTTCTGACTTTAATGATGGAGGTGGAGTGGGGAGAAGCGGAACTTAAAGTCCTAACAAAATATCTTGGATTATGTGAATGCTAAAGACAATGGACAATATAGGCTTGATTAAAACTAGACTATTTCAACCACAAACCCAGACACCAAATAGTCAAAAACAAGAATAAATCCAGATTATGTTAATCTGACGGAGCCGCGATAGCTCAGTGGTTAGTGAACTGGACTATAAAGGACAAGAGGTAGGTTTCGATCCCAACCGACGGCTTCCGGTTCACCCAGCCTTTAATGGGTACCAGATTTTTTTCTGGGAAAGTAAAGTGGCACGGGCGTAGTACCGACCACATTACCCCAAAAATCATGTGCAGAAGGTCTGTAAAATTTATGGTCACTAACACCATATTCCCTATACACCACTTGGCGTGACAGGGGTACTTTACTTTTTTTTCTTATGTTAATCTGACCTCCAAGCAGATTAATGTTGCCACACTTTCCTTAAAAACCTATCACTACCTTTATGATATTGACCACTGGCCAGATGTATCAACTTAATAGGGATTTTTGGTCTTGTATATGACAAAGGCTTTGGCCAAAATGTCGTAGTTTGTCTTGTCCCTCTATAAGTTTAGTTGCTTGATACCATTTTATGTTTATTTTTCACCTTAGCAAATGTTTTTAAACTCAGATCAAACTGACTTGATGAATCTTATTGTTGTAGATCCTCCTTTTTTCTTATTTTCAATCTAGAGTAGTCATACTAGATGAAATGCAAACAGTGATAAGAAAGGTACACTGGAACTGAGTAGGCCACATGCTCAGAAGAGAACCAGAAAAAAATTAATTACAAGAACTACCAAGCAGTGGACTAGCGAGAGATGCAAAGGAGAAGCAGGCTAAAGACAACTTGACAGAATATATTAAAGGCAGAGTGGGCCAGATTTGGGACATTCTGTGAAGAAAGGTCATGAACAAAGCAAGGTGAAGATATTTTATTGCTACCCTATGAGGTAAATTGCCTGTAATAAAGAACGAAAAAGACGGCCTATCCTCAATATTTATACCTAATCTCACCCTGAGAGTATCCTGTCACTATCACATGATAAGTTACATTATTTGTTTCATTATTTAATAACATGAGAGTATCAGGATTTGTTTCACCCACATTTAAATGGATATTTTTTTTTTTTTTAAATAAACTAACAATCCTATCTTCAGGATAGATAATTGATATAGCAAGTGATGTTACATTATTTTCTTCTGTAAGTTAAAGTCAATAGTTAGAACATAGCTGCCAATATATGCTGCTGTTGAGTAATATGGTGTTGATACCAATATTTTTTAATTGAGCATCTGTATATTTATTTGTGAAATGGTCAGTATATCTTGATGCCCTACTTTCCTGATGATAAATGTATAATTTTCAACTGTAAATACCAATATGTTAATACCAATACATTAATACCTATATGTTAATACCAATACATTAATACCTATATGTTAATACCAATACAATAATACCTATATGTTAATACCAATACATTAATACCTATATGTTAATACCTATATGTTAACTGTCCTTTATTATTTTCAAGATGATCAAAATAATTACTGCTGATGATGTTCTTATAAAGTCAAGGTTCCCTCCGCTACTCACTAGGCATTTGGTGAATACGATGTTAGTGGCCATATTTTCCCATGACCACAGCACATTCTTATAAAGGAGAAATCAGGTTCGAACCTGATCGACGACTCTCGGGTTCACCATACTCAGCCTTAAATGGGTACCTGATTTTTTTCTGGGAAGGTAAAGAGGCACGGGCATAATGTGCTGAAGGCCTATAAAAGTTATGGTCACCACATTCCCTATACACCACTTGGTGTGATGGGGCTCTTTGCTATACTAAGCACATTCTTGGATAATGTGGTCGGTATCACACCAGATCATCTTTACTTCCTAGAAAATTCTCTGGTGTCCATTTCTTTTTGGTAAACCGTTCTTGTAAGAGTGAACCAAATATAATTATATATGAAAGGGCCTATAGATTGGTTTAATGAAGGCACAGCAACACACAAAATGGATGTTTCAATCCTCAGGTCTTTATCTAAAATGGCATTTGAAATTGATATCACAAAACAGAAAACTAACAAATGAAGAATACAAACAAGTTTTGCGATAATCAATGTTGAAAGATTTTTGCCATATTTAGTGTTCATTTTGAGAAATATATCCTCTTGTTATTTAATCTAATTTTAACTTATAGCTGTAGTCTTTTTATTATATATATATATATATATATATATATATTTGTGAAAATCCAACTTTAATGGTACAATCAGAATAATATTTCACTTAATATTTTTGCATGGTACTAATTTCCTTAAGCATATATTAAGAGACAACACATCTACATCACATACAGTTATCATATATAACCTAAAAGAAAATCAAGCCTACAATATGTGAAATGATAATGACATTAATACCCCAGTTAAAGTCACCCTGATGATAGCTGAACTAGTTTACTTCATACTACAAAATTATACATTATTCTTTTTTTTTTTAAATAAAAACAGATTTTTGTCAATGGTAATAAGTTTCCTGATACTTTGTGAGACACTGACAAAAAGCAATACTAAACCATTTATACATATAAAACAATAATAAACCAATTATGTCAACAATCTTTAATGATACTCTTCAAGAAGGTATCTGTTATCCTTTTTCAATATTATGATAAGTGACAAGACTGAGTAATAAAATCCCCAAAGTTTACATTTTAAAAAAGTATTCTTTTATTTGTCTTTATTTTTGTATCTTCCTTTAGTATGATATATTTATGTTGGGAAGATTCTGGGAGTTATATAATCAATGACCTAAATAAATGAAGCCTCAAAGATGCTATTTATTAATATCTTAATCATGGTCAATTAGTGAACCCCAAACCTTGTCAAGAATAAAGAGAAAACTATTTTCAAAAGAAGAGAATTCACACATAATGGTAGTTATTTTCTGATTATCTGTTATCTTTGTTATAACAAATTTTATGTTATGAACATATTAATACTGTTGACATACATAAATTAATGACTTTTCTATACTGTTTTCATAAAAATTGATTGATTGCAATGGAAAAATAAACTGATTATAATGGAAAACAAATATATTTTAGGTCAACATATGAATTTGTGTACTTTTGCAAAGACTAAGTAAAATGTTTCAGTTGCTCAAAAAATATTGCACAAACTAACTGGGGCATTAACTGTCAAAATGTATGTGATTGCTGACTACAATACGTAGGACACACTGCAATGATGTTTCTGTAGTTTAAGAACAGGTCTACATTACATAACATCTACAGTTTGGTGAAACACAAAGCATGATGACACAGCACTAAGTGATACAAATACTAAATAAACATGATGGCACATCACTAAGTGCTACAAATACTAAAAATGAAAAACATAATGCACAAATAACTATAGCGTTAAAGTGTGGACCCAAATACCAATACCTTCAGTTCCTTCTTTAATATACAGTTAGTGTATATGTTACCAACACATCTAAAACAACTCTAAACATATCTATACTAAGATGCACATATGTTTATTCATAAAGTTACTTCTGAAACCTGTGGATATATTTATCTGTTGACTTACCCTTCTATCTTTTATTATCACTGACACTCATAAATGAGTTTGAATAGTTCTGTCTGATTTTCTGATATTTAATAGAAAGATCAACATTCATAACATTTGTATGTTAGGTCAGTATTAAGAACTCTCAGTACGAATTAACTCATAGTATGTACTCAGAGTTAATTGAAAATTAAAGAAAATTATTGACTGCTATGCTTTTCTATATAGTTTGTGAAAAACAGAGCTCTG
The DNA here is from genome assembly GCA_032433765.1 of Megaustenia siamemsis. Lineage (NCBI taxonomy): Eukaryota > Metazoa > Mollusca > Gastropoda > Stylommatophora > Ariophantidae > Megaustenia > Megaustenia siamemsis. The sequence continues at coordinate 19,553,345 of JAVIAB010000092.1, read as the reverse complement.
CAAATGTTTTCTAACACAAAGCTACACCTACTGTATTTAATGCATGTATTTAAAGATAGGGCTTACTATATTAAAGATTTGTTTATTTACCACATTGTTTTCTGTTATAATTGCCCCAAAATATAAACTTTCTTCATAAATCAAGCAGAGGTAATTCTTTGTTTCAGTTATGAAGAATGATCCTACCTTTAATGATTCTAACATCTATCTTCTTCTCTCTGCCTCCTCCTCTTCTCCTTCTTCATTCTAAAATCAAACTGAGATCATAGATTCTCTTATGAAGTCTGTTATCTGTTTCAGGGTTTCAGTTGGACCATATAGCTTCTCTACCGTATAACTTCTTTACCATATAGCTTCTCTACCATATAGCTTCTCTACCATATAACTTCTCTACCACATAACTTCTCTACCACATAGCTTCTCCACCACATAACTTCTCCACCATATAACTTCTCCACCATATAACTTCTCTACCGTATAACTTCTCTACCGTATAACTTCTCTACCATATAACTTCTCTACCACATAACTTCTCTACCACATAGCTTCTCTACCACATAACTTCTCCACCATATAACTTCTCCACCATATAACTTCTCTACCGTATAACTTCTCTACCGTATAACTTCTCTACCGTATAACTTCTCTACCATATAACTTCTCTACCATATAACTTCTCTACCATATAGCTTCTCTACCATATAGCTTCTCTACCATATAGCTTCTCTACCATATGGCTTCTCTACCATATAGGTTCTCTACTATATAACTTCTCTACCATATAGCTTCTCTACCATATAACTTCTCTACCATATAGCTTCTCTACCACATAACTTCTCTACCAATGCTGTGGTAGTGGGCCATGTTTCCCTCCTCAAGTCTGTGTACTGGGAGGACAGTCTTGTAGAATATGATTTGCTGTCATATCTGCTAGGGTGTAGTAGCACACACAGATTGATGATACTTGTCTTGAGTTTGGACATGGTGCCTCATTTTATTGTAGCCAGTGCATGCTTGAGGTCTCTGTTACACCTTAAGAAAGTCCAAATGAGAAATGTGTCTACTTTGACCACATGTTAAGTGATTCAGTCACTAATACTACCAATAAAGTCTAGTTTTTTTCTTGTAGACAGACTGAAAGAATCTCTGTAGTAGTTTCTTATGTTAACTCATAAACCTCAATCTTTTATGCATCCTCTACAGCTCTCCTAAATTTTAAAGACCATTCTTGTTGTAAACAGTAACTATCATCATTATATCAGTGTCCAATATTACTCTGATTTTTTTGGTCATGCAGAAACTTGAGATCTTCTTGTCCAAAGGTCAATGTCTTACCATCTAGACCACCCAACCTCAAATAGTTACAATTATTTCAATTATGACGGGAGTTTTACTGTTTCTGAATTTGAGTCCATGAGAAGGTACACTGGCTATTTTTTACATATATTTTCAACTAAGGATTCCTTTATGTTACATTTCGTCATCCATATCTGATAGGATTCAACACTCAATCTCAATTACCCAGTAGAGGGACTGGCTGGTCTAGAGGTAAAACACCAGCCTCTGGACAGGAAGGTCTCGGGTTCGAATCCCACCACAGGTAGTAAGAATTTTCCACTTTGAATCCACAGTTCCTTCATGACTCGATCACTGAGTAGTGAGATCCAATGTCTAGGCCTCTTGGACAATGATAAAAAACAGGAGGTCCCAAGTGCATTCACCCATATTAAAGAACTCTTAGTAGTTAACACTTGAAAAGAGTAGGCCAAAAAAATTGCTGCTTCCCAGGGACAATTTCTAAGCAAATCTATCAATGCCAAAGACAGATGAATCAGGCAAAAGATGCAGATATTGCAGCTTTGCCATAAACTAGTGACACTACAAACACACACTCACTTAATGGGTGAATGCTAAACAAAGGAAGAAATTTACCCTGTGATCAGGGATCACTGGAAAAAAAAGAACTAGATTTTAACGAGACAAACATCCTACTTCAACACCTCCCACCTCTTCAACATTCATTACTCACAGATTATTGTATATCTTTAAATTTAAACCCTCATCTGATTAGTAACTGAAATAATCAACTTCAATGCCTGTAGCAATGTTTTATATAGTAGGTGTTTGTCTTTAGTGCAGCCTAGGACAATTCATATATCTTTTTGATTGTGTCCTAAACTTTTAAACCTTGTTCTGGTCAGCGTAAAAATGTTCATTTTAGAATCCATAACAGACAGTATAAACCAATGGTGGAATAGAACAAGTAGTCTCTCTCCGGATATGTAGATGCCCAAACTAAAATGTTATTTCTGTTACACCTTGCATTATTGTATAAGTTGTTAAAATAATAAAACTTGTAAGATCACACTTAACTTCCGGGTATTTTAGCAGCTTGTTGCACTTTCCAATGGTTTGTTTATACAGGGAGGCCAACCTCCATCACTGGGTTGTTCAAGAGCACAAGAACAAGCAGATCTTATTTAAGTTGACCAGTGAATGAGAATATTTGTGCAAGTCACAAAACACATTAATGGCAGATCCAGTCCTATAAGTGAGGCCACAAAACACATTAATGGCAGATCCAGTCCTATAAGTGAGGCCACAAAACACATTAATAGCAGATACAGTCCTATAAGTGAGGCCACAAAACACATTAAAGGCAGATCCAGTCCTATAAGAGAGGCCACAAAACACATACATAGCAGATCCAGTCCTATAAGTGTGGCCACAAAACACATACATAGCAGATCCAGTCCTATAAGTGAGGCCACAAAACACATTAATGGCAGATCCAGTCCTATAAGTGAGGCCACAAAACACATTAATGGCAGATCCAGTCCTATAAGTGAGGCCACAAAACAAATATATGGCAGATCCAGTCCTATAAGTGAGGCCACAAAACACATTAATGGCAGATCCAGTCCTGTAAGTGAGGCCACAAAACACAATAATGGCAGATCCAGTCATATATTTTAAGTCATACAACACATTTATGGCAGATCCAGTCCCATATGTGAAGTCACAAAACACATTGTCTAGGACATAAGTGTTGGACTTTTGTTAATTTTGAAGTCAATATGTTCACTTTGAGGTCTACATGTTGAAAAGAACTTTCCAGAGAAAGTGACAAGCCTTGTTGTAGACTTGGACACAAGCACTGAGGTTCTTATGTCAATGACTCCAAATACAAAGCAGCTGATCTTTGCTATTAGTAAAAAAAAAAAAAGTAAAGTACCCCCGTCATGGCAAGTGGCGTACAGGGAATATTGTGTTAGTGACCATAAATTTTACAGACCTTCAGCACATGATAATCTGGGTAATGTGGTCGGTATTACGCCCGTGCCGCTTTACTTTCCCAGAAAAAAATCTGGTACCCATTAAAGGCTGGGTGAACCGGAAGCCATCGGTTGGGATCAAACCCTATCTCTTGTCTTTGCTATTAGTACTAGTGCTATATTGTTCACAAATCATAAGTCAATTCCACATTTGACAATCCACAACTTGTATATCAACTGATGTTTTGCAGTCCTTAGTGACTAATATATAAATGCAGTGCTACAGTCATGGTGTAGGAAAATAAAAGTATTTGCTACTTCATACACATAAATGTAAAGCCAATTAAAAAATGTTCTCATTACTTCTCTAATGTGACACCATATCCTTTCCCAAAACTATTTTAATGTGAGAAGAAACAAGCTGTTGTTCACATATATCCATATCCTATGTATATTATCCATATCCTATATACATTATCCATATCCTATATATATTATCCATATCCTAACAGTTGTTAGAGAAATAATTATGAATTATTAAGGCCCACGTCACACTGACACTTATTAAATAAAACAAAGTTCACCACACAGGATTAGTTGAATTATTTGTAGTACTATGTGATATATGTTGCTGCTGTCTTGTATGAAAAGACTGATTATTTGTGGTAGTTTAACCTCCTGAAAATTGCAACAACTGTTTCCACAAATCATTTGAAACAGAAATGAAGTAGAAGGTTTTTCACTCCCTGATTTTCTATATGAGAAAATGTGTTCTACAAAACAAGTAATTTATCCTATTTGCATATATATCCTATCTGAGGTATCCTATATATGTACGTTACACCCCACCACTTGCTCCTAATTTATCTTATTTGCATATATATCCTATCTGAGGTATCCTATATATGTACGTTACACCCCACTACTTGCTCCTAATTTATCTTATTTGCAAATATATCCTATCTGAGGTATCCTATATATGTACGTTACACCCCACCACTTGCTCCTAATTTATCTTATTTGCAAATATATCCTATCTGAGGTATCCTATATATGTACGTTACATCCCACCACTTGCTCCTAATTTATCCTATTTGCATATATATCCTATCTGAGGTATCCTATATATGTACATTACATCCCACCACTTGCTCCTAATTTATCCTATTTGCATATATATCCTATCCGAGGTATCCTATATATGTACATTACACCCCACCACTTGCTCCTAATTTATCCTTTACATGCCAACTTTCCAAACATTTGAAAGATGAACAAGCAGGTTTTTTTAGGAAGAACAGATCATGCGCTGATCAAATAACAACCTTACGTATAACAGTTGAACAGAGCTTAGAACAACAGTCTTCACTTGATATCGGATTCATAGATTACGAAAAGGCATTTGATAGTTTAGACAGAGAAATACTTTGGAAGTTACTAAGTCATTATGGAATCCCCATGAAGTCTATTAACCTGATAAGAACAATGTATGAAGGAATGAAATGTAGTGTTCTGTTTGTGCATGAAAAGCTTATAGAAGCATTTGAAATAAGAACATGAGTAAAGCAGGGATACCTTCTATCTCCATTTCTCTTTCTACTGGCCATAGATTCTATCTATCTATTGACCTTTCGAGCCGTAACCGGCCCATAGGGCGTAGACCAAGATACACCTTCTCCTATATGAATTTTTGTTCTAGCAGTTTTCTTTTAAAGATATTTTATTAAATCTCGCCATCTGTCTCTGTTCTGTGCAAGCAGTTCTATCTCATTGAGGGAGCCGATTCCTGCTGCTCTTGCCTCTCTCATCAATGTTCTTCTCAGTGTCTCCCTGGGTCTTCCTCTTTTTCTTTTACCTGTTGTTTCCCATATGAGGGCTTGCTTTGCTATTCGATTATTATCTCTTCTCATCACATGTCCAACGTATGACCATCGTCTTTTCTTTATTACTGAAGATATTAGTGGTTGATTGGCGATTTCTCTAATTTCCTCGTTTGTTTTGAATTCGTTCCATTCTATACCAAGTATTTTCCTTAGACATTTATTTTCGAATGCGTTCAACTTTGTTTCTATATCTCTTGTTGTTTTCCAGCTTTCACACGCATACGTAAGGGTTGATAGTACATTTGATTTGAATAGCCTAAGTTTTGTGTTTGTGCTAATGAGTTTTGATTTCCACAACTTTTCAAGGCTTCTGAAAGACATTGCTGCTTTAGCCAGTCTGATTCTAATTTCTTTGCTCGTATCCCCTTCTCGATCAATGTGACTTCCAAGATAGATAAAGTGATCGATCTCTTCTACTGGTTTGTTTTCCATGTATATTTTGTCACTTGTTGGAATTAAACTTTTCATGACTTTAGTCTTTTCATGATTGACCTCAAGCCCAATTTTGCTGGCTATTGATGATAGTTCATTTGTGTTTTCCTGCATCGTTTTTATCTGACTGCTGATGAGAACTATGTCATCAGCAAAGTCGAGGTCCTCCAAATGGTCTCCTTGTATCCATTCGATGCCTTTATTACCAGTGCAGCATTTCTTCATTATGAAGTCCATAACAATTCCAAATAACAAGGGCGATAAAATACATCCTTGTTTAACCCCAGTTTCTATTGGGAAACATTCGCTCAGTCCTTCCTCTGTTCGAACTGCACATGTGTAACCATCATACATGTCTTTGATAATATTTATGATTTTTGATGGTAAACCATATTGCTTCAGAATTTTCCACAAAGAATCTCTATGAATACTATCAAATGCTTTTTTGAAGTCGATGAAGTTAAGTACAAAAGGTTTTTGCTTTTCAATATGTTCCTCCAATATAAGTCGTAGAGTGAAAATGTGGTCAAGACAGCTTCTCCCTTTTCTAAACCCAGCCTGTTCTTCACGCATTACTGTATCTATTGAATCCTTTATTCTATTTAGGATGATTTTACAGAATAACTTTGAGGCAACTGACAAAAGTGTCACGCCTCTCCAGTTGTTACAATCTCTAAGATTGCCCTTTTTTGGGATCTTAACAATGATTCCTTTTTTCCATTTATGAGGCGTCTTCTCTGAAGATTGGATTCTTCCCATAGATTGGATTACGAAAATAACTCAGAACAACAGAAACAGAATCCAGTGGTCACTGACCAAACAATTTAATGATTTAGATTTTGCTGATGACATAGTTCTCCTATCACATAATTATCAACAGATGCAATACAAAATGAGCACACTAAATGAGAAATCACAACAGCTGGGACTGAAAATAGAGATAAGACCAAAAAAATGAGAATTAATGCAATTGGCAATAACCAAATAACAATAGGATAAATACCTCTACTAGACGTGCGATCTTACATATACTTAGAGCATTCAGAAATAAATGCACCACTTTGGTTTTCTTGGAAACCGCTAATTCAAAAAGTATGAAACTTTTACACAGTATGTATGAATATGTCAGGTAAACATCAGTATCATTCAACATAATCCCCATCCACTTGTACAGCTTTATGCCAGCAAGCAATACGTGCATGTATCTAGCCAGTCTTTGTCATGATCGTGTTGCCATTTCTTCGCTGCAAGAATCACTCCTTCATCATCTTCAAACCCTGTTCCAGGGAGGGCATCTTTAAGTGGACCAAAGAGATAGAAATCAGGGCTGTATGTGGATGGAGGGGGTACAGACCAACCCTATCTGGTGATTGCTTCCCGTGTTGCTAGACTTGTGTGAGGGCGTGCATTGTCATGATGGAGAAGTGGGTCTATTTTACTTTTGTGCGGCGGAACTCTGCAAAAACGTTGATTGAGTTTTGTCAGTGTCTTAATGTAAGCTTGTGAATTGATTGTCTCTCCTCTTGGTATAACACCCACAAGAATCACACAATCTATGTCCCAAAAGACAGTGACCATGACCTTTCCAACAGAAGGAGATGTCCTGAATTTTTTTATTCATGGTAGGTGCGGATAATGTCACTCCATAGACTGACTTTTTTTCTCAAGTGCAAAATGATGTGCCCAGGTTACGTCCCCTGCAACAATCTTAGCCAAAAAGTTCTCTCCATCAACAATGAAATGCTCCAACAGTTCAGAAGAAATTGCTTTTCTTTGCAATCGATGCTCATTTGTGAGATTTCGTTGAACCCATCTTGCACAAACCTTAGAGAATCTGAGAGTTTTTATAATTGCATTTGCACTATCAATTATGACTGACAACATTAAGGCCAAATGTTGATTAGTGATGTACCTATCAGCAAGAATAAATGCTGTCAGCGCATTTCAACATCCCTGCATTGGTGGCTGTGGCAGGGAGTCCACAGCGCGGCTGATCAAGAAGCTCCATATCTCTGCTTTTTTATTCTCTGAACCCAGCGACTTACTGTGCTCCTGTCGACTGCAAAACTTCTATATACATCACATAGGCACTTGTGAATGTTCACAACAGTATCCTTCTCTAAAATAAGAAATTCTATCACAATTCGCTGCTTATAACGCAGGTTGCTAACATGCTCCATTTGAACGGCTTAGTGCAGTTGTATTATTTGGTTGATTGCAGTGTAATTTGGTGCACACAATTGACATAAGCCATCTTTAAAGAATGGAAAATTTCATGCTTCTATGTTTATTATTAGCTGAGAAAACCAATGTGGTGCATTACCTTTTGAATACCCCTCGTATATCTGGGCAGTAATATAGACAAAGTGGGAGGAGCAGAGAATGATACCAAATTAAGGATATCAAAAGCAAGAGGAGCAGTCATTGTACTAGGAAACATATGGAAATCCAAAGAAACTAGGTTAAATATAAAATTAAAAATTTTCAACTTCAATGTTTAGTCAATCCATTTATATTGTTGTGAAACATGGAGAACAAAAAAAGTGACAATCATGAAAATACCAACTCTCCACAAATTTAAATTCAGAATAATTAAAATCTTCTTTTTCTTCCTTTCAACTCCCTATGGAGCATAGGTCTTCAACAAACTCAAACCGTTCTGTTTCTTGTCCTTTTAAAAGTTTTCCATGTTTTCCTCATCCTCTTCACCTCTACTTCCATCTGTCTTCTCAAGTATATTTTAGTCTTTCCCTTTGTTTCTTCCCCAGGGATTCCAAAAAAGGGCTTGTCATGTAATACTCTCAGTTGGCTTCCACAGTGTATGTCCTTCCTATTCAGTGCCATCATCTTATCTCTTTGTCCATTGGTATTTGACTGGAACTTTCCCCATAATTATATGTTAATGATTTTTTCCTGTCATTTCCATCTTTATATTCTGTGCAAACATCCATTAGTGAAGGTCTGTATCTTTGTGAGTATCATTTTTTGTTGTTCTCCATATATCACAGCCATATAATAGGAATGATTTAACATTGGAGTTGAAAATTTGTATTACTCCTAAAATGGGATAATTAAAATGAAATTATAAATCAACCAAATATGTTTCTGTTAAGCTGAACATAGATTGAGCAGAGAATTATTTGTTGTGTCAAAATACTCAGGAGATCTGGATGTTGCTGCACAAAGATACTCAGCAGATCTGGATGTTACTGAGAGAAGATACTCAGCAGATCTGGATGTTGCTGCACAAAGATACTCAGCAGATCTGGATGTTACTGAGTGAAGATACTCAGCAGATCTGGACATTACTGAGTGAAGATACTCAGCAGATCTGGATGTTGCTGCACAAAGATACTCAGCAGATCTGGATGTTACTGAGTGAAGATACTCAGCAGATCTGGATGTTGCTGCACAAAGATACTCAGCAAATATGGATGTTACTGAGTGAAGATACTTAGCAGATCTGGATGTTGCTGCACAAAGATACTCAGCAGATCTGGATGTTAGTGCATAAAGATGCTCAGCAGATCTGGATGTTACTGAGTGAAGATACTCAGCAGATCTGGATGTTACTGCACAAAGATACTCAGCAGATCTGGATGTTACTGCATAAAGATGCTCAGCAGATCTGGACATTACAGCATGAAGATGCTCAGCAGATCTGGACATTACTGCATAAAGATGCTCAGCAGATCTGGATGTTACTGCATTAAGATACTCGGCAGATCTGGATGTTACTGCATTAAGATACTCAGCAGATCTGGACATTACTGCATGAAGATACTCAGCAGATCTGGATGTTACTGCATTAAGATACTCAGCAGATCTGGACATTACTGAGTGAAGATACTTAGCAGATCTGGATGTTACTGCATGAAGATACTCAGCAGATCTGGATGCTACTGCATGAAGATATGCAGCAGATCTGGACGTTAATGCATGAAGATACTCAGCAGATCTGGATGTTACTGCATTAAGATACTCAGCAGATCTGGACATTACTGCATGAAGATACTCAGCAGATCTGGATGTTACTGCATTAAGATACTCAGCAGATCTGGACATTACTGAGTGAAGATACTTAGCAGATCTGGATGTTACTGCATGAAGATACTCAGCAGATCTGGATGCTACTGCATGAAGATATGCAGCAGATCTGGACGTTAATGCATGAAGATACTCAGCAGATCTGGATGTTACTGCATGAAGATACTCAGCAGATCTGGACATTAATGCGTGAAAATACTCAGCAGATCTGGATGTTACTGCATGACGATACTCAGCAGATCTGGATGTTACTGCATGACGATACTCAGCAGATCTAGACTTTACAGAGTGAAGATACTCAGCAGATCTGGACATTACTGAGTGAAGATACTCAGCAGTTCTGGACGTTAATGCATGAAGATACTCAGCAGATCTGGATGTTACTGCATGAAGATAATCAGCAGATCTGGACGTTAATGCATGAAAATACTCAGCAGATCTGGACATTACTGAGTGAAGATACTTAGCAGATCTGGATGTTACTGCATGAAGATACTCAGCAGATCTGGACATTAGTGAGTGAAGATACTTAGCAGATCTGGACTTTACTGAGTGAAGATACTTAGCAGATCTGGATGTTACTGAGTGAAGATACTCAGCAGATCTGGACATTACTGAGTGAAGATACTCAGCAGATCTGGACTTTACTGAGTGAAGATACTCAGCAGATCTGGACTTTACTGAGTGAAGAAACTCAGCAGATCTGGATATTACTGCATGAAGATACTCAGCAGATCTGGACATTAGTGAGTGAAGATACTTAGCAGATCTGGACTTTACTGAGTGAAGATACTCAGCAGATCTGGATGTTACTGAGTGAAGATACTCAGCAGATCTGGATGTTACTGCATGAAGATACACAGCAGATCTGGATGTTACTTAGTGAAGATACTCAGCAGATCTGGATGTTACTTAGTGAAGATACTCAGCAGATCTGGATGTTATTTAGTGAAGATAGTATATTTGGACATTACTGAGTAAAGATACTTAGCAGATCTGGACATTACTGAGTGAAGATACTCAGCAGATCTGGATGTTACTGAGTGAAGATACTCAGCAGATCTAGATGTTACTGCATGAAGATACACAGCAGATCTGGATGTTACTTAGTGAAGATACTCAGCATATCTGGATGTTACTGAGTGAAGATACTCAGCAGATCTGGATGTTACTTAGTGAAGATAGTATGTCTGGACATTACTGAGTAAAGATACTTAGCAGATCTGGACATTACTGAGTGAAGATACTCAGCAGATCTGGACGTTACTGAGTAAAGATACTTAGCAGATCTGGACATTACTGAGTGAAGATACTCAGCAGATCTGGACGTTACTGAGTGAAGATACTCAGCAGATCTGGATGTTACTGAGTGAAGATACTCAGCAGATCTGGATATTACTGAGTGAAGATACTCAGCAGATCTGGATGTTACTGAGTGAAGATACTCAGCAGATCTGGATGTTACTGAGTGAAGATACTCAGCAGATCTGGATGTTACTGAGTGAAGATACTCAGCAGATCTGGATGTTACTGAGTGAAGATACTCAGCAGAGCTAAACTTTGTTGTGTGTGGTAGGAAACACTAAACAAAGCATTGCAACAGAAAGCAAACATACACTAAAAAGGGCCTTGTTGTGTTTATTTTTTATGCTTTTTAGTGACCACTTGCCCTTCAAACGCCCTTCTCCTGCAGCCCTTTCCTTAAATATAAATAAATAATTCTTTTGGACAAAAATTACAGCCTTTTAATTCACTTATTACTTCTGTATCAATGAAGGAAAACTTTCAACAATTTCATCCCTTTCAGGCTACCAAAAGCTGTTTGTTCACTTGATTGTCCTTGTTTTGAATAGTCACGTTACTGTACTGATAATTTTAGTGATTAATTTCAGAAGAAATTGTGGAGAGTCTCCAAAGTATATTAAAATACAAATTTAAGTTTTGGTTGAGTGATTGAAATAGCTACAATAGACATGGCAGAGATATAATATATCAGAGCTATTAGTTCATATGAATAAATTTGCATCAACTAACTTTAAAAAAAAAAAAATAAATTTGAAATTATTTTATTTATGGACTATATTTAGCAACAACAAAAATTTTTATATAAAGCTTTTAAAAAATATACTCTGTTCTGCATAGACGGCAATGTCTTCAATTCAGTTAAAAACTCACAAACAGGTGGATTATTAATGATGATTATATGTATGTTAGGAAAAAAAAGCATGCACAGACACTAACGGCTGTGGTCATCGGTTACCTTTGTGGTTCCAACATCCTTTGGAATTAGAATACACACATGATGTAAACATAATACGATGACAAGCAAAAACAAGGAGCATAAAGAACATATGCAAAGCAAAATAAAGATACATAAACAATAAAGTGTACAAGGTTTATGGCATTAACTAAACAAACAATTAAATAAAAATGTTATAAAATAACTAACATGTTACTGCTGACAAATACACTATCAAGTAAGTAGTAGTCTTGTCAATTCATTAATATGCCAAAAGGATCAGTAGTAATGGTAAAACAACATAGAAGCTATTATTTATGTGTAAAACAACTCTAGTAGCTTTAACACTTAATTCACTGTTGTTAACCATGCATACATTATTGTATCACTATCACAGAAGTATAACTATCATTTGAGGAATGTAACTATCATTTGAGGAATGTACTAACTTACAATTCTGTGTATTGAAATCAATACACTAAATGTGTATCTGAACTCAGCAAACTTAACCAACGAAATAATCAATAAACAAAAAAATTCCACAAACTGTCAACAGTAATTCTAAAATAATAAAAAAAAATAAAAAAAAAATAAAGAAATTTAAATGTACAAACTGATTCAATTTTATACAATAAAAATATTGAAAAATTTGTTTCAATGTAGAAACTATCCGTAGAGCAAACATTACCCTTTTCAAAGCAAAATTTGGTCGATTCTGTGAAGCAGAGTTACTTTTTATAATTTGTTACCACTCTTCAATGACTAGAGTAAGAAAAGTTTTCTCCAGCAAATAGAAACAGATTTTACAGAAAAGTTGTGACAATATTGAAAGAATTATAATTTGCTATTTCTATAATATAAGTTGTGAGTACAGACAACACTGACAGGCAAAATGAAAGAAATAAAAATAACTGTATTAGCCAAATAGTTGACAGAATGCATACAATAGTTAAATATTACTGATTAAAAAAAAAACATAAAGACAAGGTTGTAGAATTTAATCAGCATGAAAAAAAAAAAAAGTAAAAATGTTCTAATTAAGAATGACAGTGACCGTATATTTTTTTTAAAGTGACTAAATATATTGAAAGCATAACAAAATTGTGTTGCAACATTTTTATTGTACGATGCTATAAATTCAATAATTGTTGTGATCTAATGAGATGTGTAATATGACATTTTAACTATTTTAATGTGAACTTTATCATGTGAATACAAGTGAGTTTTATCAAACTAAAATGAAGAGACATATAGACTTAAAAGAAAACACACAGGCAATAAGGTATGTAAGAACAGTTTGATACAGAATCTATATATATATAAATATATACACACATATGGTAGAGTATAGTTCCAACAACTATATCTAAGGAGTAGATACATCAGTTGATTACAAACTGATACTTTGTTTTGGAACAGGTCTAAAAAATTACCTGCACTAGCTGCACCACGGTTCCTTTGCTATCTCCCCCATCCTCGTGGTTGGGGCCTCGATCCATCTCGGTACTAGTTTTCTATGTGAAACATGTTTAATCACACATATTAGAAGCAATAAATATGGAATAATTAATAACAATCTATTTTGCTGATAAAAAAGAACATTAAAAAAATGACATATATACTACAATCACTTGTTAACTGCTGTAGAAAGATACATCAATTAATAGTTGATACTATAAAGTCATTAGGCTCTTTGTATTTCTGTTTGGCATCAACACTTATTATTTCACCATTTCATAAATTGATTTTAAGAGTTTTACATTAAGAATAATAATTTTACCATATATTAACTTGGTTTAATAATCTACTTTATATATAACTAACTTACCATCATACATCCTCTTGGTTTAATAATCTACATTATATATAACTAACTTACCATCATACATCCTCTTGGTTTAATAATCTACATTATATATAACTAAATTACCATCATACATCCTCTTAGTTTAATAATTTACATTATATATAACTAAAGGGTGTCCGGTTAGCGCAATCGATAGGCGGTTGGCTTACCACGGCAACAGCCGGGGTTCGTACCCTGGCGAGGACACCTGGGTTTTACTAATTCCCTAAAAATTAGTGGGAGCCGCGATAGCTCAGTGGTTAGTGAACTGGACTACTACGGACAAGGGGTAGGGTTCGATCCCAACCGACGGCTCCGGGTTCACCCAGCCTTAAATGGGTACCGGATTTTTTCTGGGAAAGTAAAGCGGCACGGGCGTAATACCGACCACATTACCCCAAAAAAAATCATGTGCTGAAGGTCTGTAAAATATAGGGTCACTAACACCATATTTCCCTATACGCCGCCACTTGGCGTGACGGGGGGTACTTTACTTTTACTACTATATATAACTAACTTACCATCATACATCCTCATGGTTTAATAATCTACTTTATATATAACTAGCTTACCATCAAACATCCTCTTGGTTTAATAATCTACATTATATATATAACTAGCTTACCATCAAACATCCTCTTGGTTTAATAATCTACATTATATGTAACTAACTTACCATCATACATCCTCTTGGTTTAATAATCTATATTATATATAACCAACTTACCATCATACATCCTCTTGGTTTAATAATCTACATTATATATAACTAAATTACCATCATACATCCTCTTGGTTTAATAATTTACATTATATATAACTAACTTACCATCATACATCCTCTTGGTTTAATAATCTACATTATATATAACTAGCTTACCATCATACATCCTCTTGGTTTAATAACCTACATTATATATATAACTAAAATATCATCATATTCTTTTGGTTTAAGAATCTATGTTACACATATAATAATCTTACCATCATAAATGTTCTTGGTTTAATAATCTAAAATCTACATTATATATAACAAATTTACCATCATACATTCTCTTGGTTTAATAATCTAAGTTATATATAACAAATTTACCATCATACATTCTCTTGGTTTAATAATCTACGTTAAATATAACTAATTACCATCATACATTCTCTTGGTTTAATAATCTAAGTTATATATAACAAATTTACCATCATACATTCTCTTGGTTTAATAATCTACGTTAAATATAACTAATTACCATCATATATTCTCTTGGTTTAATAATTTAAGTTATTTATAACAAATTTACCATCATACATTCTCTTGGTTTAATAATCTACGTTAAATATAACTAATTACCATCATATATTCTCTTGGTTTAATAATCTAAGTTATATATAACAAATTTACCATCATACATTCTCTTGGTTTAATAATCTACGTTAAATATAACTAATTACCATCATATATTCTCTTGGTTTAATAATGTAAGTTATATATAACAAATTTACCATCATACATTCTCTTGGTTTAATAATCTACGTTAAATATAACTAATTACCATAATATATTCTCCTGCTTTAAAAATCATATAATTTTTTCCCCATATTTTGTCCTGGTTTAAGAAAATACGAGTACAACAAACAAAATATACCCTCGTATTTTCTCATGGTTAACATTAACAACATATTCTTCAATCTCATTTCAATGATATAGATATCAAACAATCTTCCATTTAAGCAAGAATATATATAATAAATAAACACATAAATTGAAACTAATTTAAACAAAATAATTTAATCAATGCTGAAACGTTAATATGACAATACAAACACATATAAGTTTAAAATGGCGGTGGTAAAATCCAAGAAAGAAGAAAAAAAAAACAAATTAAAAAAAGTTCAATAAACTGTTAAAGTAGTTTACACTTTACATCGTATCTTAATTAGAATGAAGATCCCAGGCGACGTCCTCACCAATCCACATCTGGGGATGTTTTTGGCTGAGTATGAATGGTAAGATGGATTCAGACATAACAAAAAGTACACATAAGGAAGCATAGGGCAAATGGAGAATAGATGCACATTTATTGTACAGAAGATAAACAAGATCCAGCATGTACACTTACATATATCATGTATGTACAGATGTACACAACATGCTCAGTTTAGTACTCCTATTAACTAAGAGTTTAATTTCAATCTAAAGATCAGCGAGCACCCTGAGCAATCTTTTACTGAGATGAATATCTAGGAACCATTTAGAAGTGCAATGAAGTTGTTTCTCATAACCAATAGTTTGGCAGCTACGAAGAGCAATACACAATGGTAGAAATAAATTCATTAGTGAACTATGTTCAAATTAATAAGTACACAAATGACACTGAAAAAAGAAGATAACAGGAGAAAATGTCGTAAATGAAAAAATACCGGTTTTGCAGGTAACACAAAAGGTTAGATAGATCCAATATGTATAGACATGTAATCTTTGGATAAGTCGAATAAGTGCAAACTTTGCCAATTTTAATTATAGAAACACTGGAATATTGAAGGAAACAATATATTATAGCCATGACTAGCTTAAGCTAGCATTCATATTTTTAGCACAGGCATTATGTCTAAAGCTTTTATGAAGTGAAGAATAGTTTTTGCTATTTAAAAAGTGTTAAAGTATGCATTTATGTACATTACAATAGCATCTTTGAAAGCTGCACATAAACAAGCATGGCCATCCTCATTTCTACCGCGACAGCAGAAATATTAAATATTACACTAGCATCATGAGGAAGCTCAATGGCAGAAGTATACAAATAGCACAACATGCAACATCTCTTTTCAGTTTTAACCACAAATATAATTTCAACACTGTGGAGTAAAAAAAAAACTTTACAAAGATGAACAATCCATTTACTCAAAGATTAGAAAAATTTCTTTAAAAACACATTTTAACATTTGATTTATGAAATGCCAAAAAGAACAGAGATTAACATTTACCAAGAAATAAATTATTTCTTCCACAGTTGACAGATCTTTGCTTGAGGTTGTGAAATCTCAAAAACACAAATGGCTAAGTATATCAGGATATATCAAACTAATTACAATGTTATATATCTAATTATGTTACACTGGTTATGACAAAATAATATTATGATATGTAAGAAAAGTATGACGAGGTCCATAAAGCATATACATGTATTTTATAGACTGCAAGAAAACTTCTGATAGAGTCCGAAAATGTGTATTTAAATTTGTCACATGATGGATATTTGAAAAAAAAAAAGCTCACATAACCTTCCGTAGTGAAAGATATTTGGGAAGCCAAGGTTAAATTTTTTTTAAATGTATATCTTTACTGCGCACAAATCAAATCAGATTAAGTGAAAGAAGGTGAATAAGAACAAGAAGATCAAAACAGCAAATAGTCTCTACCGAAAAAGTGTGAATAAACAACAGAGTGAAGGAGTTGTAATTATTCTATTGAGAGAATTAGAGTGGGCATTAATAAAATGGAAATCAATCAAATCAGGTACAGATAAGAGCAAAACTCTGAAAAGAGATTTTACCAACATTGTCATAATGCAAAAGAAAAGACAATTCCAACATAACCCATTGAAATAAATAAGAGACAGCTTTGTAACAAGTCATTCAATTCAAATACCTACTTGTACACAATAATAACCTTAGATGTTTGATGCACTTCTGAGATTAAATGCAAAACAGACCAAGCAAAGATAGTCTTCAATAAAAGTGAGAGCATTTTGTTCAACTTTGTCAATAAAAGTATGAAAACAGAGTTATACAATATTCCATAGAGCCAATCCTTATATATGGAAGTGAATGAAGGATGATCTTTAAACAGGCAAGAAAGTACCTTGAGGTTACAGAAATGTAGTTTTACAGAAGAATGTTAGGAATACTAAAGACAGTTTAAAAAAAAAAAGAAGTGCAATGTAGAAGTCCTGAGAGAGACCAGAACAAAAAGAAATCTTTCAAATTTTATAAGAAAAAGACAGTCAGCTTTCTTTGACATGTGTTGGGCAGAAGAGGACAACTCAAAAGTATTGTGACAATGGGAAAAATTGAGGAAAAAAGAGATACAGGAGGGCAACATAAGAAGATACTAGGCAGTTTATCAATGTAGCACAGAAATAGATCGGGAGTCACGATAGCTTAGTGGTTAGTGAACTGACTACAAAGGACAAGAGGTAGGGTTCGATCCCAACCGACGGCTTCCAGTTCACCCAGCCTTTAATGGGTACCGGATTTTTTTCTGGGAAAGTAAAGCGGCACGGGCGTAATACCGACCACATTACCCCAAAAATCATGTGCCGAAGGTCTGTAAAATTTATGGCCACTAACACCATATTCCCTATACGCCACTTGGCGTGACAGGAGTACTTTTTTTACTTTACAGAAATAGATCAACAATGGAATTTATAAGAAACATCAGCTGAAGAGAGAGAATGAGACATGATTGTCAATGCCTTCAGGCATGGCACCTGATGATTTTGGTCACTTTAAATTGCTATGTACTAAAAAATGGCAGTGATAATAAGATAATGTATAAATTCTACCAACAAATGGTAGTGATAATAATTAATGGATAAATTCTACCAACAAATGGTAGTGATAATAATTAATGGATAAATTCTACCAACAAATGGTAGTGATAATAATTAATGGATAAATTCTACCAACAAATGATAGTGATAATAAGATAATGGATAAATTCTACCAACAAATGGTAGTGATAATAATTAATGGATAAATTCAACCAACAAATGGTAGTGATAATAAGATAATCGATAAATTCTACCAACAAATGGTAGTGATAATAATTAATGGATAAATTCTACCAACAAATGGTAGTGATAATAATTAATGGATAAATTCAACCAACAAATGGTAGTGATAATAAGATAATGGATAAATTCTACCAACAAATGGTAGTGATAATAATTAATGGATAAATTCTACCAACAAATGGTAGTGATAATAAGATATTGGATAAATTCTACCAACAAATGGTAGTGATAATAAGATAATGGATAAATTCTACCAACAAATGGTAGTGATAATAAGATATTGGATAAATTCTACCAACAAATGGTAGTGATAATAAGATAATGGATAAATTCTACCAACAAATGGCAGTGATAATAAGATAATGGATAAATTCTATCAACAAACTGCAAGAGGAAATGGATAGAATCTCCACTCAAAAAAACATAATCTAATTACAATAATTGGAAATGTTTACACTAAAGTGTGATAAAATAACACAAGAAGAAAGTAACTGGGAAATGTGAAAAGGACACTGAAAATGAAAATGTGTACAAATTGACAAACTTTTTGTGGTATAAATAACATGATGATTGGAGGAACATTCCCCAAAAAAACAAAAGAAATTCACAAATTAATAAGGAAATTGTCAAACACACATGACAGAAATCAGATAGATGATTTAATGAATACTAGCAGATGGAGAAGATGAGGATTGCGGCCATTTCCTAGTTGTAATTAGAACAAATATGAAGCTCTTCCATCCAAATGTTCTCCCTGTATATTTTTACACCTTTTACCACTTCAGGTGTCTCATCATCATCATTGAGGTCTCCGCATCGAAGGTTGGCTACCATGGAGCGCCATTCCACTCTGTCTCTTGCTTTGCTGGTGCAGTTTGTCATAGGGTGACTTGTCCATCTTTTGATGTTACTAGTCCATGTTTTCCCATGTGTTACTAGGGCCTCATTATGAGGGAAGCAAAGAATAGTGACACTGTAGCCTTCCAGGCATGTCGTAAGAGGTGACTAAGGAGGTTGATAGATGGCTTGACAAGCTGTCATTATAAAAAGTGTTGGTATGGAAACAGAGCGATAGATTTTAGAAGCAGTGATCGCTGCAGTGATTGTAGTTCTGCCCTATGTGCCGTCTTTGGCCCGAAAGGACAATAGATAGATAGATAGATAGTCCATGTTAGTCTTGGTCTGCCTCTGCTGCTTTTACCTTGTATTTTCACTTCCAATATTACTTTTATTAAGCTGTTGTGTCTTTTAACATGCCCCAAAAATTTCATTTGTCTTGTTCTAATTGTGTTTAGTAGTTCTCTTTTCATTTTTAGTTGTTCTAAAACTTCATCGTTTGTTTTCTTTTCTTTCAATCTAATTCTACCTATTCTTCTATAGATCCACATTTCAAAGGCTTCAATTTTCTGTTCTGTTTTCTAGTCTAATGTGTCTGCATGATGATCCATGCTTCTGCACCATACAGGAATATTGAGAAGATGTAACATTTTGCTATTCTTAGTTTTAGCCCTGGTGTTATTTGCTTTGATGTTAGTAATATTTTTTTCATAGCATTAAAATTACTTTCTTCCATACCTATTCTTTTGTTATTTTCAGTTGTACATTTTCCATCACTGGTTATAGTATGTCCCAGGTAGTTGTAGCTCTGAACTGTCTCCAGATGTATTCCTTCAACTTTGATATTTAATTGTAAGTCTTGAGAATTTCCATTGTTTATGATCACAAAGGTGTCTAGTGAAATACAATGTTCTGGATCTTGCTCCTCAGGCAGCTCAGCCACTGACACATGATGCTGTTGTAGAGTTTCTCTGATGTTGTCACCTCATCAGAGTCTGAATCTGTCTTGTGCTCGGTGTCATTCTTCTCATTGTTATCTATACCTTGTACATTACAGCACCACTAGGAATTCTATCCATGTGGAGAAATCATTTCATTTGTTGTCCTTGTATGTTAAACTGGTTCTATGCCAACTCTTTCAGTCCAAATATTAAAGTACAAACAAAATAATATCAATAATGAAAGACACTACAACTATAGAAGTGTTAATAGCAGACATTAGGAGATGTTACTAGGATGACAGTCAGAAACACTTGAAAGCTGCAAATGTTTTAAAAATAAATAATATATAAATACATTAAATATATAAATAAACAATAAAAATGTTGTTTTAAAAAAACAAAGAATGA
Source organism: Megaustenia siamemsis (assembly GCA_032433765.1). Taxonomy (NCBI): domain Eukaryota; kingdom Metazoa; phylum Mollusca; class Gastropoda; order Stylommatophora; family Ariophantidae; genus Megaustenia; species Megaustenia siamemsis. Next base: position 19,532,647 of record JAVIAB010000092.1, on the reverse strand, counting down.
GTATGAAATACTGAATATGATGAATATAACATTCTGAATATAGATATAGTTATATGAATATAAAACAAGTGACATATGCGGAACATATAAAAAGAGAATGACATCACATGCTAAAAGTTGCCTTAGAGGAAAAGTTAGAAGATAAATATGAAAGAGAATGACAATACTATAGATGGGAGAATATTATGAGATGCACAAGTAGTTACATGTTTGAGTTTCAAATGTCCCCAGTTAAAACTGTTGTTACATAACAAGTTGTAGAACAAATTTCTCCAGTTAAATAAAATATTGTGAGACAAATGTTTTCTGTTACATAACAGGATATAAAGAGAATATTTCCACTTATATTTGTTGCGGAATATATATGATCAGTTCACATAACATTCATTCATTGGGAGCCGTATCCACATTAATGGTAGGCTTCCATGAAGTGTCACTTTACTCTGTCTCTTGTCTTGGTGCATGTTGTCATAGGTTCACCTTTCCACCTTTTGAAGTTATCAGTCCATTTTAGTCTTGGTCTGCCTCTGCTTCGTCTACCTTGTACCTTCCCTTCCAAGAGGACTTTTAAAAGGGTGCTATGCCTCTTCACATATCAAAAAAATGTCACTTGTTTTTTTCTAATTATGTTAAGCAGTTCTTTTTTCATTTTCAGTTAATTCAGTGTTTCTTTATTTATCTAAGAGGAACCCATGGCCATGCAACGAAATCCATTGTTTCGCTGACTTTAAAGCCGGTGGCACGGTGTTCGAAACCTACGGTAGACAGAATGGATTTTTTTCTATTGGGGGTGAAATAAAAATCCTAAGTCTCACACGTTATGGCGATTGCTTTGACCAAGCGGCCTTTATCCCTCTGGTCCTGTGGTGTGCCCCACAACATCTATCTATCTATTGTCCTTTCGAGCCGAAGACGGCACATAGGGCAGAACCACAATCTCAAAAACAGAAACCTTGCGTGCCAAAGTGGCACATATTGCAGAGATCACTGCTTTAAAATCTATGCTCTGTTTCCATAACAATACTTTTTACAATGACAGCTTGTCAAGCCATCGATCAACCTCCTTAGTCGCCTCTTACGACATGCCTGGAAGGTCACAGTGTCACTATTCTTTACTTCCCTCATAATGAGGCCCCGGTAAAACACAGGAACCCCACAACATACACCAGCAATAATATACGTTATGAAGAAAGATAGCTTTATTTGTCTACTTTTCCTTCCACCCATTTTCCACACAAACTAGCAAATTTTTTAAATAGATGCACATTTCAAAGGCTTCAACTTTCTGCTCTGTTTTCTTATTTAATGTTCTTATTTCTGCACCATACAGGAAGGTTAAAAAATATAGCATTTTACAATTCATAGTTTTAGTTTTGATGTTACTTGCTTTTATGTGAGTTTCATGTTGTTAAAATTACTTTTGCCATTGCTTTTCTTTTGTCTATTTCTGTCTTACATTTTCTATTATTTTAACATGTGTTGGATATATATCTCAAGGTTATGTAACAGTTTGTAGAATAAATATTTGCAGTTAAATAACATATATGCTTAAATAACAGGGATGAAACCAAACTGTCTGAAATGAACTAGCAAAGTTTTGACCAACTGTTGCATTGTTCCAGTTATAGAAGTGTGCAAGACAAACTAGCTACAATACATGGTTTCAGTAAATAGTTTCAGGCTACATATCATGGTGCAGGTTGAATGTGTTGGTTAGACTACAACATGCCAGACACAGATGTTGGTTATGTAATGTCTACAGATGGCTTGTCTCACATCAAGTCATCAGTTCTTAAGATAGAGAACAAGTTACATAACACATGAACATACAATTTTTGTTGCTACCAACATGACAGACATCATATGATCATGTGCAGTAGGCAGGTCAGTATTGTTACCAAAATATGCTAGAAAAGTATTTGTGGAGGAGAGAGCTTCAGTCATCAGCACTTCATTTACACAACATGTCTCAGCTACAACACAAGACAGTTTAAGAAAACTGTAACAAGAATTAAAAGAATCTGTTTTTTTTTCTTCTTAGCATCTCCTGTTAAGTGGGTATGGATGCATTGTGTCCCTGACGACAAGCCGCTACATTTGTGCTTTTTGGCCTGACACATTTCTTTAGCATGGGTAGATGCAGTAAATTTAACAACTTCTGCCTCCTGGGCAGCTGGCATTTTTAGCCTACCTTTTAACTATCAAGGATTCTTAAAAGTGCACAAGGTATACATAGGACCCCTTATTTTTCATAGTTATCCTAGAAGGCTAGATAGTAGTCACTAACAAGAGACCAAGCGATGATGATGATGAAGCCATGAAGAAGCCATGGACTCGAGAAAAATGTTCACTGTCATGGGATTTGAACCAAGTATCTTCTTGTCCAGAGGATGGCATCTTAAATCTAAGACCACCCAGTCCTCCAAAGGAAACTTTAAAGAGGGTTAAAAAAACTAACAAGAGTCAAATGAAACTTTAAAGAGGGTTAAAGAAAACTAAAAAGATTAAAAGGAAACTAGCAAGAGTAAAATGAAACTAACAAGAGTAAAAGGAAACTAACAAGAGTAAAAATGAAACTGTCTCAGAGACATTCACAAGTTTGCTTAGATCACCAGTATCTGTTATAATACATGGTGATATAACATGTAACATTGAAGGTGGTGATCACCTTTATCTGACAAGGTCAATATATCTGAGCTTACATAACAAACTACAGGTCAGATGTTATAACTTAAATAACAGGTAAAGATCTGTGGTAAAGTGCTGAGCAAAATGTTTGATTAGAACAAGTTCAATGCTGACATAGGCTTCAGATCAAGATCTGTGATAAAGTGCTGAGCAAAATGTTTGATTAGAACAAGTTCAATGCTGACATAGGCTTCAGATCAAGATCTGTGGTAAAGTGCTGAGCAAAATGTTTGATTAGAACAAGTTCAATGCTGACATAGGCTTCAGATCAAGATCTGTGGTAAAGTGCTGAGCAAAATGTTTGATTAGAACAAGCTCAATGCTGACATAGGCTTCAGATCAAGATCTGAAGCAAGATAAAAGGGTTAAAAGCTAGAGGAAAACACAATTACACATATAACCATTATATATGAACAATAGATAGATAATTTTCATTAATGGATCCATTAAAAAAAAGTACACCATATTATTAGATAGAATAGTAGACACAGAACATAAGCATGTCTATCATGTTGTACGTAAGGTGGTTAACAAGGAGCTGCAGGGCAGATTTAGGGCCAAGTTAATAAAGTGGTAGCCAAGGATGGTAGTTAGTGTCAATCATGCCTACTAAAAGGTAAAATAAGATAAATAGGTGTGGATAAGGGTACCTGTCCCAGTTTAGCTTTTGTTGTGGCCACAGGGTGGTACTCATATGCGTCATAAAACGGGGCCTCTTCTGAGCTAGACTCGTTCTACCAGGGAATTCAAGCGATAAATTCATCAAAGGATGGAATTGCTAAATCAAAAATTGTGCAACTTCTGTCATAAATAAACTAGTGAAGTAATTTGTTATAATACTTAACATATAACAAATTATTAACTTGGAGGAATCAATACTTCCTAGTGTGCAAGCATCAATTCACTGCACTGACAAAATATTGAAAGTACTTTTTTTTATAAAAATCACCACATTCATCATAACAAAGGCCTCCAAAATAATTGACATAACACAAAAGTACTATTTATCAAAACCTCTATTTTTGTTTTCCTGGAGTCAGTCAAAGTTAATGGTGTTTCATTCAGTTTTTTTTTTCATCTCACGGTGGCATTTAGTCTTGATGATTTTGCATTATTTATTGATGATTTTGCATTATTTATTGATGAAGATGACCTGAGCCTAGTACCTTCCACTTATTCTTAAAATTGGCACTTTATGGAAGTGGATTCATTTTGTGACACCGTGCACAAAAAGTAACTTTTTTTTTAGCTGAAATAAATATTTATCTATGAATGACATTTCAGTAGTTAACACTTGTAGTATTTTAGCTGAAATAAATATTTATCTATGAATGGCGTTCCTATAGTTAACACTTGTAATATTTTAGCTGAAATAAATATTTATCTATGAATGGCGTTCCTATAGTTAACACTTGTAATATTTTAGCTGAAAAAAATATTTATGTATGAATGGCATTTCAGTAGTTAACACTTGTAATATTTTAGCTGAAATAAATATTTATGTATGAATGGCATTTCAGCAGTTAACGCTTGTAATATTTTAGCTGAAATATATTTATGTATGAATGACATTTCAGTAGTTAACGTTTGTAATATTTTAGCTGAAATAAATATTTAAATATGAATGACATTTCAGCAGTTAACGCTTGTAATAAAATGATTAAAGATTGGCAAATCTGAGACTTTCAGAGAATGCAATATTCAATTTTTAACCACAAAAGTTTTTAATTTTTAAAATGAAGCCACTTCTAATGTAAATTAGAAGAAGCGTGTGTATTTTATCTTCCTGGAGAGATACAAATGATCAAATCAACTAAAATAGTGATAACAAACAAAAGTGCAGTCAGCATTAAAAAAAATCTACAATTTTACAAATACAATGATTACAAATATTCTGCGCAATCATTATAAATAAACACACACACACTCTTTCTATTATATATACACACGCATATAAGAGTATGAAAAGCAGAATATGTTCCATTTAACCTACGATACATAGAGAACAACTAAAATGACAATCACGAAGATACAGACTTTCATTAATGGATGCTTACGCAGAATAAAAGGATGGAAATGGCAGGACAAAATCACTAACATAGAATTATGGAAATGTACCAGTCAATACTAGTGGATAAAGAGATACAGCGAAGATGATGGCGCTGGATAGGACATACACTGCGGAAGCCAACTGAGAGTATTACACAACAGGCCCTTTTGGAATCCCCAGGGGAAAAGACAAAGAGGAAGACCAAGGAATTCTTGGAGAAGACAGATAGAAGCAGAGATGAAGATGATGGGGAAGACATGGAATGATCTTAAAATAATGGCAAGAAACAGAACGACTTGGAAAGTGTTTGTTGAAAACCTATGCTCCACTGGGAGCTAAAAAGGTAGAAGAAGAAGAAGAACCTACGATACTGGGATAAGAATTAATCAATTAAAAAAAAAATTGCATACAAACTCAACTGCAGAGAGTACAAACTATTGTATTTAAACTTTGCTGAATCTTTTCAAATCTTTTACTTGCGTCACAATCTTTTCATTCAATCTAAAAATGACTTTTGTTACACTGTTTTACAGTGCACAACCAGGATGGCATATCTTACACCTTTCAATGTGATAGAGGCGAATTTAAATATTTTAGATTTCTATTTTTTGTTGCTTCCTTGCTCATTTGGCTAGGCAGAGAGAGATCTCGATCATCTCTGGTTCGCTGCTCAAGATATCAGCAATTAACTAAAAGCAGCATCTGGGTTATAAAATCAAAACATTTCAATCTGTTAATTCTCACAAATCAATGAGACTGATAAACTTCAAAATATATCAATGTGAAAAATTGAGTTCAGGTATGACAACTCTTACCTTATTGTCTAAAACTTTAAGAGAGTTGTCTGCCTGGGCTGCTTCTAATGCACGTATAGCTGGATGCTTAGTACTACTCCCTTCTGCAGGCTTCCCTTGTGGGGGTGTGTTCACAACAGGCAGATCATCACGGCTGGCACATTAACAATGGCAATGAAACATTATCACATTGAAGCAATACGATTGTGGATCATATAATTCACTACTTTCACAAGACAAGCTTTATAAATATTTTAAAATGAAAGTTTGTGGTCTGACAATACATCAGATGTGTTTCAGGAGGCAAGGAGATTCCAGAAGTGGTGAACCAGAACCATCCAAACCCTGCTCCACTTCTATGCGGTAGCTCTAGTAACAGACTAACCAGTTTAGTCTGGCCAATATATTATATTATTATATTTTTTAAATATATATTTTTTAAATATATATATTATTTTTTAATTAATTATTTATGTTTTATTTTAAATACATATTTGTAGGTGTGTTGTATGTTTGTTCATGTTGAAGGCCTGTTGTGCCGAAACATCGTTCTGGTTTGTGTTGTCCAAAGCAATAATAAAAAAAAGGAGGAAAAAAATGGTATGGTGACAGCTTTACGTGGAAATGGACGAAACAAAAATCAACGTTTCGGCCAAGAGGCCTTCGGCTGGACGAACAACAAACACACAGTCCACTTGTTACATGAAGTTTTAACCACACTGTTTTTTTTTCTATTTTTTTCTCTCTCTATATTTTTTCCATTTCTCCTAGTCTAGCCAAGCAAGTAGGGAGAGATCAATAGAGGAAAGATAACTCAGTGCTTAAAATGCCGTTCTGAATTTGGATATGTTGGGCTTAAAAGCACAAATAAACCACACGATGCATCTACGTCCATTTAATGTCCTCTTAAAAATGGATGATTCCTTTAGTAGTCATCAAGTCAACCAGAAAAAGAAAGAGATTAAAGACCAATGTGCTATGAACTAATTAAATCATGGTATTTTTTTAAATTGGAACCAATTAACAATGTCATATCAATGTGCTATGAACTAATTCATCATCATCATCATGTGCCATACTGGTTGGCGTAGGCGATCATGTCCTTCCACAATCTTCTATCTGCAGAGTATCATATCAGTTCTGTTGTTGACTGTTTTCTGTGCCATGACTTCAAGCTATCCAGTATTTTCTCTCTTTGTCATCTGCGATATCTCTTTCCTTTTATTTTGCCAGTTGTAACCAAGTATTCCAACTTTCCTCTTCTCATTATGTGCCCGAAAACTGTTGATTGTCTTTTTCTGATGTTTTTTAGGAGCTCCCTTTTATGAACTAATTAAATATTGGTATTTTGTTAACTGGAGCCACAATAGCTCAGTGGTTAGTGAACTGGACTACAAAAGACAAGAGGTCAGGTTCAATCCTGATTGGCGGTTTACGGGTTCACCCAGTCTTAAAAGGGCACTGAATTTTTTCTGGGAAAGTAAAGCAGCACGGGTGTAATACTGACCACATTACCCCCCAAAATCATGGTCACTAGCACCATGTTCATATACGTTACTTAGCATGATAGGGCTTTTTACTTTCTTTTTTACTTTATTTTATTAACTGGTATGCTCATAACAGATGATTGCAGACTCAGGGCCCACCTACACAACACATGTCTCAGTCACACAGCCACATGCAATTATGTAGCACCCTAACCACATTTGAGCACATCCTACAGTACAGGACTATATGTGCCTCAATAACCCAAGGATTGAAAATTTTGCCCACGACTCAACCCTGTATATTGGGGAAATGGTGAAAACTTTAAAGCCACAATCCTTCTTCTTCTACCTTTCAACTTTCAAAATATATAAAACAACCATGATATCCTCTTTTTAGCCTTGTTCCATTGATGTCTATGGTGTTACTATGGAGAGAATATCAACCAATACATGCATTCAGAATTAAGCTTGATCTAGTACATGTCTGTCTTCCTTTGATCAACAGAAGTCCCAACATATTTTTTTCATTACTGTAACAGCTAATCACTATATGTCCCTTTATTTCCTTCATCTGATTAATTCTTTCTGCCTTCAAATTTGATGACTGTTTTGTCATTTTTACACAATAAACTCTCTGAATATATGTTGCTATAATTGAGAGTTCTTCAGGGTTTCCAAAAATAACAATTAATAAAAATAAGTGTTGATGTAAGTCGGAGTGAGCTACTGTTCAGCCTGTAATTGACTAAACATGTAGCAGTTCTGCAATCTCATATATTTGGCAATCTGTGCAGCTTTTCCACATGCACACATGGGTGTTGAAAAAAAAAGAAAACAGATAAAGATATGAGAAAAAATTCAGCATCACAGCATCATAACAACACTTTAAATTGTTCTGTTGTTTGATTGGTAGTTAGACATTCTGAACTTGTGTCACCTTTAACATGAGCTCAATAGTGACAGCGCTACTACCAACATTTGGCCCTCTCAGGGTGTGAACTTTAGTGTTCCTTTTACCTGTTGAATGGGTGGACCACAAGAGCTATTTAGAAAGCCATGATTGGCATATGGATTTGGGTTACCTTGCTGGTATGAACTAAAATGAACTAAAAACATCAACTTTCATTGCATTGCCTAAAAAGAATGGTGCTGTTGAATGCAATGATTTTAGAACAATAAGCCTAATGAGCCAAGTAAAAACAATCTTGCTAAAAGTTAAACAAGGAAGGGTTCAGAATAAAATCAATATGGAATTAGAACAGCGATTTGGATTTAGGAAAAACAGTGGAACAAAAGAAGCCATTTTCTGCATGGATGTTAATTGAAAAGTACACAGAAGTAAACAAACCAATATATGCCTGCTTCATAGACTACACCAAAGCTTTTGATAGAATACAACATAAGCAACTTATCTATCTATCTATTGACCTCTCCTTGTATCCATTCGATGCCTTTATTACCAGTGCAGCATTTCTTCATTATGAAGTCCATAACATTTCCAAATAACAAGGGTGATAAAATACATCCTTGTTTAACCCCAGTTTCTATTGGGAAACATTCGCTCAGTCCTTCCTCTGTTCGAACTGCACATGTGTAACCATCATACATGTCTTTAATAATATTTATGATTTTTTATGGTAAGCCATATTGCTTCAGAATTTTCCACAAAGAATCTCCATGAATACTGTCAAATGCTTTTTTGAAGTCGATGAAGTTAAGTACAAAAGGTTTTTGCTTTTCAATGTGTTCCTCCAATATAAGTCGTAGAGTGAAAATGTGGTCAAGACAGCTTCTCCCTTTTCTAAACCCAGCCTGTTCTTCACGCATTACTGTATCTATTGAATCCTGTATTCTATTTAGGATGATTTTGCAGAATAACTTTGAGGCAACTGACAAAAGTGTCACACCTCTCCAGTTGTTACAATCTCTAAGATTGCCCTTTTTTGGGATCTTAACAATGATTCCTTTTTTCCATTTATGAGGCGTCTTCTCTGTTTTCCAAATGATGTTGAACATTTTTTGGAGATGTATTAGATTATGGCTATCAATTGCCTTGAGGATCTCAGCTGTTAACTTATCCTCTCCAGCAGCCTTGTTATTGGTCATAAGCTTTAAGGTGGTTTCTATTTCGCTCAAGGTGAAGTCATCTAAATTTACATCTAATTCTGCTGCTGGTGTTTCAGCTTCAAAATCTATTAAACTGTGGGTAGTGGGCGGTTAAGAATTTCTTTGAAGTGTTCCGCCCAACAGGCTTTTATGTCTGCGTTTGTTGTTAGCATTAATCCAGATTTGTCTAGAATTGGTGTTCCACTGGATGTATAGGTGTTTGTCAGCATCTTTTGTACAGTATAAAGAGTTCTGCTGTCTCCTGTAATTGCAGCTGTCTCTGCTTTCTCTGCCAAATTGTCTATATAAGCTCTTGTATCTCTTCTTGCTGAACTTTTCACTTTGTTGTCTAATTCTTTGTATGTTCTTTTGCCAGAACCTTTCCAAGATCTGTCTTTACATTAGTCATGGCTCTCTTCGCTTCTCTTCTTTCTTTGATGTATTTCCACGTGGTGTCTGAGATCCAAGCTCGTTTTTCCATTTTCTTCAGTCCAGCACTTGCTTCTGCTGCTGTCATTAGTATTTTGCTCTGTGAGTCCCACATTTCATTGATATCTAAGCCTATTTCACCGAGTGCTGTATAACAATTACTTAGCTCTATGTTAAACTTTTCCTTTATGGCTTCATCTTTCAGTTTATGACTATCAATTTTATGTGTAATTGACCTCTTCTGTTGGTTTCTAAATTTTAATCTAAGCAACTTATAGACTACTTTTAAGATAACACAGATCTAGATGACATGTGACTAATATGCAATTTATACTGGGAGCAAGCAGAAATAATAAAATATAACAAAGAGAACTCTACACCCATTGATATAAAAATAGGAGTAAGTCATGGATGCATCCTATCACCATGATTGTTAATCTATACACTCAGCAAATCTTTAAAAACATCACAGAGATGTCAGGCCTAGACATTAATGGAAAGATAATCAATAACCTAAGATATGCTGATGATACTGTACTACTAGCAAAAAATCCTAAAGATCTACAACAATTACTTAATGTAATAAACATGATAAGCAAAAAATATGAACTTGAAATGAATATCAAAAGACTAAAACTATGACCATAAACAAAGATAATACTCAAAAACCTACAAGTGGATATCAAAGTTGAAGGAATAGACTTGGAAACAGTTCAAAGCAACAACTACTTGGACATACTATAATCAGTGATGGAAAAAGTAAAACTGAAATAAACAAAAGAATAGGAATGGCAAAGAGTAATTGTAATGCCATGAAAAATATACTAACATCAAAACAAATAACACCAGGGCTAAAACTAAGAATATCAAAATGTTATATCCTCTCAACATTCCTTTAAGGTGCAGAAACTTAGACATTAGACAAGAGAAGAGAACAGAAAATTGAAGCCTTTGAAATGTGGATTTATAGAAGAATATAAAGAATTGGATGGATAGAAAAGGAAAAGAACAGTGAAATCTTAAAACAACTAAAAATGAAAAAAGAACTACTAAACACAATTAAAACAAGACAAATTAGATTTTTGGGGCACGTTAAAAGGCATAGCAACCTACTAAAAGTAATCTTGGAAGGGAAAATACAAGGTAAAAGAGACAGACCAAGACTAACATGGACAAGTAAGATCAAAAGATGGACAAGTCAGCCTATGACAACCTGCACCATCAAAGCAAGAGACAGAGCGGAATGGCGTCCCATGGTAACCAACCTTCGATGCAGGGATGGCACTCAATAATGATTAACTTGCTGGTAAGCAAGCACATTATGCTACTACACTACCACAGCTACCACATGCATGATGAGACCAGATTCAGTACAAGTGACTATTTAGTCTATTGCATCCTATTCATAGTAAAACAGGACCAACTGTTTTGCTTGTTCTAGACAGTCTTCTTCTTCAATGTTCAAGTCTTTGTGATCATGTGAACTTAACTCTTTGCCCTATGCCATGATGAAGGGGTAACGACAACACAATGAGCTGGTCACATGGTCAGTACTTGTATATACATGTGTGCCCTGATTTTTCCTCTGAACCTGCGCTGTGGCTGACACACTCTGTCTTCACAATAGTAATATTTGTCTTTTGATTGACAAGTCTTTTTAACAGCTTTGATAAGGGATTTTAAAAAAATGTGCCTGACTTCCCTTTGTTCTCTATCTTTGAAATGGTTCCAGATTAGTAAATGGCAATAGAAGTGGCTGGTATAAATATATATAGGACATATATATATATATATATATATATATATATATATATATATAGAAGATATATAGTCAAGAATATATATAGTCTTGAAACTCCAGGAAGTAGTATGGTTTTATTGCTAAATCACCTGAGTGAAAGAGCAACTCCGTCCTCAAAGGCACTATATTTGTGGACCACATTGAAAGACAGGGGAGAGATGATTGCTTGTCTTCACCAGCTTTATACCTCAAGCACTGGCTCAGGTATCCTTTGCCAAACAAGGAGATATTCTCTGGCTTGAGAGGGACTCTCATTTTTATCGTCAAGAGTCAATGAAATCAACACCAATATTAGAGATGGAGAAATTGTGGAGGATACCAGCACTGAGAGAACGGAGGGACACAAAGGTGCTGATACAGGCAGAAAAATTTGCTTGCATGCCGAGACATCCAATGAAGGACCGATTCCAAAATCTTGCATTGGACGACTTAAGAGAAGCAGTTTTATCCACCAAGCCAAGCGTATTAGTAGACAAACACCAGACATGCCAAGAGCTGTTAACCCCCTACTGCCCATACCAGAACAGACTCCCTGGACAGAGGAATCAGGATTATCAGTTCAAATACGGACAGAAGTGAAAGGAATAGTTGATAAAGAGGAACAGAATAGTCTACAGCGAAAAACAATAACTCTCAGTTTCCTGGATGAAGAATACCCACAAGACCTATGGATTCGTGTGTATACAGATGGATCAGCACAGAATGCAGTAAAAAATGGGGGAGCAGGTGCATATATAGAATACCCAAATAACACTAGGGATATGAATAAAATAGCAACAGGGAAATATTGTCACAATTATGATGCAGAAATACAAGCAATAAAGTTAGCAATAGAAAAACTGCTGAACATTAATCTTAGCCCACAGCCTGTAGTGTTTTTGACAGATGCAAGATCAGTACTCCAGGCACTACAATCCAGAAAATTACCACATTTGCAGACCTTATTGACTGAACTCTGCAAGCACCACAGGGTTGCCCTGCAGTGGATCCCATCTCACTGTGGAATACCAGGAAATGAGAAAGCAGATCAGTTGGCAAAGGAAGGTTCAACAGGCACACAACTAGATACACCTGTTACATACCATCATAAGAAACAGATAATCAAATCAATCAGAGGACCACAAGCCCCAAATCAGGATGCCTTTTATAATATGAATAGATATGAACAAGTTATCATTATACGTCTCAGAACAGGACACAATCGACTCCATAGTCACATGTATACAAAATTCAAGATCGGCACCTCAACTACTTGTACATGTGGACAGGCGCCCCAGACTGCTGAACACATACTTCAAGACTGCACTGAATATAGTAGACTGAGGAAAATCCATTGGCCCATAGATACAACACTACAGACAAAACTATATGGGCCACTGCAAGAATTACAAAAGACAGTAACATTTATACAGGAAACGACATTGCAGATATAGACAATGCTTCAGGCGAACGAAAGATAGATAGATAGATCGTCAAGAGTTTTAACGCCTTGAGTAGATTTTTTTCCCTAATAATTTTGTCCATTTTTAAAAATATTCATTCATATTTTTTTGGCCATTTTTGGTTTACTCTTTTTGATTGCCAATTGTTCTTTATTGTGCGCAGAGTGCACACGGGACCGCCTGTTTTTGTCGTTTTCTGAGAGGGCTAGATATTGAATCTCATTACCCAGAGATCAGTGGAAGGTAAAGTCACAAAGAAGCTGGATATGGTTTCTTATTTTTCTTTTCTTCCTCATTTGCCTTTCAGCATCTAGGGGAGATATAATTTACAGTCTTTTGCTCTTCTGTTTGGCTTTGCTGCTGTTATGCTTCTTAGTGTTTCTAATATTTCATATTTTTTGTGGTCAGCCATTGGCTGTGGTGTTCTTGCAACGTTTATTGATGGCTCCATGTGTTGGGTTTTGATCTTTCTGCCTTATCATGTGGCAAAACCATTTTATCTGGTGTTTCTTTACATATTCTATGGCAGGGGTTATTCCTAGCTTTTTTCTCAGTTCTTCATTTATGATCTTATCTTTCAAGCTGTTTCCACATTCGTCTAACACATTTCATCTCTGTGATAGTCATTTTTCTTATTGTTCTTGCATCTATAGTCCAGAAATGGCATTGATAGCACAATGTTGAAATGAAGATTGTATTGTAGAGTGTCCATTTTGCCTCTAGAGTTATTTCCTTGTTGGACAATAATGGTGATGGCTGTCCAATGAATTAACAAGCTTTGCTGCATCTTGAGTCTGTCTCTGCTTTTTGTGAATTGTTGTTTGCCACTAGACTTTGTATTTAAATTCCCCTACTTGTTTTATTTGTCTGCCGTCTATAGTTTTATGTTGATGTTCTGTTTCTCTTTTGTGATATTCAAGACTTCTGTTTTGTTGATGTTGATTTTCATATTGTATTTCGTGCCTATGCTGTTGAGTTTATTTAAATGTTCTTGTAGGTCTTCTATTTTTCATGTATTAGTGCCAGATCATCTAAAAATAGAAGCTCGTTGATCTCTTCTATCTCCAATGGGTTGGATAACTTGCATATGTAGTCCATGTATGTGATGAACAATAGGGGGATAGTACGCACCCCTGTCTTACTCCTGATCTAATTTCGAAGTGGTCCATGTAGCCTGCTGCTGTTCTGACTGTGCAGCTGCTGTTGATGTAGAGACTTTTAATTAGGATGGTTAGATGTTGGCTTACTCCGTATGTTGTTAGTATCTCCCACAGTTGTTTTTTGTTTACTCTGTCCTCTGCTTTTTTCTGGTCAATGAAAGCTATGTACAAATTTTGATTATGTTCTGTCGTCTTTTCTGCAAGCTGTTTTAGGGTGAGTAGATCATCAGCATATCCTGTTCTTTTTTTGGAACCCCATTTGAGAATTGCTTAACTGTAGTTCTATTATTGTTCTTAGTCTTTTTTGCATAATTTTGACGTAACTTTCCCACACGGCTGAGAAGCGACATACCTCTATATTGATCTATATATGGATTTCATCTAAGAAAGAACAATTTTCCACCACCTGTGGTAGGAATCAAACCTTAGGGGACTTTCTTGCCTAAAGACCTGTGTCTTACCTCTAGATCATCCAGCCCTAAAAGAGTAGAGATGTAACTGGAGGATGCAATTGACGTCCAAAACCCGAAAGCTTTAGGAATTTTTTAATGGAACACATGGCAAGTGAAAAAATATACATGACATGTGCAAAGGCAGAAATATGAAAGAATATTACAATCAATGGAGAGAGGTAATTTTAAAAAGTCAACTCATCTAAAGATCTGGGCTCCATTGTCAATGGTGAAAGCTCAACACCAGAAGTATTCACTAGAACTGTATAGGCAATGACAGCCCTGACAAGGCTAAACAATTTATGAAAAAACAAAACCATCTCCCCTAGAACAAAGTTCATATTGTTATGAATAGTATTTGGGAATTTGTATCCTTATATGCTAGCAAAACATGGACACTCACTGCTGATCTTGAAAGAAGAGTACTGGCTCTGGAGATCAGATGGTACAGAAAGATCATGCTATATCTTATATAGATCATATCATTATGGAGGAAGTGCACAATGAAATCCAACAAAACCAATTAAAGACTTACTGTCAATGGTAAAAGAATGTAAATTAGAATGTTATGGATATGTTACAAGATCTACGGGTCTTGCTAAGACCATCTTGCTGGCCTCTGTACCAGACAAAAGAAGATAAGGCAGCCAGTGGTGGGAAGACTTCATAGATTGGACAGGATTAATTATCATCATTTCTAAAAAAGCAGCCCTTGATTGTGAATATTTGAGGAAAATTGTGAAGACATCATCAAGAGTGCACCAACAACCACCAAGATTATGGGACTAAAGGAAATTAAAATGTGCAACCAGAGCACCATGGCAACTAATGTATACTCATTGTCAGCTCAATGAGACAGAGTATATTATATGGGTTTGAGCAGAGTGTACAGCTATCTTGATTTGTCATCAAAATTAATTAGTCTACCACAACCAATCTGTGTATCTGCTATGTCTACCACAACCAATCTGTGTATCTGCTATGTCTACCACAACGAATCTGTGTATCTGCTATGTCTACCACAACGAATCTGTGTATCTGCTATGTCTACCACAACCAATCTGTGTATCTGCTATGTCTACCACAACCAATCTGTGTATCTGCTATGTCTACCGCAACCAATCTGTGTATCTGCTATGTCGACCACAACCAATCTGTGTATCTGCTATGTCTACCACAACCAATCTGTCTATGTATCAATTATGTCTATCACAACCAATCTGCCTATGTGTCTGTTATGTCTATCACAACCAATTTGTCCATGAACATGTTATGTCTACAACAACCAATCTGTCAATGTATCTGTTATGTCTACCACAACCAATCTGTCTATGTGTCTGTTAAGTCTATCATAACCAATCTGCCTATGTTTCTGTTATGTCTACCACAACCAATCTGCCTATGTATCTGTTATGTCTATCACAACCAATCTGTCTATGTGTCTGTTATGTCTAGCACAACCAATTTTCGTCCATGAATTTATTATGTCTATCACAACCAATCTGCCTATGTGTCTGTTACGTCTACCACAATCAATCTATCAATGTGTCTGTTATGTCTATCACAACCAATCTGCCTATGTGTCTGTTACGTCTACCACAACCAATCTATCAATGTGTCTGTTACGTCTATCACAACCAATCTATCAATATGTCTGTTACGTCAACCACAACCAGTCTGTCAATGTGTCTGTTATGTCTATCACAACCAATCTGTCAATGTGTCTGCTATGTCTATCACAACCAATCTGTCAATGTGTCTGTTATGTCTATCACAACAAATCTGTCAATGTGTCTGTTATGTCTATCACAACCAATTTGTCCATGAACATGTTATGTCTATCACAACCAATCTGTCAATGTGTCTGTTATGTCTATCACAACCAATCTGTCAATGTGTCTGTTATGTCTATCACAACCAATCTGTCAATGTGTCTGTTATGTCTACCACAACCAATCTGTCAATGTGTCTGTTATGTCTATCACAACCAATCTGTCAATGTGTCTGTTATGTCTACCACAACCAATCTATCAATGTGTCTGTTATGTCTATACAACCAACCTATATATGTATCTGTTATGTCTACCACAACCAATCTGTCAATGTGTCTGTTATGTCTATCACAACCAATCTGTCAATGTGTCTGTTATGTCTATCACAACAAATCTGTCAATGTGTCTGTTATGTCTACCACAACCAATCTGTCAATGTGTCTGTTATGTCTATCACAACCAATCTGTCAATGTGTCTGTTATGTCTATCACAACCAATCTGACAATGTGTCTGTTATGTCTATCACAACCAATCTGTCAATGTGTCTGTTATGTCTATCACAACCAATCTGTCAATGTGTCTGTTATGTCTATCACAACCAATCTGTCAATGTGTCTGCTATGTCTATACAACCAACATATATATGTATCTGTTATGTCTACCACAACCAATCTGTCTATGTGTCTGTTATGTCTAACACAACCAATCTGTCCATGAATCTGCTGTCTACCACAACCAATCTGTCTATATGTCTGTTATGTCTATCACAACCAATTTGTCTATGTGTCTGTTATGTCTACCACAACCAATCTCTCTATGTGTCTGTTATGTCTACCACAACCAATCTGTCCATGAATCTGCCATCTACCACAACCAATCTGTCTATGTGTCTGTTATGTCTACCACAACCAATCTGTCCATGAATCTGTTGTTTACCACAACCAATCTGTCTATGTGTCTGTTATGTCTACCACAACCAATCTGTCCAAGTGTCTGTTATGTCTACCACAACCAATCTGTCTATAATGTCTACCACAACCAATCTGTTCATGAATCTGCTGTCTACCATTAACCAATCTGATTATGTGTCTGTTATGTCTACCACAACCAATCTGTTAATGAATCTGCTGTCTACCACAACCAATCTGTCCATGAATATGTTACGTCTGCCACAACCAATCTGTCTATGTGTCTGTTATGTCTACCACAACCAATCTGTCCATGAATCTGTTGTTTACCACAACCAATCTGTCTATGTGTCTGTTATGTCTACCACAACCAATCTGTCCATGAATATGTTATGTCTACCACAACCAATCTGTCTATAATGTCTACCACAACCAATCTGTTCATGAATCTGCTGTCTACCATTAACCAATCTGATTATGTGTCTGTTATGTCTACCACAACCAATCTGTTAATGAATCTGCTGTCTACCACAACCAATCTGTCTATGTGTCTGTTATGTCTACCACAGCCAATCTGTCCATGAATCTGCTGTCTATCACAACCAATCTGTCTATGTGTCTATAATGTCTACCACAACCAATTCATCCATGAATCTGCTGTCTACCACAACCAATCTGTCTATGTATCTGTTATGTCAACCACAATCAATCTGTCCATGTGTCTGTTATGTCTACCACAACCAATCTGTCCATGAATCTGCTGTCTACCACAACCAATCTGTCCATGAATCTGCTGTCTACCACAATCAATCTGTCTATGTGTCTGTTATGTCTATCACAACCAATCTGTCTATGTGTCTGTTATGTCTACCACAACCAATCTGCCTATGTGTCTGTTATGTCTACCACAACCAATCTGCCTATGTGTCTGTTATGTCTACCACAACCAATCTGTCTATGTGTCTGTTATGTCTACCACAACCAATCTGTCCATGAATCTGCTGTCTACCACAACCAATCTGTCCATGAATCTGCTGTCTACCACAACCAATCTGTCCATGAATCTGCTGTCTACCACAACCAATCTTTCCATGAATCTGCTGTCTACCACAACCAATCTGTCTATGCGTCTGTTATGTCTACCACAACCAATATGGCCATGAATCTGCTGTCTACCACAACCAATCTGTCTATGTGTCTGTTATGTCTACCACAACCAATCTGTCCATGAATCTGCTGTCTACCACAACCAATCTGTCTATGTGTCTGTTATGTCTACCACAACCAATCTGTCCATGAATCTGCTGTCTACCACAACCAATCTGTCTATGTGTCTGTTATGTCTACCACAACCAATCTGTCCATGAATCTGCTGTCTATCACAACCAATCTGTCTATGTGTCTGTTATGTCTACCACAACCAATCCATCCATGAATTTGCTGTCTACCACAACCAATCTGTCTATGTGTCTGTTATGTCTACCACAATCAATCTGTCTATGTGTCTGTTATGTCTACCACAACCAATCTGTCTATGTGTCTGTAATGTCTACCACAACCAATCCATCCATGAATCTGCTGTCTACCACAACCAATCTGTCTATGTGTCTGTTATGTCTACCACAACCAATCCATCCATGAATCTGCTGTCTACCACAACCAATCTGTCTATGTGTCTGTTATGTTTACCACAACCAATTTCTGTCCATGAATATGCTATGTCTATCACAACCAATCTGTCTTTATATGTATAATATCTACCACAACCAACCTATGTACATGTTTTGTCTACCACAACCAATCTAACCATGAATCTGTTATGTCTATTAGAACCATTCTGTTCATGAATCTGATATGTCTATCACAACCATTCTATCCATGAATCTGTTATGTCTATCACAACCATTCTGTTCACAAATCTGTTATGTATAGCACAACCAATCTGTCCATGAATCTGTTATTTCCATCACAACCAATCTGTCCATGAATCTGTTATGTCCATCACAAAAAAACTAAATATGTACCTGTTATGTCTACCACAACCAGTCTATCTATGTTTCTGCTTTGTCTACCACAACCAATCTATGTATGACCTGTTATGTCTATCACAACCAATCTATGTATCTGTTATAACCACCACAACCAACCTGTCTACGTATCTGTTATATCTACCACAACCAATCTATATATGTATCTGTTATGTCTACCACAACCAATCAGTCCATGAATCTGCCATCTACCACAACCAATCTGTCTATGTGTCTGTTATGTCTATCACAACCAATTTGTCTATGTGTCTGTTATGTCTATCACAACCAATTTGTCTATGTGTCTGTTATGTCTACCACAACCAACCTGTCCATGAATCTGCCATCTACCACAACCAATCTGTCTATGTGTCTGTTATGTCTATCACAACCAATTTGTCTATGTGTCTGTTATGTCTACCACAACCAATCTGTCCATGAATCTGCCATCTACCACAACTAATCTGTCTATGTGTCTGTTATGTCTACCACAACTAATCTGTCCATGAATATGTTACGTCTACCACAACCAATGTGTCTATTTGTCTATTATGTCTACCACAACCAATCTGTTCATGAATCTGCTGTTTACCACAACCAATCTGTCTGTGTCTGTTATGTCTACCACAACCAATCTGTCCATGAATCTGCTGTCTACCACAACCAATCTGTCCATGAATATGTTACGTCTGCCACAACCAATCTGTCTATGTTTCTGTTATGTCTACCACAACTAATCTGTCCATGAATATGTTATGTCTACCACAACCAATCTGTCTATGTGTCTGTTATGTCTACCACAACCAATTTGTCTATGTGTCTGTTATGTTTATCACAACCAATTTGTCTATGTGTCTGTTATGTCTACAACAACCAATCTGTCCATGAATCTGCCATCTACCACAACCAATCTGTCTATGTGTCTGTTATGTCTACCACAACTAATCTGTCCATGAATATGTTATGTCTACCACAACCAATCTGTCTATGTGTCTATAATGTCTACAACAACTAATCTGTCTTTATATGTATTACATCTACCACAACCAACCTATGTACATGTTTTGTCTACCACAACTAATCTAACCATGAATCTGTTATGTCTATCACAACCCTTCTGTTCATGAATCTGATATGTCTATCACAATCAATCTAACCATTATTCTGTTATGTATATCACAACCAATCTGTCCTTGAATCTGTTATGTCTATCACAACCAATCTAACCATGAATCTGTTATGTCTATCACAACCATTCTATCCATGAATCTGTTATGTCTATCACAACCATTCTGTCCACGAATCTATGTCTATCACAACCAATCCGTCCATGAATCTGTTATGTCCATCACAACCAATCTAAATATGTACCTGTTATGTCTACCACCACAACCAATCTAAATATGTACCTGTTATGTCTACCACCACAACCAATCTATCTATGTTTCTGCTTTGTGTACCACAAACCAATCTATGTATGACCTGTTATGTCTATCACAACCAATCTATGTATATGTTATAACCACCACAACCAACCTGTCTACGTATCTGTTATGTCTACCACAACTAATCTATATATGTATCTGTTGCGTCTATCACAACCAATCTGTATACTTTATCTATATCTGTCTGTCTATGAACCTTATCTAACTTATGTTTGTATCTGATCTTGTCTAATTCTTCACCAAAACTATCTCTTACAACTGCTCTGACTAGTGTGACAGAACCATAGCATTTAGAATGTCTATCACAACTACATTCATATTTTGACTGTACCTTCTATTAGGTTTCGCTCCCTCTGGTGACGATGAATGCTTAGATGATGTTTCTGTTTGAAAAAGCAAGAAATGAAAAATTGTTTATTTGTTTTGAGAATTCAAAACATGATATCATGGCATTTGGATAAGGGTATTCTGTAGACAGAAACAATGCAGACTGTAATAAATCATTCATAAATCCACAATTAAAGTAAGAGAATGATACACCTGTTTGAAGACCCAGCTTACAAACATAAAAACAAAAATAAGAATATCAAAGCCGTTTGTTTTAATCTCAAAGTGACATTTTAGTTGTAATCTTGAAAATCTTGCTGTATTTATGGATGAAGATGTTCTGAGCCATGTATACATGTCCCTCATTTTTAAAAGTGATGTTGTGTCGAAGTGGTTCCAACTTGTCATTCGAGACACAAAACCTACAGTTTTTAGTTAAAAGCAAATATTTATCTATGAATTATTTTTTAGTCGCTAACGCTTAGAACAAAATGATCAAACCTGAGAGTTTTGGGAGATGCAATATTCAATATTAACCACAAAGGTTTGTTTGTTTTAATTTTAAGATACAGCTTCTTCAAATCACTTTGAATGTATAATAGAAGTAGCAAGTGTATTATGTTTACTTGGGAGAGCACAAATGAACAAATCAACTCAAATGTCAGTGACAAACAACAGTGCAGGACACTTTATGTGCTCTTATGTGTGTCTGAAAGTTGGGGAACATCAAAACTGCCATCACTTCATACAACCTGCTAGAGGCAAATTATCAGAATAAAAGTAAAGTACTAGACTCGACTTGGCGTCTTAGCATGCGAGTTTTCACCCATATGTGCTTGGCCACCTATCCCAAAGTGTTCTGAGACTTCTGGATAGTGTTGCTTCAAACATTGAAACTCACGATGCGAGCGTCCTCACCTTCCCAGAGTACTACCCTGGTACCCATTTCTATCAGCGACTGGGTTGACCACGAAGGTATTTTTTTTTCCACCTATGAGTACAATTCACACTGTTTCCATTGGGAATCGAACATGGGTTGTCCAAACGTCAGTAGGCCAGTCGGGTGGTTTTCCCAACTAGGCTACCAAGGCCCCCATTAACAGAATATTTTGGTCCAATAAAGTAAGCAACCAAGAATTGCTCATGAGGTATAACCATAACGAGAAACACTAAGTGAAAAATAGCAGATATGGGGTAGACTGGATCTCGATATCTCTCTGTGATCAGGACTCAATCAGAGTAGGATTCCAGACTCTCTCATGAAGTCAGCTGTCTGTTTAAGTGATTCGATTGCCCCATATAGTTTCTCTTCCAGGGAGGTGGGTGTGGACCACATTGCTCTTCTCAGACTGGATATATCATGTTATGAGAAGATATCCAGATATGAAGGGTCGTTTGGCCATCACTGGTACCAGACCAGGACAAACTGTATGGAGATGTCATCAGCAGTGAAGACTTTCTTTGAACTTAATAATATTGACATCTAAAAGTGTATGGAGAAGAAGAGATACCCAGAAATAATCATAAGATTTGTTATGTGGTGAGCTCGGGGGGGGGGGGGAACATAAAAAAAAAGCAGACCAAGGACAACTTGGTAGAAAAGAAATATAAATAGTGTGCGCCAGACTTGAGGTAGACTGCAAAGAATGGTCGTAGAATGTTGTCGTAGTGCATGTTGTTCATTGTTTGTGTAAAATGACTGCCTGCACAAATGTGGAACTTCGCACAAACTTATGAAGAGATTGAGTGTGTACATGTCTGCCTGGTTGTGTAGTGACGTGTATATGACAGATAACAAACACTGATCATCGTGAACTGAAAAAAAACCACTATGGTTTTACTACGAGTAATTAGTAATAATCAGAACTTGTCCCCTTCCCCCTCAAAAGAAAAAAAGACACTACTACTTAGTTTACAGCAGGTGAGACACGGCAGCTTAGTGGGTGATAATTAATTGAGAGAGACAGATAAGAGCAGTTTAACATTAATAACACAATATACAAAGCACCTTCAAAACATGGCGAGGCTAGTGTGAGTCATTGTGATTACGACGACCTTAACTTGCTCGTAATATCAATAATACACACAGGCTCTCTTCAGTCCCACCATGTTTTTAGAGTTGGTGCGGTGACCGGTTGGACACATGTGTAATGGTGCGCGCACTATCTGAGAACGGCGCAAAACATTTAGGTTGTCTACACAGAACGAATAGGGAAGCATTAACGCAAGAAAGACTGTGACTTAGTATTACTGTCATATTAACTGTGACTTAGTATTAATGTCATATTAACTGTGACTTAGTATTACTGTCATATTAACTGTGACTTAGTATTACTGTCATATTAACTGTGACTTAGTATTACTGTCATATTAACTGTGACTTAGTATTACTGTCATATTAACTGTGACTTAGTATTACTGTCATATTAACTGTGACTTAGTAGTACTGTCATATTAACTGTGGCTTAGTAGTACTGTCATATTAAAGCACATCACAACCCCGCAGAATAAACACTTATGTGAATTTGTATGATCCCATATATTATTACGTCAACACGCTTCATTTTAAATTATTCCTTCCTTCACCCTGAGGTTATTGAGTTATTAGCGGGTCATCATCATTGCACTCCGAACATGTCCATAGGTGTTCAGATCCCGTCAGCAAGTCTCGCAGTGTCCAGCGACTGACGACTCCAGCTCTGTGTTGGTTGATTAGTCTTCTTACACGCCCACTAAGTTTCTCGTTTCTGGCTGTGCCCAACTCCCATCTCTTTCATCCAAGTAGGGACGTGGACTCATGGTTGTCGAAGTCCTGTGTTCTTCCCACTTCCCGGAGGGCACTGATGATAACCACCCGATCCATTGGTTGACCTTTATCAACAATAGCGCAGCTAGCCAACCTGTCCGCTCTTTCATTTCCCCGTACTCCCGTTTGTCCTGGGGCGTAGACAAATGTAACCTTGCGTATTTTTTACTTCTGCAATGACTCTACCCATTGCATATGTACATATCCCGCCTCCACTTTTCTTATCACGCTCATCGAATCACTCAGTATACAGGCGTGGGTGTTGTCTTGTTACTCTAACCAGATGAATGGCTTGATCACTGCCATCACCCCCATCGCCATGCTGCTCGTGGACATAACGTACGCACCACTGTCTTCCTTGACTATTCTGCCTGCCGAGCATGCTGTAAATGCCCATGCACTCATTTGGTGTCGTATTACAGATCCATCTGTATAGATGATTGCATCTTTCTCATCAATGTTATCCCAGATGAGACCGTTGACCTCCGCATTGACCACGACTGAGTTCGGTTCCTCACATGTCCTGTCGAGTGTGACAATACACGAGGATATCCCCTGAATGACGTAGGCGCCGGTATCCACTCCTCGCCAGCGTTGATATTGGTAAGCCCACAGACCTGTTTGATGACATCTTCTGCTCGGTCCACCCATGATTTGCCTCTTTTTAGCCTGACACCCTTCCCTGTGTTGAGCTCATGATGCAATGGATGCTCTTTATCTGCACTTATCTTCAGTCATGCTCGTAACCACAACCTCCCCCCCCCCCCACCTTTCCCCCCGATTTAGATCCTGTCATGGTTCGTCGGGGTACCACTGATGGAGCTCATCAACCTTCACCATTGACCTTTGATCTTTATCAACAATCACTCTCTGGGATTGCGAAGTCTTGGCATGTCTACCATGTTCCTCTCCATTTCAAATTTCACAGTTCCTTACAGAATGGTCTCAGCCAGACCAGATGATCAAGATACATGGATAAACCAATTATTGTTTGTTTCTCCGCAAAAGTCAAAAGATCATTCTTGCAATCCGATTGCTGTTTAATCTTCTGAGATTTTTTTCAATGGTTAACTGAACCTCTAATCATTTTTATTTGTGCATCCCCCCCCCCCCACACACACACCCCTTTCAGAGAACTGCACTATCATCTAGAGGTCAGTTTCCCGTGCTCGGTAGATTGCCCTGAGAGGGTGGTTGCTTCACAAATGCCCACCAATCTGTTTTAGTGGTTATCACTTGTCACTCTTGAGACCTGATTTCGGTTTCTGCACAACTCACATGCTTGCACAAATAAATAGAACGACACCCAGTCCAAGTAGAAAAATACGTCCTCGTGGCTCATAAAGCCGAATGGGAATGACGTATTTAAAACAGCACCCAATTAATGTGAAGAAAAAAAATCTCTACACATGACTGAAACAGAGTTTGTCCTTGTTATTACATTTCCTACTTCAGCTAGTTAAGGTACACATTTTTACATCCGAATCGAATGACGTATATCTGTTAACGAAGCCTGTAAACTTCGTTTTGTGATGACTGTGGGTGCCCACCATGCTGTTACATACATGACGATGTGATGGTAAAAATAAGCTCAGTGAATCCTATACACGACGCAATAAGACTACTATCGATGCTTGTGATTAGGTCTGGCATCCTCATCAAGTACAAGAAAATAACTGCCAAGAAAAAGGCAGATATAACCACCTTACTGTAAACTTGACACAATGTAAAATAAACACACCCTTGTATAAAGCATCTGAACTAACAGACACACAAGACAAACAACGACGTTTCGGTAGAAGCCTTCATCGGGTACACAATGTTGGTACATAAACTATGGTTGATCTGTGACACACATGGTTCCAATCATATACTTGGAGTTTTGTACCTGATGAAGGTTTTGTTTTTTGTCGAAACGTCGTTGTATGTTTCGTCTCTCTATTAGTTCAGCTGCTTTATACAAGTGTGAGCTTATTTTACATTGTTTTCCTGCAGTTCTACTCGTGGTCCCGAACATTCTATATATATTATATCCGTGCTTATCTCTACTGACACACTCGAATGTTCTTGTATTTAGTTTCCTCAACTCTGAAGGCTACACATTGGGAGAGCTCGCTCATATTCTTTCATTCATCATCAAGTACCATGCCTGCTGGCGTAGGTAATCATGTTTCTCCACAGCTCTCGATCTCGACAGTTATTTATCATTTCTGTTGTTGACCTTCTGCCAAGCCATTCTCTTAAGCTGTCTGGTTATCTTTTCTCTTTGCTTCCCTCAATTTTCCAGTTGTCAAAATATAATCCAGCTGTTCCTTTCTCATTACATGGCCACACCAAAAAAAAAAAAAAAAAAAAAAAGATAATTTTTTCCTCCTAATATTGGAAGTTAGCTCTGTTTTTTGCTTTGACCTCTTCAGAACGTTTCATTATTCGTTGATGCATTAAGATCGGCAAATTAACATTAAAATGCCTACACTTCAAACAACATCAATGAAGACAAGTTAACTGTGCTTCTATATACATCCCAAGTGAGAACACAATAGAAAATGAGACGTGAAAAATGGATATCAATACTGAAATATTTTTACCCACACGAACACTAAGGTTGGATATCCACTTTGACATCGATGAGTAAGATGTGTTGTCTGGGCTGCGTGAGCCTGCAGATGTTGCGATAGCCAGAGCAACACACCAGGTCATTTCGTGTTAATTACAAACTGCATGACAGTGTATGAGAGGTGGAGACATGATGTGTAGCTAAACGCTGCAGCAAAACCTACGTTCAGTCTAATGGAGTGAGGACGATGCTAGCGACAATGGTGAGTGTGTGTTGTATTATTTCTTGATTAAATTAGTAATTCTAAATTAGTTTTGGTAATGTTTTGTTATTAAGGGAGAGCAATACCAACTTAGTTCCATAAACTCGTTCACGCTGTACTATTGCTTCCATAAACCTGCCCCCGCACTGCACTATTAGTTCCATAAACTTGCCCCGCACTGCACTATTAGTTCCATAAACCTGCCCCCGCACTGCACTGTTAGTTCCTTAAACTTGCCCCCGCACTGCACTGTTAGTTCCATAAACTTGCCCCGCACTACACTATTAGTTTCATAAATCTGCCTCCACACTACACTATTAGTTCCATAAACCTGCCTCCGTATTACACTATTAGTTCCATAAACCTGCCCTCACGCTACACCATCAGTTCCATAAACCTGCCCTCACGCTACACTATTAAGTTCCATAAACCTGCCTCCCCTCGGGGACTGGTTGGTCTTGAGGCAGGACGCCGGCCTCGAGACAGAGAGGTTGTGGGTTCTCAATCCCGGCTACACTAGTTGGGATTTTTATTTATGATTTCTCTCTGCGGCAACCACCCTGGTCTCAGCAGCGAGGCCCAGCTTGAAATGTCAATTACTCATCGACGGAAAAAAATATGAGTACCTCCTAAGTCGGAGTTATCTGCCTGTGCGGCGAGGGACCTCCGTGCACACGGATGCCAGGGAAAATGGATTAACACGCAACATTCAATTCCTAGTCTGTAGGGACTTCGTCAGAGGTCAAAGCTGGCGAACGCAAAAAAAGTTTTACAGAACGAGAAAGAGAGAGAGAGAGAGAGAGAGAGAGAGAGAGAGAGAGAGAGAGAGCGAGAGAGACAGAGAGAGAGAGAGAGAGAGAGAGAGAGAGAGAATTTAAAATAATGTCTACAACAAAGGAAAACACGAACACACTTTGTCTCTTCGGCCACGTTCGAACGAGAAGCTTATAGTCATGCTATGTCTTTCCCCCCAGTCCCCAGTCATCTCCAGGTCTTCATATTGTTCCCACAATATGTTTCTGTGTTTATGACGTTGGACCATATAGTTGTAGTTAGTCGAAGGCCCCACTATCATTGTGCAAACGAATTAAAATCTATAATTGCTCAACCGCCCGTGCCAGTGGAATCATCCGAGTTAACATCTCATCGCACAGAAGGATCCAAACAAAGAGAGGCAGCTGCAGACCCCATCATAGCAGCTGTAGCACAAGTAAAAAAACATAAGGCGTAACCGCACCGAAATTGAACGCAGCTGAACTGTCCGTCATACGATATCGTCATTCATCGTGAGCAATTAAATTACTCATCGACGGAAAAAATATGAGTACATCAAAGTCGGAGTTATCTGCCTGTGTGGCGAGGGTCCCCTGTGCACACGGCTGCCAGGGAAAAATGGATTAACGCGCAAAATTCAGTTCCTAGTCTCTAGGGACTTCGTCAGAGGTCAAAGCTGGCGAACGGAAAAAAAAATGTTGTTGCCGTTGATGTGCCTGATAGACTTTCTGCCTTTTAATAGATACCATAAGAAAGGTTGAAGGTTCTAAGAAAGGTTGTTCTAAGAAAGGTTGTTCTTAGAGATGTGCGATCAGAGGTTGTAAAATGTTTATATAGTTGTCGGGTCTGACATCATCCCTGGAGTACACAAGTCAACTCATCGAGTGCAGTCGCTTATCGGTTTGAGTCTCGTTTCTCGGTTTGAGTCACTTCTTAATTTGGTTCACTTCTCAGTTTTACTAAATCTTGATCCTTCCTCTCCGCGTTAACACCAACTCAATGATTATGTGATATCCAAAAGGGTATCCTGAAAGATAGCCAGTGGTGATAAAAAGCGCCAGAAACTTCATCTTGTTGATGAAAGAGTTACATAAAATAGCACCGCCCACTCAAGATGTTGGACGTAAGTATTGATTGGCTGCGTAGCCATCTTTAATCTGTGAGATATTGAGGGGGCGGTGAATGCTGGCATTCTGGGAGAACTAGTTTATAACAGACTTTGTTGCAGTTACTGACCATAGCTGTCTAGTTCATGTGAATAATTTGATCAAAGTTATTGTTTTTATACCAACGGCAGAGTGTGTTATCAGTAAAACCGCGACGATTCCGTAATATTGTACAAAAAAGCTGAAACAACACCCACAATTCAGTATGTTTCACGGGTAAAGGTCAAGTTTATCCCGAGAATTATTTCAGCTCGGAAGAGTAATGTCCCCTTGAGTACACAATGCACTTTATTCGGTGGTTCTCAGACTGGCATTAGAAGACCCAAAATTATAGAGAAAATAGAAACAACGCGAGGATTAAGTCCTTTAAAAAAGCGAATTAAAAGGCACAAGTGCAAGTCGGATAACTCATCTAAAGTGAAGGGATATTTCATCAGGGAATCACACTGGAACATACAAAGTTACATCGACAAAATCTCCACGCTTAATTAATACAAAATAATAATAATAATAATAGCACTTGAATTAAGAAGCGGATAAAGTCCTAGTTTAGTTCGATAATAGTTGACGTCACAACAAAACTACAGTAATTTTCAAATACTAAAAATAAGTTTAGTGTTTATGGTTAGTTTTTGTTATAAAAGTAACACTAAACCCTACATTTAGGAGTCCGAATAAAGTGTAGTATTGCTCAAAAGGGTGTTACTCTTGCGAATTTTAATGTAGCAGACTAAACTCGAACTTTACCAAGAAACGATGTCATTTCTGACTTTCACCATTATTTGAGAACCACTGCAGTTTTGTTGTGACGTCAATTAAGGCGAGATCACTCTTTCGCTAAAAAAAATTAAATTATATAAGAATGTACCAGATCGTGACCGTTTCATGTATCCATCAAACTTCTTTACGTTGCATCATGACAGTAACTGCCCTTCAAATAATTGTCTACTCTTGTTGTGATATATGACATGTAGGAAGCTTACGTTTTACTCCCTTCATATAGTGCTAATGTAGGACAAACTGGAAGAAAAAGTTGCAAATAAACGACATGCAGCCACATCTGCTGCCAAGGCACGCCCAGACCATCATTTTCGCCTCAGAGAATAAATCCACTACAGACTTCTGGGTCATCTTTACCGATGTACCTTCTAGGATTAGCCTCGAATAGGGACCTACACTCTGTAACGCTTTCTTCAGCTTCTCATAAACTGTGCTGAACTTCAAAATGAAACTTCCGGTCAGTATGGCGGATAGGCGACAGGAACCGTTGAGGCTCTGTTTGAAAAGTGTTCCTTGGTGTATCTATCTATCTTTCGTTCGCCTGAAGTATTGTCTATATCTGCAATGTCGTTTCCTGTATAAATTTTACTGTCTTTTGTAATTCTTGCAGTGGCCCATATAGTTTTGTCTGTAGTGTTGTATCTATGGGCCAATGGATTTTCCTCAGTCTACTATATTCAGTGCAGTCTTGAAGTATGTGTTCAGCAGTCTGGGGTGCCTGTCCACATGTACAAGTAGTTGATGTGCCGATCTTGAATTTTGTATACATGTGACTATGGAGTCGATTGTGTCCTGTTCTTAGGCGTATAATGATAACTTGTTCATATCTATTCATATTATGAAAGGCATCCTGATTTGGGGCTTGTGGTCCTCTGATTGATTTGATTATCTGTTTCTTATGATGGTATGTGACTGGTGTATCTAGTTGTGTGCCTGTTGAACCTTCCTTTGCCAACTGATCTTTGGTGTAGTTTCCTCATATCCAAGTCCGGCTTGCTGCCGGAGCTACAGGGGTTAGTGCTCTGTGCACACCGTGAGCTGTGTGTTTCATCTGGATCGTGTTTCGGTTTCAAGCCGGCCTCGCTGCTGAGACCAGGGAAAAATCATCAATAAAAATCCCAACTAGTGCAGCCGAGATTTGAACCACAACCTCTCTGTCTCGAGGCCGGCGTCTTGCCTCGAGACCAACTAGTTCCCCCCAACGATCTGAATAACATCCATCCGTCCGTCCACCCACCCTCTCTCTCTCTCTTTTCTTTCTTTCTTCTTTCTTTCTTTCTTTCTTTCTTTCTTTCTTTCTTTCATTCTGTCCATCCTTCTTCCGTCTTTGCAGCTTTTTAAAATCACAATTGTACGTCACTCTGTTATAAAAGATAATCACAATTGTACGTCACCTAGATAATTTGTAAATAGAGATTAATGATAATTCTCAAAGTAATCACCACAAAAAGCTGATCAGATTTAGTCAGTGACTCACCTCAGGTACAAGGTCACAGTGTTTATACCGTTTCTGAGAAGTGTCAGGGGGAAGGGAGGAATTACTTGGAGAGGCTGGGGATCACATCCACAATTTAGGTGGAGAGCTTTCAGAATGCAGAAAATGATGATAGGCAGGTTGAGAACTTTACCGAAGCGACTGATTCTACACGCAAGGTCTTAACAATGACAAGAGTTCGACAGCATCGTCTATGTGTGTTTATATGTTTGCATTTATTCCCTCGACACTCCCTACCCAACACCACTCCACGCACGCACACACGTATGTAATAACAAATATCATAAATGATGGAATAATATAAACTCTAGGGAACATAGCTGGAGAGGCAAAATACCGCAAACTATATCTCCCCTCGACGCTGAACAACAAATAAGGAAGATTGTATATCGTTCATGATTTAAGGATCACCAAAATAAGCTCTTTGAATACATGGTGTGTGTACTGTGTTCATGCAGAGACACGTGGCAGAGCGTAATTTATTATTTTCTCTCTCTCTCTCTCTCACACACACATACACACACAAACCGAAACATACAGCCTTGACGTAATGAAAACAAATACACCAACATGATTTAATTGAAGCGATCAGAAGATTAGACCGCCCTCGACAACAAGCTCGCGTGATAGCGGTACTTACAAATACATGTAGATAAAGCGGTAATCCCTTATGTGGAACAAAGCCTGAAAACCCACGTGTTAGAGAGAGATTTATGTGCTAATATTTGTCTCACAGTCGGTCTCAACTTTGCCCAAGACCAACAATGTCTGGTACACGCAGGGGATACACTGAAAAATATGCGGCGTGGGTAACACGCTGCAAGATCGATACTGACATGGATCAATATATGAGTACTGCAGTGTCGAGACAAACTGGCGTACTTTTATATAGAAAAACAAATACATCATCATCAAGTACGACGTGGGCTGTGGGTGATCATGTAGACGACCACAACATTCTATCGCTTCATTCATTCATTGAGTGCCGACTCCACATAGAAGGTTTGGCTACCATGGAGCGCCATTCTGCTCTGTCTCTTGTTTTGGTGGTGCAAGTTGTCACAGGTTGACTTGTCCATCTTTTGATGTTACTCGTCATATTAGTCTTGGTCTGCCTCTTTTACCTTGTATTTTCCCCTCCAAGATTACCATTAGTAGGCTGCTGTGTCTTTTAACATGCCCCAAAATGCTCATTTATTTGGTTTGAATAATGTTTAGTAGTTCTCTTTACATTTTTAGTTGTTTTAAGACTTCATCGTTTCCTTTTCTTTCCATCCAATTCTACCTATTCTTCTATAAATTCACATTTCAAAGGTTTAAAATTTCTGTTCTGTTTTCTTGTCTAATGTGTGTTAGTGACGATTGTGCTATGACCACAGTACATTTTTGGGTGATCTAGTTGGTATCAATTTTAACCTCAGATGGTAGATATACAATAGAGGTGAGATGGTAGATGTACAACAGAAGTGAGAAGCAGAATAGTTCAGGTAAAAGCAGCTTTCCAAAAAAATGAGGAAGATACTGTGCAATCCATTTTGATAATGAAAACAAGAAAAGAGTTCTTAAATATTATGTAGAACCAGTCTCAAAATCGACGCTGAAAGGCAGATGAGGAAGGAAAGAAGAAGAAGAAGAAGAAGTCTTAACATATAGATGTGATTCATAGACAATAGGACAACAGACAAGATAATCACTGGAAGCTGTAGAATTGTGGTTTTACCGAAGAATATTGAGATTACCATGGACAGCTAAAATGAGTAAAGAAAACGTTATGAAAGAGGCCAAAGCAAAAGAGAGCTAATTTCCAATATTAAGAAGAAATAATAATTTTTTGGCAATGTAATGAGAAGAGAACAACTGGAATATATTGTGAGAACTGGGAAAATTGAGGGACGAAGAGATAGAGAGAAGCAAGAGAAAAGATACCCGACAGCTTAAGAGAATGGCTTGCAGAAAATCAACAACAGAATTGATAAATAACTGTCGAAATTGAAAGTTGTGGAGAGACATGATCACCTACGGCAGGTAACCTTTATTTCCAATGAAAATAAATCAATTTTAGAGTCTTGGTCAAGCCCGGAGTCTTATCGGTCTGAATAAAGTCCGCCACTTCTGGGAATCGAACGTGGACTCTTCTGATCAGGAAGCGAGCAAAACTAACCACTTAGCCACTGAGGTTATCTATCTCAACAGCTGTTTATCATTATATATTGTTGACATCCTTCCAAACCATTATATTAAACTGTTTTGTATCTTTTTTTCCTGTTTCCTCTTTCCTCGATGTTTCCGGCTGTCACAATAGATCACAGCTGTTTCCTTCCCATTACATACCAAATAAAACATTACCTCCGTCTGATGGTTATGATAGGCCCTGGTATCACTGCAAACGAATTAAAATCCATAATTGCTCAACCGCCCATGCCAGTGGAATCATCCGAATTAATATCTCATCTCCTAACAAAGAAATTAGCTGCAGTCCCCATCATAGCAGTCTCAGCACATAAAAGACATAAGGCGAAACCGCACAGATTGTGAACACAGCCATCTGTTCCCCGTATATATCATCAATCATAGCAAGCAATCGGAATATCGGAACACGATCAAAAACGGATGAAAAGCACAGCTCACTGTGTGCACAGAGCACTTAACTCAGTAGCTCCTGCAGCAAGTCGGACTTGGAATATAAGGAAACTGCAACAAGGAACACTATTCAGACACAGCCTATAATGGTTTCCTGCCGCCTATCCGCCATATTGACCGGAAGTTCACGTCCTCTGGAAAATGTTGATCTTCCATTTTTTTTAAACGTATAGCGCTTGATGATGTTAGGATATCGTTTTTGTCTCCACCTGATATTGGAAATGCATTTTTTTCTTGTCACTTTGCTGCTTTAGAACATCATCGTTACTCTTTTTTTCAGCTGTCCGCGATATTCTCAACATTTTTCTGTACAATCACATTTCTGTGGCCTCCAATGATTTTCTTGTTTTACTGTCCATATTCACATCCATACACCAAGAAATGGCTCCACAAAACACTGAACAACTCTTTTTATTATTCTCATTGACAAAAAATGGATTAGATAATATCAATCTTTCTCATTTGTTGGGATGTAACCTTTGTGTGAATGATTCTGTATCTGGCCTACATCAACCGCCTGAAATTAACATCGTTCTCTTGTATTTAAATTCATTTAACTGTTTTAACACCTTCCCATTTTCTTTAATTGTGCATTTAAAAGATGCATGTTTTCCCTATGCAGTCATCACTTCTGCTTATTTGCTGTTGAGGCTAGTGCTATAATTTTGTTTACTTCCATCCTTCTAAGGTCAGTCATTTTCTGCAACTCATTTTCACTCTAAGTGACTGAAACAATGCCATCAGTATACCTCAGGTTGTTTATATTATCAACTGATATTCCGTGTCTGTCCTTTATGGATCTTTGTACAAGCTACTAAACATATTAAATTAATCTGGTGATAGTATCCTGATTAACACCTTGTTCTACTTGTTGAAACATTTCCAAATGACTTCCAGTTCTTATGGCTACTCTTATTGCCAATATACATTCTTTATTATTCTTAATTTATGCTAACTTTTGATTATTTCTTGATGTTTACTTTGTTAATCCTGCCTATAAAACATAAGTATATATATTACTATATGTGCTGATCAGATATTCAAACACTGGGATGATCTAAAGAATATGGTTACTAACGTCATATTCATATACTATGATACGAACAAACGCCGGGCCGTCTTTCTCTCCAGGAGAAAAAAAAAAAGCACCGATTACAAGGTGACTGTCTTCCTGACGCATTTGTTTGGGATCGTCTCCCTATGTAGTAGAGCCCATTAATGGAGATACGTATGAGGTCTAACATAGCACTTAACCAATATTGGTCAACTGCCACAATTATTTGATCCGGAAACATGGCAAATGTTGCACCCACGAGGTACCGACATAAACCACCATAACTATCGATTAAATGAGAGCTGTATGAAAACGTCGACACATGTCTAGCTAAGCCGATACCTTCAGGAATTGACCAATGGAGATTAGTCAATATGTCAATAAGAAAGCTTGGCTGGACTCAATATTTAAGAAGGCTGTGATAGGCTTGGGTGGGAATGGAAGGGGTGAATATTTAGAAGCGAGGGAGAGGAAAGTAGGATTTTGAAATAAGAAAGGAGAGCGAGAAATGTGTATGCTACATGATGAGGTAGGATGAGCGTCGAGATTGGAGAGACTCTTGAGCTAGGCGAGTATACAGAGTTCAGAACACACAAAAAGAGGCCGTTCATTACAAGATGGTATTCTGAATCGTGAACTTGGTATTTGAATATAACTAGACACTATTTCTGCAGTCTGTGGAAAGTTACGGCGCAGAATGGAGTGCTGAGTTGAAGAAAAGTTTTGCCTTAAGAGTTTTGTCCAGATTAGATTAGTGTTTTCGAGAGAATAGATTTGATTTGTGCACGATATATTTCATAAGGGAACATAGAGAGAAAATAGATTATGTAACTTTGTAATAGCTAAAGGTGTTGCGCTAATTTTCTTACGGAACTGGAGAGTATCATACCGTCGGCAGTTGCCTTAGACACTGTAAAATCTACAACTAACAATACATAGACATTATAAATGCACTGACGATCATAAGAGGTATTTCTCTTTAGTTAGAACTTTTAAGGCAAGCAATATATTTAAACAGATGAATTTATGAAATGGAACTACAAAAGTGTTTATAAATATATGTGGCTTCAAGTGCTTCACATAAAGCGCTGAGGACAAGTGTTATAGTGGATTGGCATTGCTGTTTCTGTGCCATTATGGTCATTCTCGTTGTGTTCGTCACCATCACGCCTTGCTTTCCTGAAAGAACGACAGCAATTGTTTGTAGTCAGCGATGTCTCTTAACAGACTACCAAATGTTTCCTACTCTGGTTTGTATCAAATCTTCCAGCACACGTGTGAACTGTTAACCGCGACTACAACACTTCTCTTGTATCGATTAAAAAAAAATCCACACATTTCACTGCTGTGCTGCTGGAGTAGGAGATCATGTCGCTCTAAAATTTATCTTTAGACTGTCTATGAAATAAAGTTCTTGTTATATAAGATCTTGTTGTGTATCCGTGCGGTATACTTGGAAACAAACTAACCAGATTAAGTGATTAGGGGGATAAGAGAGAGATAACAAACCCGTAGCCAAAAGTAGTGCTGAAGTCAAGATGAATCAGTGCGGAACAGGCGCATGTATCATGGTTTGGTGTCAAATAAAACGACAAACTACAATTTACTCAGATTTAACGCCCCTTTAATAAGGAGTGAGAAAACAAAATCGTCGGACGAGCGATATGAAACAATTTCTAGTCATTTCATTCTAGTTCAAACATTGCTTTTCTAGGCATAATTTTGTACCTTCTAGATTGTTCTAAGCATAAGTTTTGTAACACTCCCATACACATTATTCAGATACATATTAAAATATGGTTATAACATGAAATAGTATGACGTCGTCGCGTACATAATGGTAATATGTGTTCCAAATCTAAACGAATATAGACTCGCCCTCTTATGTTCTGACAGCAAGACTCAACTTCTTCTGATCTCTTTCAGCATACTGTGTGTGCGCTGTTCTTTATGAGTACTTCCATGACCACGTTGATCCTTTCTTTGCAAGTTTCCAATAAAGAAACTATCTGTTTAACTTGGTTTTTTTTTCATTTCCAATTACTCTCCATAAACGT
The DNA here is from genome assembly GCA_032433765.1 of Megaustenia siamemsis. Taxonomy (NCBI): domain Eukaryota; kingdom Metazoa; phylum Mollusca; class Gastropoda; order Stylommatophora; family Ariophantidae; genus Megaustenia; species Megaustenia siamemsis. The sequence continues at coordinate 19,496,167 of JAVIAB010000092.1, read as the reverse complement.
AACAACTATTGAAACATTGTCCTGTATACCGCTCTCTCCTCTGATATAGAGCATTTACTTCATTGTCACATCAAGTATTACGACATTATCTGGATAAAACTCGTTGTCCTGTGCAACATAACATTAATTCCATTGTCCGGCAAAACATTCCACACTGCCGCATACAACATCTCTTGCGTTCGTTCACATTTGTTGTTAACATAATAATCATGAATGTCGATGTGACAGGGAGAAAAAACGCTAAATATAGTGTGTGGGTGCGCGCGTACACACACACACACACACAACACACACTCTATGTATCAGGCATCGCTTTAACGTTTCTGTTTATCGAGCAAACATTGTGAAAGTACACACACACACACACACCCTCACTCGTCTAGATGGGTTGTATCACTGACTCACTCGCTCTGTTTCTCCTCTCTTTCTATCTGTCTCCCTCTCTATGTTTCTCCCTTTATCTTTCTGTCTGTTTTCTCTATTGCACTCTAAATGTGTTCTCATAGCTAAAGCAACACAGTGAATTAGACCGGCATGATAGAAATCGAATACGGTACCGGAAATAGTTTCCAAACAATAGACTAGTAACAACATTCACGCTACTAATACCGAAGACTGAAAGGGTTTATCGAAAACTGTGCCTACAAAAACACATGGAACTCACATCCCTGAACACAGAGGAAGTAAGTTGCACGGCCGGTCTTGTGAGCTTCGACAGATGAGTGAGTCAGAGCTCAAAGGTCACAACGCTATGTTACGTTCGTTCACGAAAAGTGAAAGAAAATAATAAAAGTGAAAATTAAACCAATGCATGCACACGCTGTGAGAGGGACCTCTCATCACGTTCATGTTAGCGACTCGTGATTATTATATACTTACTTCTGCTACTATGCTTTCTGGACAGACTCATCTTGGTGGCCTGCATTCTCAGAAGGACAGCAACTTCTATACTGGACACCCGATACAGTCGGAGTCGAGACGTGCTGGTTTATGTTAATATATATATCCCAAAAGATTGGTGAGAAATCTACTAGCCAAGAACACACAGACACTCGTTAAATCAATAATAGTCTGCTTGATCTATAGAAACAGCAATATATCAACTCGTGATAATCTCTTTACACGGGTATGCATTTCTAAGATAAGTTTTAGCGAAAGTAGAGAAACAGGTCATTTCCATCACCGGTACGTTCGTTGTCTAACGCCTGTTAGGGAATATTGATCCGGATGTGGTCAGAGTTCGTGACCCGCCATTCTTCCACCACTCTGCCGCGCCTGCGGGCGGGCCTTGCGCCTGCAACAGTTGTCTGGAACGGGTGGAGTTCCCAATTAAATGTATTCGGGTCGGCCTTGTGGGCCAACTAATGAGCGGCTGAAATGTCCCCGAAGTTAGAACTAGGCTTAAGTTAGTTTGAAAGGCGTGCAACAGGCGTTCAGTTAGTTCAGAGCAGGGAAGCTAACTGGGTCCAAACACCAAACACTTGCACTACAAGACAGGATCAGATCGTTTACATTTTGAACAGATAACTTTAGCAGAGTGGAGCTTCATATTGGTGGTGGATAAACCATGTAAGTGTTTTCCTTGTGTTTCTGATGTGGTGAGTTTGTTGAATCGCGCGCTCTAATAAATCAACCAACCATGACTGAAAATATAACTGAAAAGGGTGAACATTCTGGTACAGGCACGGATGCTAGAACAGTCAAGACTACATTATTTCAAATTATACTTTTGTAACATAAAGACAATGTAACATTATTTTAAATTATACTTTTGTAACATAATATAGACAATGTAACATTTATTTTAAATTATACTTTTGTAACATAATAGACAGTGTAACATTTATTTAAATTATACTTTTGTAACATAATAGACAATGTAACATTATTTTAAATTATACTTTTGTAACATAATAGACAGTGTAACATTTATTTTAAATTATACTTTTGGTAACATAATAGACAATTAACATTATTTTAAATTATACTTTGTAACATAATAGACAATGTAACATTATTTTAAATTATACTTTGTAACATAATAGACAAAGTAAAACCACATGAAACAAAAATCTCGTTAATCCGTCCAGGGTACCAAGATATTTGATGACATATAAGGGCATGAGTTTCGAAAAGACTAGGGTCAATAGCAATTCTACGCAAACAACAACAACGCCATTGATAATAATAAACACGCATTTTGTTGGCACACTCCATTTGTTTCTGAGTTGTGTGAGTGTGTGTTGGCAATTACCGTCAGTGAAGATTTCAGTTCTGCTTGTCCATGTCAAAAGTGAGGTCTAGTACAGAAACACACTCATTCACATTTGATTGGTTGGGTTAGTGTGTCCCACTTACATCCACGAGGACGTTCTCCCCCGCACTCCGTGGGTTGGTTTTCTGTCTTCTACTCTTTTGTTCTCCTTTCTTCCTCCGTTTATACGCTCCCAACGTGTACAGCAGGTGGTAGTGGGAGGTTAGCATAAATTAACTTGTGTTGTAATAAAGAGAACCGATGAGAACAATTTCATTGAGGAAATGCAAAGTTAATGGACCCATTTCATGTGTAAGGCATTGTCGATGCATCTCTACTTCTTTCTTGCTTTATTCCTTTTCTTCCCTTGGTCATGGACACCAAAAAACAGCATATGGCCAGCCCGCCTTGTAACATATTATAAGACAATAACACAACACACAAAAAACAGCATATGGCCAGTCCGCTTGTAACATATTATAAGACAATAACACAACACCAAAAAAACAGCATATGGCCAGTCCGCCTTGTAACATATTATAAGACAATACACACACACACAAAAAACAGCATATGGCCAGCCCGCCTTGTAACATATTATAAGACATAACACAACACACAAAAAAACAGCATATGGCCAGTCCGCCTTGTAACATATTATAAGACAAATAACACAACACAAAAAAACAGCATATGCCAGTCCGCCTTGTAACATATTATAAGACAATAACACAACACACAAAAAAACAGCATATGGCCAGTCCGCCTTGTAACATATTATAAGACAATAACACAACACACAAAAAACAGCATATGGCCAGCCCGCCTTGTAACATTTTATAAGACAATACACAGTTTCTTCAACCTTAAGGCATCCGTTGCCAACTCTTGCAGAGTTCCCCATGTCTGGAACACATAATTTATTCCAGTTTTCCAGTAAGTTGTTCGTTGTCTCTATTTCGCCACTTAATGTAGAACAGCTGTTGTGATTGTTTCTGGATCTCTCCTAATCGCATGACCCAACTAGTCCGAACCCCTTCCAGCTATTACAGAGTACATCTCTTGATCGCGCAAGTTGGGAATTTTTGTTTCTTGATTTTGTTCG